>WQNJ02000062.1:14637500-15177500 GCA_016584745.2 Phylloscopus trochilus trochilus
TTTTTGTTTTTGTTTTTGTTTTTGTTTTTGTTTTTGTAAATGTACTTATTAATATAAAAGCCACTGGTTCCATTAAGCATCAAGGCATGATTTTAGTTTTATGCTTTATTTGATGGACACTAGACAATTATTTTAAGAAAACAGTGTGCCTAATTGTGTACCACACCCTACTGGACTCAGTGTTTCTTGAATGTAACAGGAAATGTTCAGTCTTTAAAGCCATAGAAGAACAGAGCTTTTGCCGATGGGCTTCTGGAAATGATAGTTTTTGCAATTGTAAATTATAAAGCAAAAGCTCTTCTGAAGTGTTTAACAGTTCACAGATCAGGAAACTGATATAGTGGATTTCTTAATGATGCACATGCACAAAACTGGACCAAAATGCAGGTTGCAAAAACAAATGTTAAGTCTGTTGGTGGGTTGTATGCAACAGCATACTGGATGGGAAATGGGTTTACATGTGTTTTTAATCAATGAATCCGTATCAAATTATTCCAATGAATGCACTTCTTGTGGAAGACAGTGCTTTCGTGCTTCAGTGTTATTTTCAGTAAAAGAGAATAAAGAATTGTCCTCCATCAGACTGCACTTTATCTGATCTCTATTTTAAATGCTTTAATGGAAAAAGAGTGACAGGGAAGTTTTCCTTATACAGAGAATTATTTTGCAGATTCAATTTTATATTGGTCTAAAACAGAAGATATATTTATTACCAGAAGCTTTATGTGACTGAAGAAACTTGTCTTTCTAAAATGGATGCAACCTTTTAGGGCTTTTAATCATGCTTGACTGGAAATTAGTCCAGTTTTTGTGAAACAGCCTTGAACTGTTTGAAAGGTGAAAAGGATTTCTCTCTCTTTTTTTTCCTCAAATAAGAAGTTTCACTTCTTCTAATTATGATTTTGAATGCTTAGTAATTCAAATCAGTTATTCACTGCTAACTCTAGACTTGTGGAACAGGAAGTGATTGGTGTTTTTTAATGTGCTTATGTGTATAAATGGTCCAGATACTACTACAACAGAAGTGGCAATTCAGTGAGCTAGAGTCATCCTCACCTCATTGAAATCTGTTTAAAGGACTTTCAAATTGCATTCAGAAGGCAGTCTCCATGCTGGATGTAGCATTGCTGTAGAAAATGGCAAGCTGGAGACCACCCCTCAGCTTGACAAATGATCACACTTTGGAATGCATCCCTTTGGAACGAATACTTACGTTGGTCTAACATTTTATTCTCTTTTCTGCATCTATGTAGCAGTTTAGGAGTCTGAATATTTGCACATAGGCCAAGCACAAAGGTGTCCATCTTCTATCAAAGTTTCTTGGTCACAATACAGAAATTATTACTGAAGGCAGAGGGAGCATTGTCAAGACATAACATATTCACAGATTACAGCCAGATCACTTTTGGGTGTCAAGCCTGGTCAGGCTAGTGAGTTGCTAAATGGCTGGGCTTGCAATTTCCATGTAATTTTCTCTGCTAATGTTTAAGCAAAATTCCATGACATTCCTTGTGCAAATTAATTATAGTTTTCTTTTTATAAAGATGAGTTATAACATGGAGTTTCAGTTGCTTTGTAGTGAGGTTATTCCTGAGGACAGATGACATGAAGACTTTTGAGCAAAACAAAGGGAAAGTTGATGGGGAAGTGAGAGAGAGAAAGGTATTACCTGGAAGAATTTCAGCTATTTTGTTGAACAGTCCTGTGAAAAAATGCTCTCTTGAAAGAGACAAATCTATCAGTATGACTTAAAACTGAATGACTAAAGATTATAGCTGTTATGTTCTGCAAGAATTTAGAGAAGGAAACTGTAGAGATTTTCTATTTTGCTCTAGGAGATGTCAGTTTACCACAATGTAAAACACAATAAATCTTCATTTTTCATAGAAAATTGGATTCTAAGGGACCTTAAAAATCATCTAGTTCCAACCCCTCTGCCATGGGCAAGGATACCTTCTAGTAGACCAGGTTGCTCAATTTTTGTCTTAATTTGCATGAAAAGTATGGAGAGTTGCTACAGTTTCTGTGTCTGTACTAAGGCACAAAGCATGACCAGTGCTGGTCTTCCTATTGCTGAACTCTCTAGTCTTGGCTGCACTGTCTCCTGACAATGATCTCTGACACTAAGCCATGGCTGGGGGTTTCCAAAAGGAGTTGCCAGCTAGGCATGGATCAAGCTCATTCCAGGGATATGCCAGCACTTAAAAAGATGCACAATGTCTTTGGCCCTGTTTCATTTACTGCTGGAGATGTAGCAAGTGTCTGAAGAATTGCCCTGGTCTGAGTGCACTCCATTGCTATGTGGGAGAGACACGGTGTGGTGTTTGCAGTCCTATACATCTCATTTTCTTCCCTGTCCTTCCTTCAGGAAATATGCTTGTGATGGAAAAGTACTGATAGCAGATTTAGGAAGGAGTTATCTCTGTCAGTTAAACCTGAATTTCAGCACAGCCAAATAAGAATATTTAGACAAATGAACATGAGGGCTTATTGGTCTGCTGTTGTTTGTGTTGCACATATTGAGTTATATTTGCAGTTCTCACTCTGAGGGCTGGAGTCATGTTCCCTTTGCATTGTGATTTCCTACCAGGTGAGACCTGTGAGCACAATATATTCTCCTGCTATCCACACTTGTAGTCTAGGAAAGATGAAATCTGATGGAAAACAACCGTGGTGATGCAGATGGTGTGTGTGGTTATGAGCTTTGCAGGGAACACCATGGGATCCCTCTGGTAAGGACAGATACTTACAAGCATGGCATCCAGGGATAATTATCTTCCAGTTACCCTGTACTAGTGGCAATTAATTAGTCTGATATTATAAATGAAATGTGCCAAATTAAATGTTGAGAGGAAATGGGTGTTGTCAGTGCACCAAATTTTAGGCCTCAGATTTTTTCTAAATGACTCCAAACACTGCCAGAGGCAATCAATGCTTAAAAATACTTGCACTTCAAAAAAAACCTGATCACCCTGTTGTGTCTTTGTCAACAGTAAGTGAAAAGATGAACCAAAACCATACCATATCTAAACCATATTCTAAATATGCAAGTCCTAATCAAGGTTAACATAGCTTGAGACTGTTACAGGCAGTGTACTAGTAAATATTAATAATTTGTTACCATGATTTCTATAGACTATTGTGGTAGAAAAGTGGGAATGTGATTTCAAGTTGCATGAGTTCTCCCTTGGAAAAGCTCTTCATCAGTATCCATCCTCTTTCTTTACTAGCATAATTTTATCAATACTACAAATTTATTCATTATTCCTTCTTATGAATAATTTTATATCTTTATATTATTTCCTTTTAATGAGAATCTAGGATATCTAATTAGGAGTCTCAGGTGCAAAAGCAGAAAAATCCATGCTTAAAAAAATCACAAGAGGCCATAAAGTTGATTTAGAAGCCCATTGTTAACTGAGTTAATACTTTTTCCCACTTTGATATAATTCTGTGAAAGGATCTAGAAATCACTAGATAATTCTTCTGAAATATTATGTTTTCCTCTTTTGATGTTTTGCCAGATGTTTGAGGGAAGTGATCCTTCCCTTCTCCTCAGCTCTGGTGAAACACAGCTGAAGTGCTGGGTCCATTGCTGGGCTCCTCAGCAAAGATATGCAAATATTGGAGTGAGTCCAGTAAAGGACATGAACAGGATGAAGTAGTTGGAGCATCTGATGTATGAAGAGAGACTGAGATACCTGGAGCCAGGCACTTCTCAGTGCTATCCAGTTAAAGGATGAGAAGCTGTAGGCACAAACCAAAATAAAAGAAATTTAATTTCAACATTAGAAAAACTCATTTACTATAATACAATTTAAAATTAGAAAAACTCATTTCTGAGCAGTGAAACAGGTGACACAAAGAATTTGCACAGTCTCTCTCCTTAGAGTTATTCAAAATTGCCTGGACATGGTCCTGGGCAGCCTGCTCTCCTTGATTCTCCTTGATTAGGCTAGTCAATATCCAAAGAGGCTTTCTGACCTCATCTACTCTCTGATTCTGTAAAATTGATTTGAGTGAGAATTCCAACAGTCAAGGAACTCTTTCTTGTTGTGATACTGATGTTTTAGCCCTGAAAAAAAAAAATACCACACTTCTTACAGTTCTCATATAGTTTCAATAATCCTACTAAATAGACTGATGTTGCTGGTTCATGATTTGCCTTTTTGGGACTCCATGATAAACACAGGGCATGTATACACAGAGTCTATATCTATGTGAGCAAATCAGTCGTGTGATTCCCTGGCACTGAGGCAAACTGGAATGAATTGACTGGTAGTCACACTGTTCAACTGTCCTGCCTTCCAAACAGGATGGTCCCATCCCAGCTGCCCACTGGAGTGCTTTCTCCTACACCATACCCAGGGGTACTTTTGGATGGGACTAATAAAGTACTGGGGTGATTTCAGCTCTTTAGCAGTGTAAGTTACCAATTGCCAGCCTTTGGAAAGCACTGCATAATTTGTAAGTGTAGAGCCACCCATTCAGACTTGTCTTCTGTTTTTTAAACATTGCTGTATTAATTGAAAAATAAAGGATAAAACTGTAATGTTTTAGTAAAAGAAGCTCAGAAAATAGAAGCAAAAAATGCACTCCCTATCCTCATTTCCCTGCTGTAAGCCAACAGTTTCACGGTCTGGATAATCCCTCAGGTTTGTTCTCAAGTCTTCCTGGAGGCTTTTTGAAGATCAGGATCCTTTTCCTGCAAAAGTTTTCTCCAGAATCAAAGAGATTTATCTCTGATCAGGATAATTCATCATGAATTTGGCTGGTTCCTTAGTGACCCCAAACTCTCTCCTGACTCCCTCTAGGAATGACTGAATTCCCATCTCTTCCTGTCTCCTGCTCAGAAACCTCCTGTGTGGGCCTATTCTAAATATTCCTGCCGGTGCCTTGGCTTCTTTTTTTTTGCCTCTGGAAATTCTGCACTTTCTGAGGTCTTTTTTTTTCCCTTGCAAATTAAATGACTTTCTGATTTTAGCTTTCTCCCTTGCATACTAACCATCTAATGGATATAGGCATTAATTTCCTCATATTTTACCTACCCATCATTCTGGTGGGGATTTTCTGGAGCAGTGATTCTCAATCTTTTTTAATCCATGGAAAACACAACTGTTCTAAAAAGAATTAAGAGATGTCTTAGCCCTTAAAAAAAAAACCCCAAAACAACCAAACCTCAAAAATTGTATTTTGCAGTACTACTGTGTCAGGTCTTATTTGCAAATAAAAATGAGTTAAGCTAAAATAAATGTCTATTCATTTTTTCAACTTTATTTTTTTTTTTGTCTGGATAAAATCATATATGCATATGTTTCTCCCCTCCCCAAACTTAAACACACTATTACTTTGTGAATTTTCTTCTAATATTCTATGACAATAGTGACCAAAAATGGGGAGAAAACTTTTAAATAAAAATAAATAAATACACATGCTAGGAACATTGAGCTAAATCTTGTACATGAGCACACAACTGGAGGTTTAAAGAGATTTTGAGTCTAAAAGTACCTATGAGTCTAAAAGTACTCTAAAAATAAAGACCTATGAGACTGATTAAAAATAAATAAAATAGGGAAAGGGAAAGGGAAAATAGTGGAGAGATCATAATATGCAATAGTTATTTTATAGAGTCTAGATAGTATCTTAAGACAGTATGTGTGTATATAAAAAATACATTTGTATTGGCAAACAAATATTTATGTGCAGAACTGAAAAAATGGATTAGTTTATTTCAGGCAGTTTTTCAAAAATCTGTTTCATCACAGTTATCAATAGTATCTTCCAACAAAATTTACTTCCTTCAGAGACTAGGTTAGAATTGCCTTGAAATAAATATTTATCTTCTTACATTATATCCACTTTTTGATGTAACTATATTTGAAAACTTTGTGGCAATTTGGATATTTTGGCAAGGTATTAATGGTACATGAAAATGTCAGTTGTTTCTCATTCTCAACTTTATATTATCTCATGGGTTTCTATCTTTATTTCTCTCACCCTTTAATTTCCAGGCATTTTGTTCTAAATTAGAAATGTTTGTGTACAACTTTGGGATAATTAATCTTAATGCTGAAAACATTTAGCATTTCCCTTAATAAATAAAACATGGCATGTGTCATTCCTTTCTTAGAGATTTAAAACTCTTGGGACATGGTGGTCCTCACCTACTCCCAGTCAGCCAAAAATAGATGATTAATTCATGGGGAGGAAGGCTGAGTAGTCAGCAGATTTTCTGTGAGACAGGTTGTGGAGGGTGAATACTTACTATGTTTTAATATTCTGTAGGCAGTACTGTATGATGTTGCTTCAAATATGTTCATTGACCTGGCCAGAGAGGTGGAGCTGCTGGATAACCATGGTGTGAATAGCTACAGGAAGCCAGCAGATCAAAGAGCTCTCCACTGTTTAAAAAGCTTTTCTCAGGAGAGAAAGGAGAAGAGAATGGGGTAAATTCTTAGATGTCACTCCTGTTGAGAACAGACAGTGATGGAAGAGAAAGCATCCTCTGATGAAAGAAACCAAAAGGCTTTTTTTTTTTCCTCTTGTAAAGTCTGTGCAATATTCTTTATTCTTTGCCAAAATCAAAACATTGTATTGTGTCTTCTTTGTCCTCAGGCCTTATATGTCTAATTTATTTCATTTTTTAATTGTTTATTTTTGGTGCTGTGAAGTTTGGTGCCAATTCATTAGGTCTACAAATGCTAAGAGTGTGCTCCCTCTGGAAGGATGAAGCACTGTGTTTTTGTACAAAGAGAGAGTTTCAGCTTCTTGCCTGTCTAGATTCACGTATTCTCAACCTTGTACCTTCTCTTCCTTTGTATATGGGTGAAAAGGTGTGAGAAAATAAACTGTGTTAAGTGAGATAATCTGTTAGTAAATCCCCAGTATAGCTGCACAAAATGATCAGCAGCTGTAACCCAATTAAATGTAGCAATTTCACAGTACACTACTGCTCACCAGAGAGCATATACCGATATTCTCTGAGCATTCAGCCAAACCATTTTGTACCACTGCTTGCAAACTTCTCCTCAGGAATATTTAACATTTGGCTAGAGCTCCTCAAACACAAAGGGAAGATGAGAGGGAAGAGAAAAAGCAAAGGAACATAGTGCAAGGAGAGCCAATTAGTAAGTAAATCCACTCTGTCTTTTGAACACAAAGCAATCACTTCACAGGTGTGCACAGAAAAAGTTGCAGTTATAACATAGCTAGGTTAACTATTTAAAAGGTCTTCTCAAAAAACATTTAGATTAGGGAGTCTTTCTTCTTCAGTTCAAAGCTCCTGCTGCTGGTTTATGAGTCCAAAGTGAGGAACCAAGCTATTCCTTGTTTAATGTGATCATTTTAATAGCTAAGCCATTTCTAACTTTGCTTTTATAGACATCATGGCTCCAATCTCTGCTGATCTGGATTTTTTTTGCATGCCCATATATATGTGTCATAAAAGTATTTGGCTACCAATTACTGGGGTGAGGAGCAAACACCCCCAAAATACTCTTGCAAGGCTAAGGTTATATATTTCTCACCAACATGTTCATTATGAGACATGCCAAAAGATATCTTTAGTCTAATAAACTGTTTACAAAACAATATAACAATATTAATAGAAACTTCTGGTTATATGAAAGAAATTTTTAAAATCAATTTTGTTTATTAATTTCCTTTTATATTTTAAACTCTATATCCTACCTCCATTGATGAACTGTGATTTTTGTCCTACTCCTCTGCCAGACAATCTCAAGAAGGCTCAACCAAAGTGTGGAAAGCAGGACCCCTACTTTTTGTCACTTAGTAAAAGAGACCATTTAAAGCTGTGTGTCTTCTGTCTACATCTCCTCCTGAAATCACTTATTGGTACTCATCTTGCAAATACGGGACTCAAACAGAGGACCTTATAATATTTGTGCAAACTACAAATGTCTTCACAAAGGATATAGATAATATTCTTCTGTGCTTACAGTCCCTTAGCATATACTGTCTAGAGCTGCCACTCTGTGCAAAGATAAATCTTTAGGCTGTGGTTATGTGGTATGATACCATGTATGAAGAAGAAAGCAGAAGAAAAGAGCCCAGATCACTGCAGAGCTCTGTTTTTTGCTCTAGCTTTCTGAGGCAGATGTAAAGCAGCAACATATTAAATCCTGTCAGAGCCTTGATTTCATCAGTGGTGCTTGGTTGCTGCTTAATTAACACACTTTACGACATTCTGAACACCACATGGACCAGGAATCACAATCTTACATATGGGGTGATGAAACACCAGCAGACAGGGGTTTCTGTCCTGAATTTTGTTTCTGCAGAGCATCCTTGTTCCATAATCACTCATTTCTGTAAATAAATCACATAACACTCACTTCCCAATAAACCAGTATTTACCAGCCTGAGGTTATCAACACTATGGTTTCTTCTCATTTCTTTCTGTCCATATGGTAGAGTCCTAGTATAAATTTTATTTTATCCTTTACAGACCTCTGTTTCAGTTCATTTTAAGTGACTAATTTGCCTAAATAGCCTTCAGTTTGACTTGGAACTTTTTCAGCTGAACATGGTAAGAAAATAAAAGAATGTATATGATCTATTTAAATAATTGCCCCTTAACATCTCCAAAACTATGCAGAATATTTTTCTAAGCAGCAATAGTGCCCAGTACTCATTTTCTGCCTATTTTTGTCCTTTGTCCTCATTTCTGTAACTGAGCCCACTGTCATCTGGTAGAAATATTTACCAGTTGGATCTGACTTGGCCTGGTAACAGTGAGAGCACATCTGGAGTCTAGACTCAGCGGCTCTATGGGCAGGGTCATATCTCTGTGCTCCATCAGCCCCAGCGCCTATTTCTGTTTACATAGGTGGTGTGCGGCATCATCTGTTTCAGTTGTCAGACACTGCCAGCCCCCCGCCCCAGCCACCCCTCCCCTGCTCCCTGACCCTCCACCATCCCACTACTATCAGCTGGAGACAGGAAGCAGGGGACCACTGGCACACACAACAGGAGAAGAGGGGGAAGAAAATCCCTGGATCTTGTAAAATCCAGCACTGTCTGTCTATCTAAGCTACACTTCAGCTCCACGGCATTCAGTTGAGAGCAGTACCTTTGTCTGATATGGCAGAAGGCTGCAACAAATATGCAAGGGACAGAATAATCTCCTGGTACATGAGAAAGTATGCCCTAAATTCTTTAAAGGCTCTTTTGGTTTGATTTTTTTTTCTCCTCTTCTCCTAATTGAAAGTGTGCTCTTCAACCCCTTGGACTTCAAAACTAGAAAATGTTGTAATATTTACTGAGTACTACTGTTTACCTGAAGAAAGGGACTAAAATAAGCTTAGAAAATGTGTCATGGCAAAAAATACAATCAAAAGAGATTTCTGTGACAAGAGTTGTGTCTCATAACACCAAGATACTTAAATTTCTGCAATGTGTGAGGTAGCTTGTGTGTGTTTGAGGATAACGGTTATGCAATATTTCATTAATGTTTCTTTAAAACCATACGATAGAATTTTCTTTTCATCACTCATTGAAAAATGAGTCCTAAAGAGTAGGAACTATCTCACCAATATATTAGTGTGTTGTGGTTGCTTGATCTTGGCTGGATGCCAGGTATACATCAAACTGCTCTATCACTTCTCTCCTCAGCAGCAAGAGGGTGGGGGTGAGAAAATAAGATGAACATAACTTGTGGGTCAAGATGAAGGCAGTTTCATAAACCAAAACCAAAGGGCAAGCACGGAAGCTAAGGAAAACTAAAGGTTTGTCCTCTACTTCTATGTTCACTTCTATTTCCTGAGAAGTAGGGCTTCTTGCTCTAGAAGACAAATGTAAATGCTTCAGGCCCCTCCTTACTTCCCAGGCTTAACTCATGATTTGCCCTACCTCCTCCATCCCAGTGGCACAGGAGGAAGGGGAATGGGGACTGTGGTCAGGTTGTCACCCTTTGTCTCTGACACTCCTCAGGGCAAGGAGCATCATACTCTTCCTGCTCCAGCATGGAAACATTTCCCACAGGAAACAGTTCTCTACAAACTTTTCCAACATGAGTCCTTCCCATGGGCTACAGTTCTTCATGAACTGCTCCAGCATGATGCCCTTCCGTGGGGTGCAGTCCTTTAGGAACAGGAGGCTCCAGTGTGGATCTCCCATGGGTTCCTGCCAGCAAACTTGCTGCAGTGTGGGTTTCTCTCTCCAAAAAGGCACAGGTCCTGCCAGGACCCTGTTTTAGTGTAGGCTTCCCACATGGTCACAGCATCTTTTGGACATCCTCTGCACCTCCACAGGCTGCAAGTGGATGTCTGCTCCTCTACGAACCTCTATAGGGACAAGAGGGGCACAACTGCCTCACCAAGAGCTGCAGGGGAATCTCTGCTCTGGTGCCTGGAGCAACTGCTCCTCCTCCTCCTCTTTCACCAACCTTGATGTCTGCATAGCTGTTTATCTCACATATTCTCTCCTCTCTCTGGCTGTTGTGAAGTACATTATCCCAGAGATGCTACCATCATCATTGATGAGCTTGGCCTTGGTGGATCTGTATCAGAGCTGGTGGGTATTGGATCTGTTCAGAGAATCATTTATACAATCACATATTGATGTGATGACCACTTCTAGAGTCTGGTAGAGAAGTTGCACAACACACCTTTGGAATTTTGTCACAAGGAGGTATGCATGGTTTGAGCTAAATGCTCAGACTGCTGGTGAGAGGAAGGTAACACTTTAAATCTTATGTGGATTGGCACACTATGGCCTTTATATCACACTCTTAAGTACAGTACTGTTGCTCTGAAAACAAGGAGCAAATATTTGCAATTGATGTGTGCCTCTGTTTCATTCCGTATTGCGTAAGCATGATATGTAAGTTCCTATTGTATAAGCATGATATGTAAGTTCCTATTGTTAAGAGGAATTCTGTTCACAGAAAGAAATAACAGACAAATTTCTGCAATCACAGTTTTATCTGTAAACATTCTCTCTTCTCCAAATTCTTGGAGCTAATCTGCTTGAATAGGAACACACAGTTTTGTTAAAGAGGTATGTGAGGTACTCTAGTGTTTTTGGCATCAACATAATGATAAAGTTTTGCTTTAGTTGCTGGGGTAGATTCTGTCATCATCACTAGGAGTTGTACAATCTTCTTTAGTGTAATGTGGCTGCTTAAAGTTAATGAGTTGAAAAAGTTCTTGCAAAGTATTTTGGTATTGGTGAAGTGGTAAAAGTCAGAAATAATCCTACTTGACTCATAAGGTCGAGCAGTTGGCAGACCAGGCAATATTTTTTTTTGTTTGCTTGTTTTGTTTTGTTTTTCCTATTTTTTTTTTGAAAAGTACTTTTTTATCTCATAAACTCTGAATAAAAATTTGAAAAGTGAGACTTGCTGTCTCTATTTGGTACATGTTGGAGGCGGTGTTAATACGTCTTTTGACTTTAATTGGAGCAGAGCTTAGCTAATGCCAAGTATTTTTGAGATGTCTCAACATCACTTTAAAAGTATCACATCTGAAAACATATCTTTTTCCAACAAAACAGTATTGTTTTCAAAACTGAGGGCCAGACATTGTCAAGTCTTCAAAAGAATGCTATATTAGGTTTAAATTTTCCTTTTAAACACATTGGTTTGCAGAAACTGACAAAGTAAAGCTAATTGGATCCTCCATAAAAGAGAAAACTTAAATCAGATTTCACATCACAGATCTTGGATGTAATATTTTCCTGTATAAAAGGGTGAAAATTGCTCCCTTTATGATACAAGAGATTACTTTATGAAAATATAATACCCAGAAATTACTTGAGCATGTTTTTACCATACATCATATCATCACAATATTTCCATGGATTTCTATGATAATTCCACTAGTGTGTGTTAAGCAAAGCACTCAAAAAAATATAGAAAGTAAGAGAAAAATAGTTACAAAGGTTTTTTTAAAAATGTATACCTATATTACTGTAATTGACATATTATCATGTAGAGATAGCTGAAGGAATATGATTCAGTTCACAAAGCTTAATTGTGATTAAGATCTCAAATTATTGTGAAATACTGAGAAACACTCATTCCTTAAGATAGTTTCATTATTACCGAAAGCACTGCCAGACTAGGGTAGAAAATAATCAGCTGCCAACAGAAAATAAAGCAGGATGTATTTGAAATTGATCTTTTCACTCAGTCATCTGTATTCATCTGGTCACTGCAGATGGTGTTAATAACCTCACAGGTAACGTGATTAACTGGGGCTTGGCTATGAGGGCTCCATGGATGTAGAGCTATCAATCTGCTCATTCTCATTGTCTTTTTCTGTCTATTCCGTGTGTTAGTGGCAATGAGGTGCAAGCCCTATGAGAGGAAGCTGAACTAGCCGGGGGTGTTAAGCCTGGAGAAGAGGAGGCTCAGGGGGACCTTATCACTCTCTACAACTGCCTGAAAGGAGGCTGTAGCCACATTTCCTCTTCTAAAAAGTGACAGGGCAAGAAGAAATGTCCTGAAGTTCCACAAAGGAGGTTCAGATTGGGTATTAGGAAAATTTCTTTGCTGAAAAGGTGGTTAACCATTGGAACAAGGTACCCAGGGAAGTAGTGGAATCCTTGGAAGTTTTTGAAAAACATGTGGATATGGCTTTTGGGTAGACTCTTGGTGGTGAATGGTTTGGCTTGGTGACCTTAAGAGTCTTTCTCAATCTACATAACTTTATCATGGAATCACAGAATTAATTTCTCATCTAGCATAGAAATCATGATTCTATGATTCTAAATATTAGAAGCTCTCAGGATCAAAACCAGTTCTTTTACCTTTGAGTGAATGAAGAACTTCCTTCCTTCCTGTTTCCGTGGTGTCACAAATGTTCTTTTCTCTTGAAAGCACCAAATTTTGACTCTTTATTTTCCTCCCCCTCGTCCTATGATAAACTCAGAGAAGTAAGAAACATGCTGTACTTTTTGAACACACATTGAATGGAGGCGTTAGAAGATCATATATATATATATTCATATACATATATATGCAGAATGTCTCAAAATCTTCCAGGGAGGTGAAAATATACTTTGCAATGTGTGAAGGTAAATTTTTTGGAAGATCCCATGGTCAGATTTTTTTGCTTGATTCTGAAAGAAGGCCAGCATTTCTGAAGTACTCGTGGAACTTTGCAATACTCATTGCAACATCTGTGGGCAGGTTTTTCTGAAATGATTGGCACCTAGGGTGCAATTAATGCCCCAGAGTCTGGCAATCTGTTTTGGCATTTAAAAGAAAACTGAGAAGTTTAGAATTCACTAAGGAATGAAAGAAACACTGAGAAACTGCTAGAAAGTATAGACTGTTTATTTTGAGTAGCAATGAAAAGTTACCTTGATTGCCTTGCTACTTTCCAGAAAAAGCCTGGCTATGGAGTTAAAATTATCCTATAGAAATAGAGGTGGCATGAAACTATTAAAACGAAAAGCCTAGATCAGAAAATAGTAACATTTCATCAGGATAACCTCTTGGTGGTGGAGCTGCTCAGTTACAACATTGGAACCTCTGTGGCATGTCTTTGAAAAGGGAGCTCAGATAATATGTCTACAGCTCTCAAATTCTTGGAAAGCATTCAGGGGACACAAAGTGAGTGGACAAAGAATATACTTGGAGTCTCAGGTGTTTTGCTAATGCAACTGACCATCTTCAGTCAAGTTATTCCATCAAACACTTTTCCTGACATCCTAACCTCCACTTCAAATCTCTGTGTATTTTTTTTTCACATGGACAGCATGTACAAACAGCACTGGGGTGAGGCACACAAGGGAAGAGGTCAGTGGGAGGGACCTGTCATTGTTTAGCTTTCAGGAAAAGAGGATTAGAATAAAAAAAAAATTGACAAAACTGAGAGCTTTGAAAAGAATAGCCATTTGCAGATTGCAAAACTTTTAGTGGTCTCATTTGATCAAAGTCAAAAGAGTCCAAAACAATTAAAATGAATTATGGGAGAAGGAAACAGTGACTTTCTAACTTGATGTTCTCAGCACACTAGATATGCTTATTTCTAGGCCACTATTACAAATCTGGCTCAGCTAACAAGGGTGGGAAATCACAGCCATGTAAAAACTGTTTATTCTTAGAAATTACATTAAATGAGTCATAGATCTCAGTCACCTTTCTGTGGGCAAATCCCTCAGCACTTAAACATACCCTCACAGTGGACAGCACATGGCACTTGGCACACACTCCACACTCCAAGTGGGATACAAGGACAGTATTTTTATGGTAACTCCTAGAAGTAATCATATATTCCAAATTTTTCCTCAGTCTTGCAAAAGTGGAAAAAAGCTTGAAGTCAAAGCACCCAAAAGCAATGAACTTCCCCAAAGATTTCAAATTACACTGTTACTCTGGCAATTTTTACTGCGGATAAATTCATGAAATGGAGAGGGGGTCGTGAAGATGGTGGATGTGGCCATAATTTTGGCCTGCTATGGAAAGTGTGGAACCAGATGTGGAAGTTAATGTAGAAAAGGAACATTGAAGGAGTATAAACAGATGGCAAATAAAATAAGACCTTTCTGTCTCATATTTATGAAGAAGTCACATGTAAGAAAATGAACTTCTAAGAACCCACTGTGAGCAATGAAATAGGAGAATCTGGAAGAAAGAATCTGGGACTGATCCTATTAAATAAACTCCAGTGTCAAAGAGCATCGTGGGATGTATTGCTCAAGAACAATAAATCCTATCACAAAGATGTTCTGCTGCCAAGATTTAGTATCTACAGTATGATGCACATACTGCTGGATTAGCTCTAGCCTGCAGACCAGCTGATAGTTCTGTATAAAAAGGATTTTTTTTGTCATCATATCGACTGAAAAGTCTCACTTTCCATCAAAAACATTTGAAATTCAGTATTTTTCAACCAGCCCAACACTTTACTGTGTACAGTTTTCCCTTAGTATTTTCTTTCCTTTAGATGAGTCCTGGTCCAGAGCTCTTGATCTCTAACTAAATAATCACCTACTGTAATTCAGATGAGAAAAATATTAGTTTATTATGAATGAAAAGGTATATATAGTGTTTCTACCAGAATATTATTAAAAAAAAATTAAAAATTTGTGAAATTCAATGATAATTCAAATCATGAGGGAGACTTTATTTTAATATTTACTTGTATGTTGATGATGGTGTAGGGACTGAAAATCTACTTTTGTAACTTGAAGGCCAAAATGAACCCACTGCACGTTTAGTTTAACTGATAAGAGAGACATTTGCATTGCATTTCTCTACTGATATGTGGCACCATTTAACTGTATATATTCTGATAGAAGAGAAATGCATGTGGTAGAAATTCTTTGTTGAAATATCACGTCAATTATTACAAAGTTATAAATGCTTTAGGAATGAATTACTGTCTAACATATGCTCACTCAAGGCTCAGAGTTGAAAAAGGTAGTAAATATGCTGCATGAAGAATGATCCTGAAAATAAATAAAGAAAGAAAGATTTGGACATAATTTCCTAGTTCAATTTTAACTTTCCTCAGTAAACCAAATACAAAACATCTCAATTTACATAATTCACAGATTTTGCTATGTTTGTACAAAATTTTAACAAAAAAATATCTAAACCCTGCAATAGATGTAAACCACAAGCAATAGAGGACATGTTACGGCAATGTCAACAGCTGAACTTTTACTGGAATTTCACATTTGAAATTTTACCATACCTCTTAATTTTTTACTTATGGAACACAATGATCTCTTCATGGTTTCTAGAATTTGTCCAGAAATGAATTAACTATTAATGTCTGTTAGACTCTTAAGGAAAAAATATGATACTGACACTTAAAATTTCTGGGGCGCTTTTAAAAACAGCAGATTTACAGGAAAGAGAGGAAATCAAAATGAGCAAGGGATGAATATTTTGTTTCATCTTTAAAAACAAGGAAATGTCTTACCTCACAGAAAGCCATTAAAATATAGAAGAGAAAGAGATGGAAATGCTGAATACTGAGAAAATTTCCTGGTTTGGAAAGTATTCTTGACACAGCAAGTGAGAATCAATATTATGTAGAATATTTCAGCATTATGTAGAATTTCAGCAGAAAAAGACTCCACAGGACTCTTAATTCTTGGGTCCAGTGTGTGTCAAGCTTGGTGCTGGAAGGAGGCAAAAGGAAGGATCATGTTACACACAGAATCACAGAATCTCAGAATGGCTGAGGTTGGAGGAAACTTCTGGAGGTCATCTGGTGACCTGGTCCTACAGCCTGTTTCCTAGGACCATGTCCATACAGCTTCTGAATATCTCCAGGGACGGACATTCCACACCATCTCTGGACAACCTGTTCCAGTGCTCAGTCACTCTCCCAATAAAAATATGTTTCTTTGCCCTCAGAGTGTACCTTCTGTGTTTCAGATGGTGCCTGTTTCCTCTTATCACTGGGTCTGGAGTGGCTGAAAAACCAGGGAGAGTTTTCTGACCAGAGAACCCACATGTAGAACAGGCAGGCAGGGCTAGAAGTCAAGCCTTGGTGAGCATGGCCACCAAGCATGGGGGTCATGTTCATGGATGGAACTCTTGCTGATCCTAATCCATAGCAATGGATCCTGAACTGCTTTTAATGCACAGTTGGAGACTGTGAAGGCACAGAGAACAGCAATGCTGTCAGGGCACCATCAATGCTTTTCCTATGTTCATGCTTTTTATCAGCTGAGCAATAGACTGGGAAGGACCAATGTGGCCTTGACTGGTCAGTAGCTTTTCAGAAGAAGAATTTCCTAGGAAAAACCTTCTTTCTTTTCTTCTTGCTTTCTGTCTTTCTCTCCCTTTCTCTTCCCATTTTTCATTTCTCTATGCTATGTATAGAATCACATTCCTTCTTTTGCTTTCAAAACTTAGTTTTGAGATGTTAAAGTACATCACTGTTCTTCTTGATGTCCGCCCCCCCCCACCCCCGACGTTATCTAGGGATTTTTTAGCTCCTACTAAGCTTCCATAATACTTCTCTAGTTGGGGTCACAGGATGGGATTTGCTCAGAAGCAGAGGGTAGCAGTGGGCCTGTGATAGACTACAGTACAGACAGCATAGGTGAAGGATTGAGCATGTGCATCACTGATTTGAAAGACAAAATAATAAATAAAATATTTCAAGAAATTGAATTTGATTCAAGGGGCCCCTGATGTGGCAAAAACTCCAAAAGTCTTTGCAAGGACCTAAGTACTGGATTTGCAAAGAGCTGATGAACATTGGACATATAAACCTTTTTGTAAAGAGAATTGAGTAGCTCTAAAAATTGATACCTTAGGACTTTTATCATTGCACTTCTACCCAGGGTCATTTGGCAGTATGAATGAGTAATAATTTCTAATAATTTATTTCATTACAATATAAATATTATGAATATTTCTATTAATTAGGCCAGTAGTTTTAAAAGAAGTTCTTTGATCCACTAGTATGCCAAAAGTCGTGTTTCCCAATGATAAAGTGGTAAATGAGAGCATGACTCTGTAGAAAGAGCAGTTTTAATCTTTATGAAACATCAGACGACACAAACACTGAGCTTGCTGTATTAGTTAATATATATTTTAACTATAGTTTGTTTATTTCTCTCTATATTCTTCAGTAAAAGCTCTTCAGAAGTATAACTTTTCATTTTGAGAATTTTGATTTGGCCTTTTCCTTCCCCCTAGTACTAGAAAGGTTAATGTCTTAAGCATTTGTTTATCTACATATAGGTATTTGCTATTAGGAAACAAGGGAAATGTTTTGTCTGGAGCCATGGCATTCTTCAATATGTGTGCTATGGGTAAGCTTTCCTATAAACTAATTATGAACAAACAGCAGTACTTCAGTAAGTATTACACTTGCTTTTTCCTTCAGCTATTTGGTTAACATTTTCTCCCATCCATGACATGGATAATCTGGCAGAACCAGGCACTCAGACTTGCCCACCAAATATAGACAATGATCAGACTTGAAGATCTACAGCAACTTGCCATTGTTCAACAAGTTCAAATCTGGGCAGCTAAAAACCTTTCTACAGGCAGATTATTCTCTCTCAATGCTTATTGTGTCTTCTTCCTTTCTAAAGAGTAACTGTTGCTGTTATCAGTGAACTAAACTTTTCTTGACTCACATAATTTCACAACTGAAAATATTATAAAAATAAATATTATGCAGATATAATGAATCCCTGCTCTTACAAATAGCTTCTAACTATATACAAATATATTTATTTCAAAATATATTATGTAATACACTTCACAAAGGATCATAAGTCTTGGAAATAGAATGTTGAATATTTCTCTTATAGATAAATGGAAAATACCCCAAACTGTGTACCTCAGACCTCCAAGCAGTCATACATTTTTGAGTGTTTTGTTAACAAATTCATTCTAGTTCTTACAAGCTTTTGCACTTCTGGTTTCTGTCTGAGACTAGAAAAGCACGTACCCAAATACCACAACAAAGACAGTGCTCAAGGTATTTCAGGCTTGATTTAGAGCAGGAAGCATTTGGATTCTTTTAAGGTTTCCAGTTAAATTTTTGTCTTGGTTTGGAAAGACAGGTATCTGCCAGGGAAGGCTGGAGTTTCCCTTAGAATAGGGAATGTAAACCCCTCACCCCCACCAAATTACAATTTTGAAATCAAGGGCTTTCAGGCAAAGATTTGGGAATAGGAATAACAGTTCTTTACTACGAATACTAACAATACAAATGTAGTAGAAGACAAAACCACCCAACCAAACGAGCGAACAAACAAACAAACAACAATTTTGGAAAACTCTGACAGAGTCAGAACTACAACCTGACACTCTGTTGGCCAGGATGTTGGAAGCAGTCCAAAAGTGAGTCCTCCTGGAGTGGCAGATTTGGTTCTGGTGGAGTACAGATGATCCTGTAGAACAAGGGTCCAGTGATGGTAAGAAGGGTCCAGTCTTTCTCCAGGAATTGGGTGAAGCCAGATACCTTGTGTTCCTACATCTCAGTTTTTATTTAGGTAGAAATGGTTGGCTCCCCCCACTGGGTGGAGCATCTCATAATGGGATGGTATGCTTTGGGGAGGGTATAGTTCGGGGATGACTGCTTTGGGGATGCGTTAATGGCCCATTAGCAGAAAGAGATAAGAAACACTGCCCTACCTGGTTTTAACAGTTGGCCCATTATCAGAAGGCATCCACCCCCCAGAGTTACAAGAGATAAAGAAAAACATCTCCCCAGTTGCTTTCAGCAGATGAAATAGAACACACATTTTTGGTTCCATAACCCAATACAATTTTGAAATACAAGAGTATTCAGATAAGCATCCAAGCTGACTAGTGTCCGTCTAAATTGAACACATATAAGAAAACAGCCAATAAAGAGATCATGTCATAGATTACTGGATTGCATAATTTCTAAGCATTGCTTGTGTGCAGCATACTTTATATTTACTTACAGAAAATACAGACTGCGTACTGAAGTAATTTAAGAAATAAATTTCTGAGAATATTGGAAAAAGACTTGTCATATGTATACGCAAACATCTATGATTAGATTGGACCCTTAAAACACACTTCAGCATTCAACATTTGTGGCAGAACAAGATTACACTGTTTTGGATCGTTACTGCATTTTTTTTTTTCTAAGAAAAAAACAAATAATTTTTTCAAAGAAAGGAAGTGATCATAAGCATTGGCTGTTTATCACACTGTGGTACTTGTTTTCCTTATGGTATTTGCATCAATTCCAAAGCAAGGAATGGTAAGCATTGAAAAAAGTACAATGAAATAATCCTAAGCACCTTGTTTAAATACTTGTCTGGATGTGACCTGCATGGATTATCATATTTTTATGCAGCTTTGGGTGCCACTCAAATCAAATCAGTCTAACTTACTGAAGTTTTAGTATTTTAATTTTAAATGGTTAGACTTTGTGTTTCAGGGAGTAGCTGAAATAAGGCATATCTGGGCTTAACAGGTGTTTTGTAAAACACATGCAATATCATTGTTTTTTGAACAAAGATAACTCCCTAGAAAGAAAAAACACATCTGTAGGAGAAAGGGAGTAATTGGTGATTGTACAGTGTGGCCTGAATCCAGAATTCACCAAGTCACTTGGTCAAAACTTTGGAAGAGATTTTAGAGACATTTAGAAAAAGATGGTTAAGAAAGGCTGGAAATAATATCTTGATGCTTGTAAGTGGTTAATTTCTATTTGTGTGTATGGAAGGAGAAAAACTCTTGTGTCCAAACAGATCATAAGGCAGCTGAAGTTTGTTTATAATGTTTTGCCATTATCTTCACGTGGAATTAAACTTCTAATGCTGAAGCAAATAATCTGCAACTGCCACCTGAAATGCTAAATGGAAAGGAATTAATAAAAACATGCAGATTCTGTTAGCAGTGTAGAAAATAATTCTCTGTTTTTTTGGTATAAGAATGTTAAACACAAAATTCACATAGCAGAGCTTCAAAATTGTCAGAATTTTAAAGCAATTATGAGACACTGAGAAGTTACTCTAGATAATGGGAAGAGTAAGGAAAAAGACAGTTTCCCACTGCGATGTCTATGCAGCTCATTTATTTATCCTGAAAGCATGCCAGATATCTCAGAACAGGCTATAAGTTAACTAGCTCAAGAAATTTTGGTTACTGAACTGCTAAACCTCCCATTTTGAAGAGATTAAGTTGTAAAATGAAATAACTGATCTTTGAAGATGAGTGGGATCATATGAGGATGCCTTGAAGAGCAAAGGAACCATTAAAATCTTGATGACCTATATATAATTTCCTTGAAACAAAAGAACAATCCTCTTTGCTGTAAAATAAACCACCTTGACTGAATGGGGAATTTAAACTGAATTCAAAAGCAGACTTGAAGAGGTGGAAAGCGGAGAAGAGTAACTAAGAAGGAATATCCCCAAACATTTTGGGAGAGTTAGGAAAGCCAGACCTTGGCTAAGTGGAAACTGGTGAAGAATGATGCAAAGGTATGTATGGCCTCTACAGGACTTCCTATCAGTGAAGGAGACATTGGGGCAGATGTAGAGCTGCTAGTGAATAGTGCAGGCAAGCTCATGAAGGCTGGGAAATGAATGAGGTGCTCAGCCTTCACAGAAAAGGCCTTTCACAGGCCTCTTGGATCTGCATGGCAAGTAAAATTTGTGGAAGATAGAAACACATTGAAGCTTTGGAGAGGGTCACCTTAGGGATACTTAGGTGAGCTGATCACACACACACACACAACCTCCAGGACCTGACAGGATGCACATGAGCATGTTGAGAGAGCTTAAAGGCCAATGTCACTTTGTGTTTGATAGAAGGGCTGGTAAAGTCTTCATACAGATAGCATGTGTGAGGGTAACACCAGGCCAGGGGAGTGAGACTGATAACTGGAGAACAAGAAAAGCCTAATATTGTGCACGTGTATAAACTGGAGACCGACTGTCAGCACTACAAAAACAGTACCTGAGAATCCTTGTGGATCCAGATTAAACCAGTTCAGTTCTATAATCTTGCAATGACAAAAACTAAATCCAGCCTGGTATTTATCAGCAATAATTTGGTAATCCATCACTAGCACTGACATAAATATATTGTCATTATTTATTATTTATTGTGATTGTTTACTTCAAAAAATTTAGGACATTATTTGGTCCTCTGAAGATATATTTAGTTATTGTATCAGATCACGTATTCACAGATAACAATTTGCATGTGGTTCAGAAAACAGATTAATTAAGGAGTTTCAATATGTTCTCATCAGTGATGATCCTGCTTCAGCTTGGCCTCTGATTAAATCTTAAAGCACTTGATGAAGCATCCATTTGTGCTCCTGAAAAGTGGTTTTCTGTTCTGTTGCTCTGTATAGAACAGCTGGTGCAAGTGAAGGGGCTTCTAGAACTACTCATATATATCAACTATACATTATCTGCCCAAAGAAACAGACTGTGGCTTAAGATCAATGTATGGAAAATGGGCTACATTACCTAATAGAGTAACTCTGGTCTGGTTTTATTCCTCAAATTCTTTCAAAACTATTGAGACATTAAGAACAGTAATATTGAGCAATATGCCTGACTACAGCTATACTTTTCTCCAAGGAAGCTTTAGTTATTAGCAAAATGAAACAATGAAAACTAGTCTGCATGGGAACCCACGGATATTAGCTTTTTTGGAAAGGAAAGCCTTTCTGAAGCAGGAAAATAACTGAAAGTGTAGAAGCTACTGAAGCTATTCTCATGCTGAAATTAGGCACTTATTTAAGTGTTTTACTGGCTTTATCCTATTGAACACTATTATTCAGTTATACATTCAAAGAAACTGAAAGCGGAGATGAAAAATTGTCCTTTACATTGCTAAATATAAGAAAAGAACTAAGAGTGCCTACTCCTGAACAGACGTTAATTGGCTGTTCTTTTCACAAGAGTTAAACTTGAGCAAATACCAAATTTCTAAATCTAGCTGAAAGGCAAAAGAAACAGAAATGTTATGACAGACATAGAAAACTGCTGTCCAGGCTGGTAGCCAGGCCACCTGAGACCAAACAGGAACAGCTGGAAGCCAGCAAAAATCATTACTGCCTCAGTAGAGTCATACTCATGTATTGCAGAAACGGTGAATGAATAGTACTGGAGGAACCAGAGTGATATACTTGAGTTACTGGAGAAATCTCAGATAGCTCTTGAAAGGGAAGAAAAAATTGAAAATGTGATTTTTTTTAATGGTGCTAGTATAAAGCATGCTATACCCTTTTCAGAAGCATCATTATAAATACCAGGAGCACTGAAATTACCAGTACAAATTGCTTCCAGCTGAGATTGCAGCCTACCAGTCCTCTCATTTTTGAGTCCTGACTATCCTAGTAAGGTATGCAGTGAATTTAAATTGCACCTTGATGGCAAAATGTTGTCATCTCAGAAACATATTGATCCCTTAAATAAATTATATCATAATAGCAAAATGTTGCTATCTAAAACCATTTAAGTTAGCAGAATGGAATTGAAAGGGTTACATTGTAATGCTGATGTTGCCATACTACTGGTGCTACCAAGACTTTGATCAGAGCAACATTGAACATTTTTCATAACTCAGCAAAGTGATTGTTCATTTAATGAAAGAAATTCTTCAATTTTTACTTTTAAAAATTCTGGAATTTAAAATTGCTGACCACTACTGCTATAGATTGAGGTCAGTTAGACTCTGCCTAACACCACTTTAAGACTGTAGGGAGAGAATTCATCTCAGTGAATGCTGGACATCCACACTTGCATTTGAGGACTGACCCCACACTTCTCTTCCAATGAAAGAAAAACACACTACAATTTGTCTACTGTATTTAGTGCCTATTTTTATTTGGGTTGAATACCTGTACAAGCATCTTTCTTGTTCTAACTTGCTGCTTGTTTGCCTATCTTAGTCACAGATTCAGTGATATTGATGTGTTATCATGTGATAAATCTGCTTCCAGTGGCTTTAGACGGGCAGCTCTGATGCTTATCGTACATTATAGGTGCTTACATTTGGTGAGATAGATGTCACTACAGATGCTGAAATCTTAGTGAGAAATTCAGCTTATTTCATATAATGCACTTAATTCAATTATCAGTTACCCTAGGGCACCCAAGCAAATATGCATTTCTTCCTCTGTTCAAGGACCTAAGCAGATGCATCTAGATTTGTCTCTTTGTATAGTATTTTTTTATTTACCACATGTATATATTTTATTGTCTTGGAAGAATATGATGACAGCAGAGAAATATACTGTTGTCAGTCAGAGCCTCTTAATTTAAATGAAAGAGCTCTTGGTACTGTAGTCACTGGATCTGGGACTGTGGGAATAAGGTCAATCCTTCTTCACTTTTGTATTCCTGCTGAAATGTCCATTGTATTTCACTGTCTGCTGGTTTGAAAGCAAAACCAGTGAGAGACTCCAAGTCAGAAATACAATTTAATAGGAGGGAGACGAAAAAGTAAAATAAAATAAATGCAATAGTACAAAAGACCACTGACAGAGTCAGAATATAACCTGATACCCTATATGGTTAGGGTGGTGGTGGCAGTCCAGATGAAGGGATCTTGTTGAAGCAGTGATCCCACAGAAAGGTCCGGTAGCTCTTGCCCTCTGGGAATCCAGTGGGTAAAGGCTGCTGTGCTTCCCCAAATACTAGGTTATATCCAGGTGGGAATGCCTGGCTCCTCCCCCTGGGCAGGGCATCTCACAATGGGCTGATATCATTCCACCAGTCATGTAGTGGGTCCTTGATTGTCCATTAAATAGAGAGAGCTCCCAGCAGGACTATGACCTGTGACTCACGCAAGGCATTGATGGCCCATTAACAGGAGATAGCCCAGAGGGAGGGGGCAAGGGAAACACTGCCCCACCTGGTTTCAACAGCTCATGAAGATGGTGATAGAATACATACTTTGCACATCTTACATTGTAACCTAGGACACACTGAAAGTCAAAATGCGACACTGCAGAGGCAGTGGATTGTCCCATGAAATACAGCAATCCACAGCATGTTAACATATTTTTTTTCCTTTTCATATTGCCTCAAACTGCAAGAAAAAAAGCATTGTTTTCAAAAAAATAATACTAACCATTCTCAGCAGTTTCTAAGTAATGGAGTCTCCTTACATTTCAGGCATTTAGTTCTGTTTTTTTTTCTTCCATAGTAGAGATGGAAAAAGCCCCTTGATCAATTCAAACTAATTTTTCAAAAGCACTCACTTCCCAAGCAGAAACAAATTGCCACCATCTCTCTGAGATTTAATTGCTTTCGCTCCAGAAAAACACCCCTTCTGCACAGAGGAATGAAGCAAAAGAGAAATGCTAGATACACCAGTAAAGAATGAGTGGGTTTGAGTTGTTTTTTCATTCTCTGAAATTAAATTAGGCTTACTTGTTGATTAATATATAGTTTGCACATCTTGAAAAATTTGGCACTTTCTCTATTAAAATTAGGAGCTGAAATAACTGTTTGTCAATACAGCTCCAAAGGAAGGAAGGGGAAAAATAAAAAGAAAATATAGAAAAAAAGAAGCAGAAAAAAGAGAAAGGGAGAGAGGAGTGAGAGAAAGAGAGAAAGAAAAGAAGCCAGGCAGAAAGCAAGGAAGTAAGAAACTGTGCCTGCATGAGAGAAAGTGAGAAAAAGGGCAAGAAGGAAAGCAGGAAGGCAAAGAACCATGAAAGAAATTACATCTAAGTTTCAATATTTCTGAAGCAGTGGGTCTAGCATGAAATAACGGGCCAATCATGCGTAGCATAAAGAAGCTCAAAGTAATAGGGTTTGGTAAGGTCAGAGTAATGATTTTTTTCTTTTTTTTTTATGTGAGATATTGTTCTTGAAAGTGACAATGAGCTATAGTAGGCAATGATAGGAAACATCTTGTTTACAAATGTCAGCCAGCAATTAGCATCATTTAAACAGTGGAACCACAACGGCTGTTTTTTGTTAGCTTCAAAAACCCATCTCTTTCTTGTGGCCACATTTTAAGAGGCAAAGTAGACAGCAAGACTCTGAAGCCAGTTCATAAATAGTTGATTTCATATTTTAAAATCTTGCCTATAACTGTCACCCCCCTCGCGTGGATCACAGATGGTGAAGAACTAATTTGTTACTGTTTGATAACGGCTTTTATGTATCAAAGCGCTTATTTACTACTCTGTGGGGGGAAATGACAGACTAAAAGCAATTATGTGTTTTTCTTTCAGTTTTTCTTTAACCACTGTGCTCTTTGGCTTTTTTTTTTTTTTTCCACTCCCGACATGTTTCTTATTTGAAATATAGCATTGTGAATCTTTTACATATGTTGGTTCTCATTTAACCCTCTTTCTGGGTTTTCAAGAATGCATCTGGCCAGGCAGATCAACTTTAATCTTTCATGATTGTTTATAATGGCCCAGTGATAAGTAATAACACTCAGGGGTGTCTCCCGGTAACAGTGTATTACATTACAATATTAAAAATGCAAATTGGGACTTTGCTTTTGAAGATTGTCAGGAAAATGTTTCAAGAAGGTAAAATAGCTACCAGGATGCCTGTAAGTGAAATCACCCCCTCTCCCCCCACCATGTGGGGCCTCCTGCCTGCAGGCTTTCTGAAGGAGCCCCTCACCCCTCCTCCTTCCCCCAAAATAAATAAATAAGTGAAGGGACTTTCCTCTTTACATGGTATTAAGTAACTGATGTTAAATCTCTGGCCCTGGAAAGTCATGAACTCCTCCATCTTTCCATTTTTCCCTCTCACTGGTGATATGCCAACTGCTCACTTGGTGTTGCCACCAAGAACAATTTTGCTGTGGGTTGTGCTTTCTGGTGTTGCGTGGCAGTAGAGCTGATGGGGATGAGGGAATAGTTTCTGCACATATATTTATTTAGAATAAACAGAAAAGGTTCCAATTTGGTGATGACCAGGGCTGATTTGAGGGTGAGTTTTCTTAAAGTGAAATAGTAGACCTGCCTGTGTGACTAAAGTCAAGGAAGTGCACAAACACCACAGTGAATTTAGTCATTAGTGTAGAATATTTCCTGCTGAATTAAGAGTTAAATTTAAAGGCAAAAAATTCTGTTATAAATGGGAAATTTCAACACGGCAATGCAATATCATAATAATGGTTATAGGCTGAAAAAAACATTGATTATTGCTGCTGAAATCAGTTGGAATTTTCCCACTGACTTAAATGAAAGAAGGAATAAGTCACCATGGAAAAATCCACGGAAAGATTACAAGCTTTTGTTTGTCTCATTACATCCTTTAAATTACCTCCTGGCTCTCTTTGCCTGTTTCACCCTCCTTTTCTTCTTCCATATTATAGCCACACTGGCATTAGGAGATGCCTGTTAATGACAGCAGGACTGCTTGGGGAGAAATAAACTCAACATGAAGAGGGACAGAAAGTTTTTGCCAAATAAGAGCATGTAGTTCCTTACTCTCTGAAGCCTGTCTTATAGCCGAAGCTTAGACTATCAAGGAAAAAAAAAAAAAAGAAGAAAAATCAAGGAAATGCAGAACAGAAAAGGAGAATAAAAGGACAATGGAATTTAGGAAGCTAGTTTAAAGCCTATCCTGTTTAAAGATGAAATATCATAATATATCTCTTATTACAACCAAAGTATGGGAAGAGCACTTATTTCAATGCTTTAGTACCTGAAAGCTTCAATAGAATCCATAAATCACTTCCACATGTTTTCGAATAAACCTCTGTCCTGCATTGTACAAATTGCTTTCTCAAGACACAGTCTGAGTAAGGTCAACAGTACTTCCCTCCACGTGTGACTTTCTCAGGGTGAAATTCACCCCTGGCAGTTGTCAAGAAAAAGACCTGTGTGGCTGAACTCCTGCCTAAGCCAATTGATTTCCAGTGAGAGCTATATTTAGGCTAATCAGGTCCACTGTGTCTGGATGTGGCAATGAAATAGCTGAAGCACGCTCTATCAGGCCCCATTTGAAAATGCTGGCCCAAGTCTGCCTGTCATTCCTGCTGTATTTCAGACTCTCCATCATTTTGATAATTATACAGCTTGGAAACTTTTTTCTTTTTATAGTCTTTGAAACTATAATGAAGTCTTCAGCGCTGCCAACCCAAACCATCCAAAAATCTTGAATCAGGCTTGAAATAATCATGAGATTGGCCTGAAAATCATACAACTGAATGTACTTGGCTTCTTTTATTTGCCTTCTGGTTTTGAGTGTTTAGGGTGCAATGGGGTCACATTTGCAGGGTTTCCTCTGCCTCTGTGTGGGCCAGAAATGCAACCTTTTTATAAGACAACTGAAATTCCTTGGGTATTCACATGACTCCAGGAGCTGGGATTTAATGGGGGTGTGTGGGGGAAATCCACTGTGTTTGGGCTTGTGATAAAATTGGAAGTCTTGGCATTACAAGCGTCTCACATTCAAAGTTTGTTTATAAGGGGAATATAATTCTATGGAGAGAGAGAACAGAGTTTCCTTCTGTTCTCTTCTGACTTGAGAGAAATTCCTCCCAAAGGGTGAACTTCACTTCTCAGAGCCAGAACAAGGCCTTTTTAGCATCTGAAGTGATGCATAGACCTGGCTGTATCTCTCTTTGCTTAAATTTACTTCACGCTACATTAAGAGAAGCTACAGAAGTTATTGTAGCTGAGATAGCTTAATGTTCATGAGGAAAAAAGAAATTCCTTCTAAAACTGCCTGTTATCAAGGATTTGGAAGCAAAGTTCAACACAATGGGGCACAGAACTAAAAGCCCTTGTGAAAGAGGATGGAGAAGGCCCTTGAAGCAGGGAGGAAGCTGGGGATGGAAGTATATGAGCTTCATAACATTTGGTAATTAAAGATAATTAAAGATAGGAATCCAATCTTAGGAAAAGTATTTGTGGAGTAGGAGGCATTTTTAGAGATGCAGGTAGGAGCACCACGGGGAAGCTTTGTTTGTAGCACTAAGATATTAAAGATGGGAGTCATTGTATCAGTTATAAATATCTGAACCCTAGGAAATTTAAGGTGAGATTCCCCTTATCCACCATCTACACATGTGCTAGCTCTTTGGTAAGCAATTAAAATTGTTAGATACTTCTGGAGTGCAGTGAATCTTATCCTCACACAGATATCTAGAACAGATTGGATAAACTGTACCATAAATGTGCCTTCTTATTTTCACTGGCTATGTAGGAAACTCAGATTGATGAATTTTAAGAGGATTAGTTTTTATGTAGACTATTGGCAGTGTAGAAGTCTAAGCATTTTTTTTCTATGTTTTGCTTAAGAATAATTTTAGCTGACACTTTCTGAGCAATTGGGGATATGGCTGTAAATGCTCTTGGTGCAGCAATATGTGTGGATGTGGATGTGGATGTGTGCATGAACAGAGTGTTTGGATATTTTTTGTTTCTGTTAATGTCTAAATGGGGAGTTAGGAAGAGAAGGGAATTTAGTGCTGCTCCTGGAGAAGACTGCATTGAACAAGACTAAACTGCATGAGGAGGGAGATGAAAGTATGGCTTGGAGCCATTTTTACTACAGGATAAATATCTAGATAAGGCATGGTGGTCAGACTCTGGGATCCTAAAGTACAAACAAGTCACAGTGTCCTAATGTCTCAGACCAATCTGTAGTGCTTTAAAATAGTTTTTCTAGTTTTGCTTTTCTTTTGTGACCAGCAACATCTTTAAGAAATGCACCATTAGTGTCTCTTAATCCTAGTTGTGTATGCCTTAAAAATTGGCAGAATGTTTTCAGTCAAAAGGTATCACATTCTATTTAAGTACAGGATTTACACTGTGCCAAGCCAAGTACTCGTTGCCAGCAATTTGACATCCTGAACAAATAAGGTTTGAATTCCTGCTCTGAAACAGGAAAAGGATCATTTAGTCTGTTTGAATATCATTTATAGTAGGATAGCTTTATTTTTTTTGATGCAGCAGTAGTGTCAAGTGTGGATTCTGACAGATTTATTGAATTGATGCTTGCATGTTAAACATACAGCTTTAGACACAGCTTAAATACATATTCAATCTTTCTATGAAATTTAAGTTATAAAAATACCCTATGATAGGTAGATTATAAATGTAACATGAAATAGATGATAACAAAAGCTTCTCGGGGTAGTTTTTCCTGCACAGCTATGACTGAGGTTATGAACAAGGACAGGAGAGATCACACATGAAGGAATAGATCCCCAGAAAGATGATATTTATTTGCCAATTTTGCTACAGAAATTAAACCTCATGTTCTCAGACCCTGACTTTCATCTCCCCTCTGTTGCAGCTATTGCCCATCTTTTGAGACATAGTGTTTCAGTCAGTAAAATTTCTTTGGTGCATTCATTTCTGCTGCAGAGAGAATAAAATATTGACAGCTCTTACTGCTCTAAATAACTCTAAACTGAGCATGTGTCTGTGGACAAATGGGACAGGAGATAGACAGTGAAGTGAGAGTATGTCCTTTACCTGAAAGTAGTGTGATTTTATTAATGTGACAATCCGAGGTAATAAGTCTCCTCTTAAACAGGGTCATCAGCTTTAAGTAGGGCACCTTACCAACTCAGTGAGTTTGAGACCTTATTGTTTCTGTTCTGAGAGTTGGCTTAGTTACAGCTGCCTTGGGTAACTCTGTCAGGAACTCCACCAGGAAGAGGTATATGGACCTTCTTAGTGTCCAACAACCAGGTGAGAGACAAAATAGAGGAATTAGGGGATGAGTGCAGGGGACAGCACATGGCGAGCCAGGCTCCTCTCCTAATGCTCTGCACATGAGTGCCAGCTATGGACTGACTGGTATGTAGCACTCTTACATGGTGTTACAAACCTAAAAGTCCTGCTTACATGGCTGGAAGGTGAGGTGTTTCATCATAATTACCACCAACAGTGTTGTCCAGCAAGGTGAAGTGATGAGGCAGGAATTCAGACAGACAGGAGACTACTTTTGCTTATGTACATGGATATAAGACAGTGTCCCATCAGTTATTTCCTGTTCATTTGGCAGTTTTAAGGGAAGGTTGGTTGAATCACTCTGTGTGGTGCATGGGAGAAAAAAAAAATTCTCAGGAGATTCTGTAACAAACATTTACTTGCAAATTTTAGAACATTAAGGTAGAATAAGGTACTTGGCAAAATTTAGAAGCACATTCAGGCAAAGTAAGATACTTCATGGACTTTACCTTAGCAAACTTAAACTTGGCCATCTTTAACTTATCCAGATGCAACAAGGCACTTTGCAAGGCATTGACTGGAATTTTTAGTCTGGGTTACAATATATTTTGAGAAATTGAGAGAAGAAAGAGAGAAAGAAAGAAAACAAAGACAAGAGTAGAAAGATATTTGTGCTGAGGGACGTTTAGGTTGGATATTAAGAAAAGGGTCTTCACCCAGAGGGTGTTTGGGCACTGGAACAGGCTCCTCAGGGAATGGTCACAGCACCAAGTCTGACAGAGCTCGAGAAGAATTGGATAATACTCTTGGGTACATGGTGTGGCACTTGGGGATGGTCCTGGGCAGGGCCAGGTGCTGGACATGATGATCCTTGTGGGTCCCTTCCAATTCAGCATATTCTCTGATTCTGTGGTATTACCACCCACTGATCCAGAAACAAGACTTGATTGCTGCAATTTCAATGTCCTCTGATCAAAGTGATGGTTGTAGTCTCCGGGATCCATTGGGAATGAGGGAAAGCTCACAAAACACAAAGTTCAATGGTGTAATATATGCTTATATTACACAGGTTTATGTAGGAACACCCATGTACCTCCCCTGGTGAGGGGAATTTTACATTATATGATGTAACACTGTGGATCAGGTGCAGTCCTTTAGTGGAAGGCTACAGAGGAGAGTGCCAGAGCTCTTCAGGGGTCTGTGATGGTTTATGACCCCTTCTAAGACACAACAGCTGCTTCTCACATCATCATAGCTGAGCCAGTCTTGCCCCATCAGAAGGGATGAACACCTTCAGGCCTATGTCTCAATACCTCCCTTGGAGTGGGGTTTTCACACCTGAGCCACTTGTGCAACAGAGGACTTTGGCATGATAAAAAACACTATCCCAGCTTGCAGGATCTGGTTCTTGTCAGTCTCTTCCCTTATCTGGCTCAAAACACAGGTTCTTACTAAATCAATGTTGATTTGTCCTGGTCATCCTCTGGTGCTCACACCCCCCTGCACCTGGGCTGTTACCATTCTCATAGGCAGCAAACACCACTGCTTTTGCAAATGGCAGATTGTCTGAGCTATTAATCATTAACATTTCAGTCTCTCACACCATCCTCTTCCTCCTACTATTAATTTAGGCTTCAAAATGATTTACAGAATTCCTGGTGAGGCATAGCAACATTTTCTAAACCTCATTTGGCAGACTTTGAACACTTTTCACTCATGGTCATGCTGTGACATTGTTCAGAAAAAAAATATTTCCTTTTCTGTCTCATGGCTGCCTCAGCACAACCTTTATAAAGAGTTTTAGCTTGTCATCTCTTTCTACTGAGCACTTGTATATATAGTAATAATAATGGTATTAAGAAGAATGCTAATAACCAGCCCTTCTGTTTGAAGCTCCTCGATTTATATCACTCCCTCAATGAGGCTGAAATTGCTTTGAGAGAACATTCACCTGTGTCTAACTACACATCCATTGGGGGGAATTCAAGCTAAGGGAAGTCAGTGTGGAAGACTTTGAAAGGCTCCAAAAGGAAACACTAATTTACTTTGAAGAAGGGCTACAAACTGTGCTTGGTTGAACAAGCATCTGATTTTTAAAACATTTTTGTTAATTAAACTTATGATTAAGTCAAACTTGATTTAATTAAAGATATGATCATGCAATAGAAATTACCAGTACACTAAGACAAAATCATTTAAATGCACTTACATTTTTAAAAGAATCCATAGAAAATTTCCTTACTTTTTTTTAGCCTGAAAGCACCTAAGAACAAAATATTAAGCCGAAATCACTAGATGTTTACTCTCAAAGACAAGTACCACCCTTATCACAAACACTGTGTAACTCATGATGCATTAAGAAAATAAATACTCAGCCCTCAAATTTACCAATTTTGCATTGTACTTACAATGTCATGGTTCTTTAGCAACATGGATATCTTTGCATTGAGACAAAATATATGCAAGATAGTCCTTGTGAATTAAAATAAAGGAATTTATTGCTTCTTATTTGTAATCATATGCAAAAATATAAAAACACACACACACACAAAAGAAACAAATGCACTTATGTTATTGTTGTGCTTTTAGCAATTGTTAATTTGACAGAAAAGTGTTTCAGGATCTATCTGGCTTTTGCTGCTATGGATCTGCTGTACCATATGCTATAATTCAGGCTAGTGATGGTGACACGAAGCTCGTTTTCTCTCTACTGATCAGTGTAACTTTCTGAGCTTGTTCTGCACTACTGACAAAAATATCCTTTTTTCTGGGCTCTCTAGAAATTAAAGGTGATCTCAGATATTGCCATTCTGCATTGCTGCTTGATGTTTATTTGTTCTATCACCAGCACAACAAAGGAAAGGCAGCCTTAATTTGCTGTATGTTGTGTAATACAAATGTGAGTTACTGTATATCCCTTAACAGCCCATCATTAATTTCCCTTGCATGCCGTTTCCAGGTTTCATATATTGCTGGCTGTTGTGATAGTATGTAAAGCATCAGCTGCTGTTTCACAGCTTGGATTTTAAGAGGTCCACAAGGAGAGATCAAAAGCTGAAATTCTAATATTGCCTCTAATGGAAGAACTATTACCCAAACAAGCAGGATGTAGATTTCTTTCCTAGCAGAATGCTGCTATGGCATTCTCTCACTAATGGCTCTGCAGCATTCAGGATACCCTGGCAATGTATGGTTTCCAGTTCTGAAAAACAATTATTTTATACTTATTCTTTTGTCCAAGGGAAGAAAATAGTCTAACTAGTTTAGAAGCAAATTTATTTGTATAAATTCTTACAATGTGCTCATCATTTTAGTATGTGGGTGTAGTACAAAAAACCAAGGTTATTGACACTGGACATTTGTGGCAAACGGAGATTAAGCTTGAAGCCAGAACTGTATGACTATGAGAATCTGATTTGTATAGCAACCTAAAATCTGGTAATTAGTAAATTATAGATTCGGACCAGTTTTATACCAGTTCTAATGTTCTTCATAAACAGCAGAGCATCTTTATTAGTTATCTTGGAGGCAATGTGACTCATTTGACTCATTTTCAAGCCCTGACTTCTTTTCTGTAAATTCAAGAAATAATAAAAAGTCCAAGTGAAATTAGGAAAACTAACATATAATGGGAGTCTAACCATTTGTTCTGTATAAATGTACTCTGTAAAGAAAGCTACAAGATATTTGTTTTCTAAAAGAAAAGCAAAGGGAAGTGTTGAGAGAAGGAAACTATTTTTGTTTAAACATGGAAGAAATGCCATTCTTAAAAATAAGGAAATAATGTGTTATGGTTTGATCAAAACAAAAACTCACTTGTTCTCTTTCTTGGTTGAAGATACAGGCTCTAGTTCTTGAAGGAATGCCTGGGATTTTTAATTCAATCATCACTGCTCCTGTTCCGAGACAAACACAGAGATAGTCATAAGACTGCTGCTCTCAGACCCCTCAAGTAAACTTTGATTCCATGTTTAGGCATTTGGTGCCTTTTAAGAAAGGACTACATGGAACTTCATGTGTGGGGTTAAGATTGCTATTCAGTTTACCTATTTCTGCAAAATCTGTTCAGAATCAGAGCTCATTCTTTAGGGGGAAAGTTGTTTAACTGTCACAGATTGCCAACAAGGTGGGTCAGCATCTTCTGGAAGACATGTTTCAGAAGATAAATGACAAGTACAGTAGAAGGAAAGACATCAAAACAGAGGAAAGATCACTAGTAGAAAATTATAGGTGTAGGACTATTTAAAAAGGCATTCTGTATAATCACTTTATAAATATTGCTGTTTTGTTTCTAAGTTATTGCCTCATCTGCTATTGTAGCTTGAATTTTCTTTTAATCTTTTTACCTTGCTGAAGTCAGTCTCAAAGTCTCTGTCTATTCTGGAACAGTGAAACTGGAGTGTAATGGGCTTTTAATTTCACCATAACAAAAGCTAGAGAAACTAAGGATCTTGACACTAAAGTAAAGATCTTCCTCACACTACATATGTAGGTATCTGGTTTTCCTTTTCTATAACACAGAATTTTTCCTAACATTTTTTCCATAGAGGCCTTATTTGTAAAATGACTCATTTTCAGAAAAATCTGTAAGTTGAAAAGAAAAAATCAAAGTTGCAAATTGCATGCAAAACTCTGGGTCTTTTTAGCTTTTAAACTTGATGCACAGGGGAATGTATGTGAAGGGATAGAAATCTGGGTCACAGCATGAAATTCCTGTTTTTGTATTCATAAAAAACAAACTCCATATATCAAAGGAAGGAGGTGTGAAGTAGTAAAAAAGAAAAGGAGAAAAGCAGTCTAAAATATTCTCAGCTCTTGATATTTCTCAAACACATACTGAGTTCTTTTAAGATGTTATATGACTTCCTCAGACCATTACTGAAATAAAAATGTTGCTTTCTCTTCTAATAACTGCTCTAAATTTATCTTCTGGAGAATTAATGAAACATTTTCAGTTCAGTTTTGCAGTACTTTTTTCCATCAAAATATGGTCCTAGGCTGTGAGGTCTTGAGAAGTGCTCAGGTGGGTACTAATTTATATAGATAAGCAGGACACAGACACTCAATACTTCCCTCTCTACCCATATGTGGTCAAGAGGTGCAGGGATGATGGTATGCAAACAAATCCTTTTTGGAATCATAATATTATCCTCAGAATAAACCCTTGAGGTGTACAGTGTCTCATGTACACACCTTAGGAAAGAAATCATTAGATACACATCTCTTTTAAACAAACTGGTAATCTGTATGTCTCCTGCACTACAGACCAGATTGTTACATTACAATTACATTGCAATCACATTGCAAGCTGAATCTCCAGAGTGGACTGTTGGAATGAATTAAGTCTACAAATTAATGATGACTATCAGGTTCAAGATCACACTATAGAATCACAGAATTTGCTGAGTTGGAAGGGAATCACAGGAATCATTGAGTCTAAACTTCTAGCCCAGGACAGCCCAGGAATCACACCGTGATTCTGAAAACATTGTCCAAACGTTTCTTGAACTTAGCAGACTATGAGATAAACCCTTGCTTTCTAAATGAACCTATATGTCAGATTGAGCTAAAAATGTCAGTTTGACACTTCTGAGGAGACCCAGTAAATGAGAAATAGTTCTTAAAGAAATCATACTTCTAGCATGGCATTTATAGTGGTAAAAATTGGTGGGTTTTTTTAGACAGCTGCAGGAGATCAATTTTTCTAATGCAATTCTGTCACAGAAAGACAAGGAAATATAAGTATTGTTTGAAGAGGAACATGCCAGTAATTACATGAAGTGCTGTTCTGCAGCTCTGGGATTTTATTTTCTATTATAAAATTACTTGAGAATAACCTAAAAATAACCTAATTATGAGTGAAAAAGTACAGTCTTAAAGTTACTTATGAGAGAAAAAAGAAACAAAGAGAAGTAGTTGCCACTAAATTTCATTTTTCTTTTTGAAATTCTTGCTCAGCTCACTAATGCTTTTTGACAAGAAGTTCCACTGCCCACTACTGAATTTACATCCAAGAAGTGAGTAACATAAGAGAAGGTACTATATCAATCTCCTAGTGACTTTCCTTGTGCTGCTTGCTTGCTAGTAATTATATTTTTTGTGCACTCATTGGCTGTGGGAGAACACAAGTGATATCAGCCATCACAGCATCAATCAAATGGGATTCCATAGATCAAAAGAAGGGATGGGTTATTTCTGCTTGGTTCTGGTAAAGATTCCCAGTGCTCAGTTCATTTAGGACCTTGAACTTCCAATCGTTCTCTTTCAAAACTTCCCCACAGCCTTGAAAATTACTGTGTGTGTTTAGTGACAGAAAGGAAGCAGCATCCCTGTATCGTGACCATGAGTATTTTTACTTACAGAAGAGATGGATCAGCTTCCTTCACATTCTGCCAAAGATACACAACTCCTCAAATAGGGATAATGTCATTCTTTAATACCATTAAATGGCAATAGTATTTCCAGGAATTCATGAAAGAATTATATCTTCAGAAACCTTTTGGGCATGCTTCTCCTTTTGGGTGGAGGCTGATCCTAATTGGCATAATTGCTCCTTTGTTGTTTTCATGTTATAAAAGTCTGTTAATAATGAAACGTCAATAGAATTCCTGATGCATGTGTTAGTCCCTGAGAGACACAAGTCCTCTCTGCTTTGAGTCAGACAGAAAAAAACCATTTTTGATAAAAGTCACATGTTTGCCCAGTGGAAGAATAGTTAGATGGTGATACCAGTTCAAAAAAGTGGTGTATGATGATCTACAAATTAATTACACACTTGGATTGCCAGAGATAGAGTTTCAAAATTTGCTAGGATTTGCATGAATGCTGTTTTAGGCTTCAAAGCAGTACTTAGGCTCAGGCTAAACTTCAAGCACATCCTTTGGTCTAAGAAAAAAAGGTCAGGACTTAAAATATATTGTGTATTTAATTTGGAGCTAATAAAATATAAGTACAAAAAGGGAACATTTGAGTCAGTTTATTATACAGTATTTGACCCTATCTACCCTATTAAAACTCCACATTCTTTCTCCAGTGGTGCCGTATGGGAGCACAAGATTGCAATTGTGCCCCAAGAGCATGACAGCAGTCCTCATAATAGTTTCTTCAGTCTTTTTTTACATTGCTCTCTAAAATGATGCTGCCATATGTGCTGTTATATTTAAGCAGCAGATGCTGTGAACTCACAAAGTTGAAGAATGCTGAAGTATGATGCCATTTGAAAACAGGTTTTCTAAGGAAAGCTGACTTCTTGCAAGGCTTTGGATTTATTTCAGGCATTTAATTACTAATTACAAAAGGCCATATAGAATGCGTTTATATCGCTTATTGGTTCTGTCTTGGGGCACCTAATATATGGGCTCTCTGGCTTTTACTCTATATTGCTGTTTCCACAGCTACAAAGCAGCTATAAGCTCTGTTTGCAACAGTGTTAATGCTTTAATTTTGTAAAGGAGCTGGGAATGGATCTTCATTTTCACTCTTTTACTTAACCAGAATTTGAGCTAAGGATGATATTGCACTGTAAACCAGGCTCATAGTATTAGGCTATGCATTAGCTAAAAAAGGTATTATGAATATAATGTTAGAAAATTCAAATTGTTTCAGTTTTCATTGTTAACTGACTTTCTAGCCATTTCCATGTTTGAAAATTAAGCAAGCAAATTCACAGCCTACTCTGAAGTAGATTGAGATTGGCAGACCTGCTGGATTCATAGGAAGTCAAATCAGTTCCAATAGAACACACACAAGATAACCCGACTAACAGTTTAAAGAGGATAGGTAGCGATATGGAAGAAAAAGGAGAATGAGGGACACATTTCTAATAGAGAGGTTGTTTCATGGAAGCTGATTTGGGAAAATAACAGGATCTGGCAGCTGAAGGAAATACAAACATTTTTCTAGCACTGATGACTTGAGTCAATTTCATGTGTAACTTCACTGAACTTATGAGACTGAAATATCAGGCTCTGTAAGGCAGGCAGTTCTTTTTTACACATGATCAGCTCTGAGCAGGTGCTGGATTCTGCTCCCTCCATGGGGCAATCCTGGATGTACAAACAGACTGTGGAATGAGATGCTGGAGAGAAGTGCTTAGGAAAGGGAGCTGGGGGTCCTGACTGATGTCATTGCCCTGGCAGCCAGGAGGGCCAGCCCTGTCCTGGGGGCATCAGGCAGCTGGACATAGGAGGGGATTGTTCTGCTCTGCTCTGCTCTGCTCTGCACTGGGACGGCCTCACCTCAAGTCCTGGGGACAGTTCTGGGTGCCACCAGTCTAGAAAGATAGAAAGCTATTATAAAGCTGCCAAAAGAGGGCAATGGTGAAGGGCCTTGAGGGGAACTTGTATGAGAGGTAGCTGAGGTCACTGGGTCTGTTCAGCCTGGAGGAGACTGAGGGGAAACCTCACTGCAGTTACAGCTTTCTCACAAGGGGAAACGAGGGGCAGGCACTGATCTCTTCTGCGTGGTGACCAGTGACAGGACCTGAGGGAATGACTTAAAGCTGAGCAAGGGGAGATTTAGGGTGGATATTAAAAAAAGGTTCCTCACCCAGAAGGTGTTTGGACAGTGGGACAGGTTCCTCAGGGAAGTGGTTACAGCTCCAAGCCTGATAGAGCTCAAGAAGCATTTGGACAATAATCTTGGGCCCATGGTGTGACTCTTGGGGCTGTCCTATGTGAAGGCAGGAGTTGAACTTTGATGGGTTCTTTTCAACTTGGCATATTCTGTGATTTTATGAACTGCAAATAGTGCAAGTTGCCATCATGTTTTGTATTAATTCTTGCACCTAGGGGATAGATACTCTGATTTGGAACAAAGAGAATTATCCACTGAGATTTTTGCACCTCTTTTTACATCCTTCCACACATAAAGTATAGACTGTCTTGGGTCTTCTCTCACTTGTGACACTGATTGACACTCCCATCAAAAATATCACTGAAAGTATAGATCTTAATGTCTCATAAATATATTTGGTATGAATAGCAAAGTTTGGGCAGTGGAGAGGGCAGTGGGGGTGGTCTTTGGGGGAAGAAACCTGGGACTGACTGACTATTGTCAGATACAACCAGTGTCTCCAAAGCAGACCTACCTCAGGGCACAGCTGATCCTATCAGCTGAATTGGTGGCACCTTTGTGAACACATGTATAAGACAGGGCAGAAAACACCAGAAGCAGAGGGGGAAAAAAGAGTGAGAAACAAGAGGGAGCAACAAAGTCAGAGAAGGGGGAGCAGGTTTATGACTGAGGGAGCTGTGGCCTGTGGAAAACCCACAGTGGAGTGTAGGCAACTGGTGATAAACAAGAGAAACTACTGTGTAATTGACCTCCACCTCTGCTGCTGCTTGTTACCTTATTGCAGGGATTGAGAGTATCAATAATGAGGGTGCAGAGCAATCTGAAGCAAATGAGTAAAGTGGAAGCAAGAGGGAGGAAGGATAGTAGTCCTCCTTTCCTGGGAAAGTGGAAGAAAAGGTGATTTTTTTTTTCCGTAAGACCTTAACGCTTGTCTCATTTTATTTTGCAATGCTATAATCACGAATTAAGTAGTTATGCAATTTGCAATAAATTAAATACCTCAAGGTGAGTTTGTTTTGTCTGTGACAGTACTTACCAAGTGATTTTCCCACCTTCACCTTGACCCATGGAATCTCTCGATCTCATTTTGTCTTTCACGCATCCAGCTGTAGGGGAAAGAGGGGAGTGAGCAAGTGCCTGGTTGGTTCTTGGGTGGTAGTTGAGGTAAATTCACCATAGCATTTTATTGTAATTTTTCTCTCTCCTTCCTTCCTCTCTTCACTCTATTTTCTTTTTCCTTTTCCACTTTTACTCTTTGGTCTTATTTTCTTTCCCTTTATAACAGTTTGAATGGGAGAAGTGTATCAAACATAGTTGACACTAAGGCGGGTTATTGTTCTTGTAATTAATTCTTGCTACTATCAGTTCCACAATAAAAAAATAGTATGAAACTGCTCCTATTGTAGATGCTTCCAACAGTATTGGAATCCAGATCACACTGTTCAAAGGGATATTCTAACTATACCACCAACAGTAGAACAAAAAATGTACTTGTTCTAAACCATACTTGGTATGGTTGCCACCCAGAAATCATGTACATGGGTTTGTATTTTATACCTTTTCTCACTTCCTCTCTCGTTGTGTTTCCCTCTTTCTCAACATCTGGTGTTTTTGGGGTGACATGTTCTTTTTTTTAAGTGTCCATTGGCTTATCCTTCTTTTCTTTCTGGTCTCTGCAGCTCTGCTAAAACATTGCCAATGCAGCATCACTAGAAGAAGTATTGATTCCAGTAGTAGGAATGTTTAACTAGAGCTCTTGGCCAATGTGACTGCTAGCAAGATTTGGATCCTTCCACCTCTAGACCCCCCTGATGTGTGCTGACCCTCCTTACAGTTAAGAGCTCTGTATGATGCTCCCTTTCTGCTTGAAAAAGAATGAAATGCAAATTGTAATGAAACTCTTTCTCCCCTTGGGAGGGATGCTGCAGCATGGCTGCAGTGCACTGGTACAATATGACAAAGATAATTTCCAGATAAGCTACTTAAGGTTGACGATACGTTAAAGGAGAGGGAATATTGCAATGAGGAGCAGATCCTAGACTGCTCTTTGGAGCTCCAGACTCCCTTATGCATAAGAATAATAAGTTAATTATTCAGGCCAACAAGTCTTGCATCTCAGCTGCAGTTTCAGAATAAGCTGACAGGCAGAAAGGAAATGGTCTGAGAGCACAAGCTCTAAGTTGCCCTTGTATTGAGAATATCACAGGCCAGCAGTGGCATTGAAAGAATGGTGCAGATGAAAGTGAGGGAGAGGAAGATGAAGTGTTAAATAAGCATGGTCTGCTAGATTGAGCTGTTTGGAGAAGAAGAATCAAGCTATAAAATCAAGATTTATATTTTTACAAGTTCAAGAGAGAATGGCTCCCATTTGCAGTTCAGCTTTGAGTGTCTTCAGTAAAAAAAAAAGCTGGGTTTAGACTGAAGTTAGTGAAGTTTGAAGTTAACACTAATTTTTCAAAGAATCCCTCATTCAAAACCTGCTCACTTATCTACAAAATATATTATATGAGGAAAGTTTTAAGAGTGTTTGGTTTTTCAATATTTTTGGTTTCTAAAGAGTATCTGAAGCAGCTGAAACATTTGTATGGTTTTGCTTTTCTTTCCAAACCTAACAAGGGTGCAGCTCTAGTAAATGACAAAATCCAGATAGAGTGTGGGAGCAGCAGGATCCCAAATTAAACAACTGGGAGGTTGATAAATGCTTCCAGTAGCAGATTTAACTACAGATGGAATCGTTTGACCATCCGACACGCCACAGTCCGCTTGTTGGGGGCTTCCGACCATCTCTCTGCAACATTAACTTCATAAAAACTTCCATCAAAGAGCCCCCACCAGAGTCACAGTGCCTTTTTCAGAGCGTTTTCAAACAGCAGAAATAAACATTAAAAGATTCTGCCTTTCCTTTCTTGACATTTTTCTGACAGTAAATTAGAATCAGATGGAAGGTATCATTATTTCCACAAAGATTATAATGCAAACAAATTCTTTACAATAACAGAAAAAAACCCCGAACCACCTAAACCCAAACCTTTTAAAAATGTGTATACATTTGGCCAATAAATTCATAAGAGAAATTTTGTTCAAGGCTTGTGTGTCTCAATGTGTATTCCTGTCCTTGGCCAGAGGATGTTCTTCACTAACCAGCATTTTTAACAAGCAGTTCATTTATTATCCTGCACAACTGATAATTTTGTTCTTCAGGTGTTTTTCCTCCTTTCCAGGTTGGTTAACTTGGTTAACTTTGTGCTTGGTTTTTTTTTTTTTTTTTTTTTTTTTTTTTTTTTTTTTTTTTTTTTTTTTTTTTTCCTTTGTTTTGTATTGGTTAATATTTTAAAGTACTGCATTGATTTTTTGCACTTTGAAATGAGAAAATAATTGCATACCTCGCATTAGGAAAATAAATCTGCAGCCAATTAGAGTATTTTCATTCCAAGGTGCTCTAAGAATTTGAGATGATATAATTTTAAAATGACAGTTTTTGAAAAGCAGTTTCAAACACAAGCAGGTGGTTCCCCTGCCTTCATGCTGGTGAACACTATGCAAAAGACTGTCAGTGCTCTCCAGAGAATCTGTTCACTAAGAAGGTGCTGAACCAGGATATTGGTTTTGTGAACTGGAAATTTAAGAGAGATCAGAGATTAAATATATGTGGTTGAATGTAAATACAGGTACAAAAGAGGACTGGGTTGTGTACATTTTTTGGAGGATGACATTAATTTATTAGTATTGCATAACTGATTCCCAAATATAATTTAGAAAATTTTATGACACTTTCCTTGGCTACCTACATGATATAATTGATAAAGAAGACAGAATTATACCTTTACTCTTTAATGCTTGTGTTCTCCACAGTATTGGAGATGGAGACATCACTGCTTTTTGTGTTTTGTTGTTTTGGTCTTTTTGCAAACACTCCTGGCAAAGTGCAGGATGATGACCCAGAGAATGCTTGTGGTTCCTTCTGAGTTATGTGGTCTTGCTTTACTGTGAGCAATAATTACTTTTTTAGAGTGACAAAAATCAGATCTATTTTGGCTCTTTGCTAATAGTTTTTTGGAAATTTTCTCAGGATCTAGTAACATTGACATTGCATTAAAATTCTAGTTGGCAAATTACTTCATAATCATAAAGGTCAGGAATTACAACTAAGTAGCTAAGTGTAGAGCTATTTTTTGTGTTTATATGGTGTAGTATTCACAATACACTTTGCCCATGCCTTGTACCCACAGAGAAAGACTCAGTGAGTACAGACTCAAAAGTGCTCATGATCTACATCCACAGCTTGGTACTCAGAGTTCCCTCAAATTTTAATTAATTTTTAAATACTTATATACACACGCACACACACATATATATTTGTTGTTGTTACTGTAAAAAGCTTTCTGAATGTTCCAGCAAGGATATAAATCTAAATTGTTTGTTAGGATTACAAGCCTTGTCACATGTCACCACCTATTCATATTGAATACATCATCCAGTGGTTTAATTTTGCTTTCTAAACTATATAGAAGTAGAAATTCACTATTTTCCTGTAGTGAAGATATCTCTTGGTACTTTGCCTGCTCACAGCTGGCTTCTAAGGTGTGTATTTCAGGCTTCTATCTCCCCTCAGGCTGCAAGTCAGATCTTGATTGCTCTCAGTGGTTGTTGAGACAGGCTGTAGGTGCAAAGGTTTAAGAGTAGTGCCCCTGCTGAGGAGCCAGGCCAGGCCAGGCCAGGTGTTCAGCCATGCACATCTCACATTTGGTGCATAGCGCAATGCTCCCTATCAAGCACTGCCGTGTTCATATCAGCTATTACAGATGTTTTAGTAAATTTAGCAAACTGGTCAACTAAAAATAGGTAGTAGCAAAAGTGATTGTACTGTTTCAGCAGTGTCAGAATATGAACTTCATGAAGATGGTAATACCACCCAGTTCCTCCTCTCCTTTAGTGTAAGGCTCCCAATATTAATTATGAATATCTATAAATCAGTTATCACAATTACGGGCTTGCTGGGATGCTCATTTTATAAACACCAAACAAGAAATACTCAAATGTAGTGGTTGATTTATTTACAGATAATTTAGGACCCAAATTCAATTTGAAACTGAATGACATTTCAACTTGTAAACGTCTTCTTAGGTTCTTGCTCTATTCTAAAAGGCTCAGGATCATGAGGGCTAGGTTGCCTGTGGCAGAAGTAAGAGAAGTATCCCGACCTTATGTTTCCAATCCATTGAACCATAGAATGGTTTGGGTTGGAAGGGACCTTAAAGATTAGCTGGTTCTAACCCTCTGCCATGGTCAGGGAACGTTCCACCAGACCAGGTTATTCAGAACCACATCCAGTTTGGTCATAAACACCTCGATGAAGGAAGATACCACAACCTCTCTGGGCAAACTGTTCCAGTGCCTCAGCAACTTCACAGCCAAGAATTTTTGCTAATACCTAAACTTCAGCTTAAGACCATTCCACCATGTCCTTACATCCTTATCCATTGGCCACAAGAAATAATCTTCTCACCTTCATTTATCCAGCACTGAGGTAAAATCTTTCTTCCTTCATAAAGACAAGTAAACCAGAAATATCTATGCAAGACATGGAAATGTTCTGAACAACTTTCTGCTTATTATGTATTTGAATGTCCCTCTGATGGGTGGCTACGCCTTTGCTAGGGGCACTCAAAGAGCCAAAAGAAACATATGTTGTGAAAAATACCTTTAGCAAAACAGACAGATGGATAGGTAACACTTTAAAACAGGGTGGCCAATGATTAGCAATTCATTTGGTATTCATTGCGATAACATTAATTGTTATGAATAAATTACATTTAGCAACACTTGAATTTTGTGAAAAGAACATTTGCCTTTTGGGGACTTCGTGAAAAGGAAAAAAAAAATTATTTTTTCCATTTTGTTTTATTTTTCCCATCTCAGAAAACTGGTTTTTTTGTAAGATCTTCTAGAAAACTGCAAGCTATGTATCAATGTTTTAGAAAATTAAATGCTTCTGATACTAATATGATCTCTACATTTTCACTCACATCATGCTTTTAAGCTTTCTCTTTTTTTACAGCAATTGAAAAATTTCTAAACTGCTCAATTCTTTTTACTGGTTAATCACTCTCCTACTCAGTTAAATACACCACAGAAGTGAAAAGATATACCTACTGCCTGTAAGCTGTAAACAGTCAGTAGATTGTGTTCTGATGATTACAGACAGTTTATATTGGCTGAACCGGGCTTTAGCTGTCAGCACATAAAGAGAGAAATGGACAAAAGAGGCTCTGAGAGCAGATGTTGACACTGGAAGCTCAAATTCAGGGATCCTCAGCCTGTGGCTGTGGAAACCCAGCTGGGAGAAAGAGACAGGCTGCATTCATAGAGCCTCTCTGGGATCCCTGCCCCATGCAGGTACCCAGCCATTGAGAGACAGGAAGATGAAAGGCTGCTTCACAGATGTCACCTGCTGAGGGTTCAGCAGCCTGTCCAGAAATGTCATGTTTGGCAGCTGGTGGAGGTTCCCTCCCACCAGCTCTGGCGCACAGATTCTCACAGTATTCCGGGAAAGATGCTTGCACAGGGGCTTCCTAATGAGACAACATTAAAGAGAATTTTTGGCTTCTGCCTGTAACAGCACATTGACATTAACCTAGCTGTCCATTCATTACACAGTTCTCCTGAAGATCAGTCACTCTAACCAAATGAATTTTAGGCATAAACATCAAGCCAAATTACTCTGGAAAATTGTTGAGATGGCTTTCTCTTCTCATTCTGTTAAACTGATTCTGCATTCCTTTTTTTCTGTGTATGTTTCTGAAATTCTATTGATACAGGCTCAGCTGAGGCACCTGGCCCAAAAAGCAGTACAAACTGCAAAGTTCTGGAGGATATATGACACTCAAACATGGCATACTGAAAGCTCCTGGGTCTTACTACCTTCTTGGATAGTAATATATGACCTCATCTGAACATATGTTCAGAGCATTGGCAGAAAAAATAAGAAAATATTTCTAAGAAGGCAAAAAAGAAGGGCAATAGGAATTTGGCAGAAGGAAGTTAAAATCTAATCAGAAAGGTGCTAAAGTGAAGCTGAGAAAAGTTATTCCTAAAGTTGGTTGGGAGGGGTTAGTGCTTGCCCTTTTTCTTTCCCATGGCCCTCAGATTAAGGGAAATGGCACATGCTTTGTCTTTTGCCTTTTGAGCTACTTCTGATGTGCATAGAAAGTACAAGGGGTCTTTCCCATACTGCATACAGACTCAAGGAAGAGGCAGGACATGATTCTTGTAAATCAGTTACATTCCCAGAAATAGTACTTAAAAGCATGGTATTGAAAATTGGCATGGGATCTAAAACTGCATTTAAAATTACTCATAATGGTAAAATTTCTCATTCAATTTTTTTTTACACTTTACAATCTTCACTTATTTTTCCTCTCTTTCTGTATTCAATGTGCTGATATGAATAACCATGTTTTATAACAAGTGAGATTTTTGCTATAAAATCTACCTAATAGTGTATTGCCTCTTAAGAGCATTCCAAGGCATCAAAATTCCATTCAGTTTCAGGGAAGGACTATGATCATCTACATTTTTTCACACCTATAGTTTGGGTTATTGTTTCGTTCTTCCCAAGGAGGCTGCTTGCATACCTGACTAGAATAGGCAATCATCCTCAGAACCTACAGCAGGAAAGATTTGCCTAAGCATGCCAAACAGAAGGACTAAAAATAAAATTATTCATTAGTCACATAAAATGGTTGAAACTAAAATACTTTTAGTGCTACTACTTTTCTTGAGTATGGTGACTGAAATTTTAGAGAATTAGGGTCATCTTGACACTTTAGTCACTGTTTTGCAGAAGGGGAGGAGAAAAGTAATAAGTGAAAGATTAGAGGAGGGACTAACAGAAAGAAGTAAAAACACACAGAAAAGCATGATTTTAAATAATTTCACAGCATTGACCAATTAGAGAAGCATATAGAGAAGCATAAGTGTCAAAACTTGAGCTTGGATTGGAGCACATTAGCACCACAAAGCTGTGGTGATTAAAGTTACTGACAGCTCTTAGTTCTTTTCATCTTTTAAGAAGAACTGCAAGGATATTCCAATCTGTGGAAGTCCAAGTTGAGATATCTTTGAAAAAAAATCTAATTTAGAGAAGGTAGAATGTTTAGTATGTTTGAAAACTGGTTACATAATGTAAAAATCTGACTAAGAGAAATCATCAGTTCCCTTGATGTGCATATAATTAGGACATTTAAAGAAGAATAAAAACCTAAAATAAAGGATGTCTTAGACAAAAACAGAAAAAAAAATCTCTTTAAGTCCTAGCCTCTTTTAGTGTTTTCAGTGCATTTCATTCCATCTTCATATTTGTGAGAGAACCTTAGAAAATGTTTGAATTTTCTCTTTAGGAGACATTGATGAGCTGAACTATGGAATACTAAATATATGTATCAATGGATTTTTATATTTATAAAAGTATAATTTTATTTTAAATACAGTACTATATTCTCCACCATCAGGTTAGACTTCTGTCTAGTTGAGAAGGAGTTTTTTAATTAAAGAACATAAAATTTAAATGGTTCAGAAAATGTCAACATGGGTTCCTATTTTCAGCCCAACACAGATGATAGAACGAGAGGGCATAAATGAAAATTAAAGAAAAACAAATTCAGAACAGATGTCAGGAAGCATTTTTTTCAAGCAGCGAATCATAAATGTGTGGAATGGCTTACTAGGCAAGATAGTTAAGGCAAAAACACGGAGGTCATTAAAGAATCAATTAGAAGACATCATGGTATAGATGGAGAAGGGAATGAGGCATGATGAGCCAAACCGCCTCTGCTCACTACAAGACTGTCTCATGTTCTCAAGAAATCTGGACACTGGTGGATATTTTCAGGACTCTATGATAGGTGCTAGCTAGAAATCCACACAACTCTCTCCCTCTCTTCTCCTACTTTCTCTCTTGCTTTCTGCAGGTATCCAACACAACTTTCAGGAATACCATTAAGGCGGTTTTAATGGTGGAAGAATTTGCATTAAATATGCATTAGAGGTGACAGTGAAATCTTTGAAACACATCCTGTTAGAAAGCAATTTTATTATTATAAAACAACTGTGTCAGTAGAACAGGCAACTTCTATTAGTAAAGACGCCTTCTACTGGGAAGATTTTAGTATCTTTCTTTCTTTCTTTTTTTTTTTTTTTTTTGAGTATTACCATTATAAAGAAACATTCAATACCATATGAAAATGCTGTCAAAGATGGTGTGGTAGAAATACTTAAAGGAGAAGGCTAAGTCTTATAAATATGCCAGGACAGTGCACCTGGCAAGCTGTACAGCAGAAACAAAGATTCAGACCTTGCTGTTCTGTCAGAATGGGGTAACCAGAGGACCTAGCTTAGGTGAGGATAGATAATGGAGAAGAATTTGGTTTACTATAAATCACCTACAACTATGAATGGAGGAGAAGCACAAACAAATAACCTCTGTTGCTTAAGATTATTTTGAAACAAAACAAATCTGAAGTGATAATTATATCTCAAAAGCGACAGATGTTAAAACAACAAGATGCTTTTAAAACAAGTACAGGCTAGAAGTGAACTAAAATGAAATTATTCCACCAAGCCAGCTGACCGCAATTATTTCCAGCTTATGCTGTTTCAATAACCTGTAAAGTTCTAAATATATGGGAACTAAGAGTTGTATTTTTACTCTGCAAGTCTAGAAAGAGTTCTTTAAAGGGCTAGTGCATTAGGAGGGTGGAATGATTTTTTAATAATTTAAAACATTCAGTGAACCAGCTCATGCTTGATGAAAAAAATTGCTCTTGTGTTAGTTAATGTGTGTATTTGAAACAGGAAACTGCACCTTGCAATGTTCTTGATATAAATAAACTGACATAAAATTATCTTAGGCAAACGCAGATAACAGGTTGGATTTGGTCAATGGGCAATGCAGCCTAAATAGCAATTTAGTCCATGAAGTCCAAAATACCATTCAGCTCACCCTAAAGTAGATAGTCTGGTCTGGTGAGATGAATGTCTGATTAGGTATAGTAGCAACTTAAATCATACTACTTGAGAAAATCCTTTTTGTGGCTACTATGATTTTCATTTGCTTTAACCTATTTAGGAAATGATTAAATATGAAGCGCCTTGATATTTTCCCATAACCACTAGACGATTGGATGAAATGTTTCTATCTGTATTTAAGATCTCTACAGCTGATTTGGCCACCATAAGCTTCCTTGTCTTCGAAAGAGAAAAATTGGCTGCTACAAAGGCCAAAGTTTCATTTCAGTCTAAAGGATATCAGATTAATCACATCATGAAAGAGTCCATATTTCTCTACTAAGGGGCTGCAAAGGGAATTTTAAGTGACTAGGCATTGATGCTGAAATCTAATTAATGCCAGTCATAATGTTGAGCTCTTCCCTTGCTACAAAGGGAAGATTCTCATGGAATCATGGAATTAATAAGGCCGGAAAAGGCCTCCCAGATCATCAGTTCCAACTCCTGACTACCATGGCTGCTAAACCATATCAGAAGTGCCACATCTACCTTCCAAGGATAGTGACTCCACCATTTCCCTGGGAAGTCAGTTCTAAGGCTCCAAATTTGATCAATTTACAGTTGTAAAATCCTTTAACTTATAAGGAATTTACACTTCTACATTTGTTAAAAAATGCTCTTTACGTTTGCATCTTGTGAGAAGATAGAGGAATAAAGACAAAAGTCTCAATGAAGACTAAGGAACATTTACTTCTTCTTCCCATCGAGGGGATGAATAAAGATAAGAGTGGCCAACAAGCAGGTCTTACCTCTGGCTGTGTGGAGTCCAACAAGTATTTCAATAAAACTTAGTTCTGTAAAGAACATCCACAGAAAAGTAAAAACCAGTAAAATTTTTCAGATCTCCAGAATTTACCCAGAGCTGGGCTTTTCTTTTTCTTGGAACTGATTGGCCCCGCTCTGGACTGAAAACCCAGAAAAACACTGGGAGCTCACACCTGTGGCCCACCAGGACCTGGAACACTGTGTTTCAGCACCAGAGGGACAGATGAGAGACTGAGTGAGCCAAGCCACACCCCATGACAAAGACTCTCTGAATTTGCCATGTCTTCAGAACAGCAAGATGTTTTATTGTTTAATATTATTTAGTTTTTATGCTTGCGAATACTTTGCTTGTTAAATAAACAGGTTTTTTTTTCCATTTTTCTCTAAAGAAACCTTTTCCAAAACCGTCTGGGGAGGGGCCACTTGAATCTGCTTTTTAGGACTCCTTTGGAGTTTCCTCCCAAATCTGCCCTAAACCAGGACAGCTGTTCTCCTTAAATTGTATACAGTGTTTTAACATTTTTGAAATTACATCATGAAATGTACTTTTCATAATTTCTTCAATCTCTCCATACTTATAGAAGGAAAACTAATCTGAAATTACAAAGCTGAGCTTTTATTTGCAAGCCAATAGCATGCAGAGACACCTGCACCAGGTGATTCATGCCATCTGAGGAGTCTGTTTATTTGTAAGGTAGAGTCCTTAGACTACATCAGTGTTCAGCAGAGGGAGATGAGCCACCTCAGAGCATATAACCCTCCTTGACAATTAAGTTTTGGCAGGACAAATTGCCTCTTAGAGGTGTCTACATCAGTCTGCTGAATATACAGGAAATCCAGAAAATCCACTCATGTTTGAAACTTAACTTTTAGATGACTCCAAGTAAATGAGGGTGAATTGCGGCTGCAAGGGAAAGTTTGCTATAGCCACCTGTGTATTAAGAGTGATCACAAACAGAGACATGAGAAACACACAGACCACAAAATAATGCTCAAACTTTTAGAAGGGAAGCAGGCACATCCACATATGCAGGCAGATTCATGTCTTAATTGGGCTCAGGCATGTATGTTACATATATTGCCAAATTTCACATCATTACATATGATTTGCAGTAAAACAGAAATGCCTCAGACAGCAGAGTTAGCAATAGATGCTACATTTCTGTTTGGGTGGGAAAGGAAATGCTCACCAAGGTTCATAACATGAAGTGCCAGACCTACTGTGACTTAGTGATTCTAAACACTGTGGAAGTTTAATAAAACAGGGAGTAAATTGGCTTATGCCATCGGAGCTGTGCTTTTGGCTACATGACTGAGCATTTGTTTTGGAAGCTGGAGACTCTGGTTTTGGTCCCAAAGTTAATTAATTGTACCAAGCATTTGCAGTGCAGTCCACCAAGGTAGGTGTAAGACAGTGTCTGGATGTGGATTATTTAAATATTACTGGCTCATCCGAGGGGCTTTAGTGGTCAGGTAATGTCCAGCTGGAACAGTTAAGGCTTGTGGTTGAAGCCAATTGTTCTGCATTTGTGAAGGACCTCCAAGTGACTCTGTATTGCCTAGACAATTTTGAACACTTTTAAAACTTCATTTTGTAACTTCATTTTTTGAATGTTTTAAAAATTGAACTCTTAATGTCATTAAGAGTTGGCCACAGTCTGCTCACCCTTGTTTTATCTTAATGGGAAATTATTCTGTTTGAAGCAATGCAAAAGCAAAGTATTATGTGCAAATTATCTTGAAATTAAATGTTTCTCTGTGGAAGGAAGATGTCAGTTCTCCCTCCAAATGATAAATTGAGAAAAATAGTTTCTGAATGGAAAACCAGAAAAAGCCGATCTCTCCAAACAATTGCCAGGTAGGTATTTTGATTTGTGGAGCTATCAGTGCTGCTTCACATCCTGCTTTAGGATTTCATTGACTTTCTAGAGCAGGTAACTCCACTCCTCACACAATACTCAGGACCACTGATGCCTTACAGCTTGTACAGACTGGAAGGCAGTCTGTTAGAGGCACAGAGATTGCCTCTGAGCATGAAGAGCAGTACCAGGGCTGTGCTGAGGTGCAGAACATGATCTACAGCCAGGTGTACTTGCAGGCCACTGATAATGGCAATGTCAAGGCCACTGCATTTCCCACTTTGAAAGGGGATTTGGCAAGTCTGTAGATGGGTTTATTCCAGCATGACTGGAGCCATAGCAAGGGTAGACAGTAGAGTAGTATATAGTAATTTTAGTCCTTAGACTACCCTAGTTTTTGGGTGGGTATATGCCACACAACACATTAGGTTTCAAAACTATTCCTCGTCTGTCATGGCTGTTGAATAGAAGATTGCTGTTGGGGTCCTGCTGAATAGAAGAACCCTCGAGAACAGACTATTGGTGACATCTGTTAAAAATCATAAGCATGAACCTAAGAAAGGCAAAGCATTGGAAAGTTCTGTGGGGCCTCAGTTGTCTTCCATTGAATGATAAAGCCTTGATAGAGCCCTCCTTCAGGTGCCTGGCTGTCTCAGGCTGCCTGCACAGTCATGGCATCTTTTGCAACACCAAACTGTCTAGTCTGGCTTCTACTTGGAATGTGACTCCATCTGGTGAGAGTTTGCCAGTCTCTGCAGACTGCATAGGGAGCTTAAGGGTCTTAACACAGATCAATTTCATTTTTCACTTGTGCTTAAACCAAGTGGAAGTAACTCCAGCTGAAAGCTGAGCACATACTCACTTGCTGTGACACTCACAGTGAAACAAAGGGAAAATATCTATAAGGAATAAGGAAAAGATCAGAATCAAAAGACTTAAAAAAAGGAAGGAAAGAAAATGATACAGTATCATGATATAAGGGAATGACACTGGAGATTCAGATGGAGAGGCAAGTGTCTTAACACAGAACATTTAAAAAATACCCTTCTGTTATTGTTTTGATGCTAGTTTCCCATTTCTTCATAAAGTAGAGGATTCAGTGAACCAGAACTGTGGAACATTTCTCCTATTTCTTGCCTCCCTCTTAAGTTTCAATTTCTACTAGCAGTAAGAAGCAAGTAGGTAACTAGGTACTTTTGTTCTGGCATATCTTTCCTGTAGAATAAATTCCCATATGTTAAAAAAAATTGTTTTGATTTTATATGCTTTAAAGATATTTTCCATCAATACTGTTCACATTTTAATTACAATAATTACATAGTTTTCCAATATTTTTTTGTGCCTTTGATTATATGCCTAAAAATGTTGCAGCTGTGTTTACCTATATCCTTTTTGTCTCAGGCTTCATCTGAAATGAGAATATCATTTTATATATAGCTTTCTACTGGCTTTGTGAACTGTTTTTCACAATACCCCAGTTTAGCTTCATATACATTCATACAAAGGAAAGTACTCAGCTCTCTCAATCTGAGTGATTCTGGAACAGAAATGAGGATAGGCAGAAATTCCCAGTGTGAATTGTGTGACTTTTCAAGAAACAGCAAAATATGTTTTCTGTTTGAACAACACAAAAATATGTATTACCAGAGAATGCTGCAAAAAAAAACACCCAAAAAACCCCCCAAAAAACAAAAACAAAAAACCACAAACAAACAAACAAACAAACAAAACCATAACCCCCCCCCCAAAAACAACCAAAAACCACCCAAAAACCCAGTAGTGGAAAGACACATCTTTGCTTATTGTTATTAAACAGAGGGCAAGATATTACAAAAAAAAAAGTTGATTCAAAACTGAATTTTTATCCTTGCTTCCAGTAGTGTATGCAATGACTCTTCCATCATCCTCTGTCCAGGGATATTATTTTGTCTTCCATGTAGCTGATCTATTTCTGGGAAAGAGGCAAGGTGAAACAAAATTAAGTTTTGTACAGTTGATGTGGACAAGAGATGTCTCACTCATTATCGAAGTATCCACTACCATATGTGGTCTGTAGAGCAGCCAGACATTTGTGGTCCAGCAGCTGCTAAGGATTTCTAATGGATTAGGCTTAGAAGTCTCTTCATTGGGAATTAGAGAGGTCAATGGAGTTTCCACAGTGGCTATTGGAATTCCCTTCCTGCATCAAATAATCAAAAAGGGCATACCTGAAAGCAATTGTTTAATTTAGATTGTTCTACTGCCAGCTCCTGGAGGCAGCTAGCAGGAAGAGAAGAACTGCTGTTGGGATGTATGGGGTATTTTAAAACAATTCACCAAAGGACTTGAGAGAGAATCACTCTCTATGAAAAGATAAGAATGGAAAGCAAACATAAGCGAGAAAGAAGAGGACAAAACCTGAACAAGGAAGGAAAAATGAACAACAACAAAAAAAGAGATGATTAATAAAAGGTGGGTGATCAGGACCAATAGGTCTTAAGACATGTAAAGGAAGCTTCCTGTGCTGTGGCCGCTAGGATTCCAAGGCCATGCCGATGGGGAGGCTCACCAATGGCAGCCAGGATCTCAGTAGTTGGGTAGGCTGATAGATGCCTCCCCCTCCACCCCTCGGTCTCATCCAGGGTGGCTCAGTCTGGACTCAGGGCTCCTCCCAGGGGCCCAGGGGAACATCTCCCATGGCCTGGGCCAGCGCCGGGGTAGGCTTTAAAGTTGGCTAGATGTTAGTAACTGCAGCTTCCTCTTCCCTGCCGGCAGCTGAGGGGGGCACGGCCAGGCCAGGGCCTGCTCCCCACAACAGGGAGGAGCCGCAGGGCCCGGCCGGCCTGGGCCCTGCATGGAGCAGGGGCCGACTGTCACCTGCTCCTCCGGAAGGGAAAGGGCCAGCTTAGACAGAGCCTCAGCTTTATATGTGTATTCACAAGGTTGCATCCAGCTTCCTCAGTGGTCATATAATATGTCAGTATCTAAAAATTGACCTCTGATAAGTCCCTGGCTTTTCCACAGGAATTTAACAGATCCTTACAGGGTTACAGGGGACTATTTCTTTAACTAAAAATCAAGCTGTGTTAACCCATGACACTTCCACATTTTCTGCTACAACTTTTAATTGAAAACAATTTGCCAGAACTGGGTATTTTAGGCATGCATTACCTTCTCCAGTTACTCCTGAAACACGCAGACTTTATAATCCACCGAATGGCCAAATAATATACTGAGGGATGGAGACAAAGTATTTAAGTGGCTTCATCTTCTCTGCTGCTTATATAGCATAGTGGAAGCTTTCTTCTGAAAAGCCAGTGGGCTAAGGAGCAGCATCACATTCCTCTATGTTGTGCCTATTGAGTATTGTAATCCTTCTTTCATAAACTTGTCCAACAGACTATTTATAATGAAGTGGTGTATTTTTCTACATTTTTGTAATGGACATCCAAAGTATTTTCCTGGTAAAAAATGTTTATCAGAGGCTGGGATCATGAAACATTATTAACATCATGCACTTGGTAAACATGAAACTTAAAAACTGTGATATTTTTAAAAAAATATTTTCTGATTTGCATTTCTGTGGTGTGATTCAACTTTTGCCAAAAATGTGAGGGCTAGAAAGCTGCTGATTTTTAATGAGACATTGAGATTTACACTTAAGTAGTGCTTACTTCAGGAGTTACTTTTTCAAGAGGAATGACAAATATTTCAGTATTCATACTAAATTAATGAATTGCACAGCATTCTCTTGACTTTCGAAGACAACTCAAATTGCTGCATATATTTTGTGGACAGCCCCTTATTAACTGATCATTCTCTGTGACAACTGCAGTTTTTATTTCTTAGACAGATTTCCCTCTAGACTTTGTAACCTAAATACTGATTTGGCAGTTTATTTTCTGAAAGCAAAAGGAATTAAATACTTTTTTTAAGGCAACTTAAGTGAAGCTGAGTTTAATATTAAAAACAATGAAGTTACTTTCATCATAAAACAATCAAAGCATATAGAATGTATTAAGATATACTCCATATAAAGGCACATCCCACCATTAGATATAGCCTGAGAAAATTAGTATTGTGCTATAATTCTCAATGTGTCTTTAATTTGCAGGATTATTTTTTTTTTTAATTTGGGCTTTGATTCTGGAACATATATATTTGTTTTATTCCACAGAACACTAGGAAACCATCAAACAGGAAGAAATAATTCCTACATTTTATGACTGTGTTCACTAACTGGGATCAAGTCAAATTGCTCCGATGGAGATTTCTAATGTACTGTGTATTGTGTCAGAAGCATTGCCTACACAAGGAGCAAGCCAAGCCCTATCATTTAAGGGGTGAATATTCTTCTTTCAGGAGATCCTTATACAATCATAGAATTATTCAGCTTGGAAGAGACCTCTAAAATCATTGTGTCCAGCCATTAAATTAACACTTCTATATCCATATCCTTATATGGTCTTTGATTTTTCTGAAATAATTTGGACTTTTGGCTCTTATAGCAAAAGACACAACATGATCTCTAAGTTCAGAGACCAATAGAAATACTGTAAGTGATGAAGAACTGGTTGTAAAGATAAAAATATCCAGTGGTTTGGGGAGTCCTCCATTTCAGGGCTCCAAAGTTTGAAAATGTAGGTTTTGTTTGTTTTTTTTAAAGACATATATATGAGGAAGGACAGTCACGAATTATGGGTATTGAGGTATTTGGATATCTGAGGGAGAATTTGGACTCCTGATGATAAAGTGGAGATCCCACACAACTCATCTCTGTTTTCAGCTAGGCTTGGTACTCCCTGTAGGACAGAGAACTGAGTCAGTATTGACAGCTGATGGGTCTGAACACTAAACATCCCATGTAAACTTTCTCAAGGCATTTTCACTTCTCAGGACCTGAGACAGGATTACTTTTGGTTTTATTTTTGGCTGCTTGATGTGATTCACCTCAGTAAAAATTAAGTTACCTAAAGTCCTTGCTATAGAGGAAGATGCTTAAATTTAAGCAGCTGAAATTGGAAAAGTTGACCTTGTGCCTTCCTCTAGAGGGCCAGCTGTGCCCTGGAGGGCATAAGGCACAGCATGGTCAGCTGGGCAAGGAAGGGAATTGCCCTGCTCTGCTATGCACTAGGGTGGCCTCACCTCAAGTGCTGGGGGCAGTTCTGGGTGCCACAATATAAGAAATACATTAAACATTAGAGAAACTCCAAAGGTGGACCATGGATATTGAAGGATATTGAAGGATATTGAAGGATATTGAGAGGAAGATGTATGAGGAGTGGCTGAGGTCACTTGGTCTGTTCAGGCACTCATTGAAGTTGCAAGTTTCTCATGAGGAGAAGGAAAGGGCAAACACTGATACTTTCTCTCCAGTGACCAATGACAGTTGAGTCTAGGGGGAATTTATGCTGCATTTTAGGAAAAGATTCTTCACTTCAGATGGTGTTTGGGCCTTGGGAAAATCTCCTCAGGAAAGTGGTCACAAAACCAAGCCTGACAGAGATGAAGTGGGATTTGGACCATGCTCTTGGGCACATGGTGGGACTTTTGGGGCTGTCCTGAGCCATGCAGGGCCAGGACTTGAACTTGATGATTCTTGTAGGTCCCTTCCACCTCATTCTGTGATTCTGTGATTCTGTGATTCTGTGATTCTGTGATTCTGTGATTCTGTGATTCTGTGAAAAGGGGTTGCTCAGCTCTGTATGTTTTAACACTATTTTCATTCACTGCTCCTGAGAGACAGTTGTGTCAGACTTGTAAAGGTGCGATTCAAAAGCTTTCTTAAGAGTGACTGCAATAATCAGTAAACATATAGGCATAAATTGCCAATATTGCATATTGATGGCCTTGAAATATTCTTCATTAAATGTACTAGGTTCACAAGTATGTTTATAACTGTAGTACTATGAAGTGTCTATGGGATCAAGGATGCTAATATCTTCTTTAGCTGGGTCAAAGTTATTCAGAAACCACATTGTGTCATCAGTGGCAAAGCCTCAGTGTTTTCAATAGGTTTTCTGGGGCAGGGCCAAGACATTGTTACTATAGCAGAAGAAATAAAACTTCTGCTGGATCAGAAGGACTAAGAGGAGTGAAAACCCTGGAAACCTTAATTTCACCAAGAAACTAAGCAGAGAGGGTTCTAAAAAGATGCAGGCAGAAAACTTGCTAAATTGTTATTTGGGATGTGACATCATATCTGGTACAATTTAAAACAGTCATACAGCTTGAAACAGAATTTTTCACTTTTTGAACCATACTACTGTTCAACTTTCAACATTTCTGTTGAATCAGGAAGTGTTTTGGCCAACCATTGGACATTCCTGTTGGCCACCACATATCCTACTGGTCCACGCTTTTACTGAACACAAAGGTGACATAATAACTGATTATTACACTTCACTAGACTTCTGCTGATCAATAACACAACCTCATGGTTGCTGATGGTACACAGCTTGGCAGCTGTAGGAAAAGAGTGGAACCCATTGTCTGACAGAGGAGGAGGCATAGGAGTGTGTGGAGCAGGTGTTTGTATCCAGGTTGTTGTTCTAACAGGCTGTGAGAGGTGAGAGATGTTCTTCTCATCAGCAGTCTACCTCAGCAGCACACAGCAGCATACAGCAAGTCACAAAGCAGGTAATTACAATATTGTTTGCATCCCTTTGTTAATCACATTTCCTCCTCCTCTCATTCACTACTTGTCTTGATACTTTTGCTGAATATGGGAGAATTTGATTTAGAAAAATATTTAAATCCCTGTAAAATGTAAGGCTCCTTTCCAAATGTCAAAAAAGAGTAAAAACATCAAGGGAAACAGGAAGACCATCACGAAGGAGAGGGTAATGGGTAGCATCTGCACCCAAAGTAATTACTTTCTATTCTACAAGGAAGGGGAATTTGAAAGAGATTTTTTTTGGTGCCTACTTCTGCTACAAGCCAAACACCTTCCAGAAAGAGCACTTCAGTCAGTTCCAGAGATCTCTGTCATTGTAAAGACCATTCTTCAAGCAATCTGTGTAAGCAAAGAAACTCTTTTCAAACACCAAAGTCACTAGTGACCAGGAGTAACCTATCTGCTTGATTTTAAGTTTAGAAAACTGATAGAAGAAGCAAACTAAGAGGTAAAAAGTGTATTAGCAAAAAAGAAACAAAGAAGTGGTCAGGAGAAGGACATTACAAAGTCTTCACATTCTCCTAACAGCTATGGGAATCACATAGAAATATCATGTACTAATGGTGTTAACAAAGCCCAGAGGGTCTTTTAATACCAGGACAGCCTGAAAACCTAGAGGTTTATGGAGGTTATGTTTGGAGCACTGTGTGAAATCTCAATCAAATTAAAAATAGTATTCCAAATCAAGAGGCCAGACACAGCAGGGTAGACAACCCCAAATTTGCAAAAGAATATTGTGAAAGAAAGTAATAAGATTTGAGTCAGGGTAAAGAAGATTAATGGGCCTTGACCTGTCCTGGTTTCTGAGAGTACAATGTCACCATCCCTCCTGATGGAGGGGGAGGAAACTGTGGCAGAGACCCGAGTTGCTCTTACACTTACCTGAGTGTGTGCATTATTGGAGGGCTCCCACAGGCCTCCAGCACTGGGTGGCTTTGGCTTTCAGCTGCTGTGCTCACAGAAGCAGAAAGGACAAAGTTAGGGCTCAGGACTGTTTATCATTAAGGATGGACATGCCTGCAGAGTCCATCTTGCCTAGCCTTAAGCTTTCAGAGAGTCTGTATTTGAAGTAGTCAGGATCATTTTCAGTCAAACAGGAAAGGTGGACACATTTTTAGGATGCAGCTGACCTTAGATATTTTAGACATTTACTTTAAAGATAAATTGCAGCCCAGAATCTCCCTTTGTTGGTTGACAAGAAGCTAACTCAGATTTTAGATGTTTAAGTTGATCAGATGAATCCTGACTCCAAGACAGAGCTGGCCATTAAAAGTAGATATATTTGTCATTTGAAATGTGCATCATGCATGTTGTATGGGCTTTTTGCCCTTAAAAATCACCCACCATGAAAATTTGTGGCCCACATTTTTCATCTTTACTTGTGTTGTTCTCTTACTTTCTCCCCCCAAAATACTCATGTGCTTCCACCCTTGACTACTTTTGTTTAGCAACATTGTCCTTATTCTCCCCCTTCTAAAGTAAATTGAATAATCTATATGCAGGGGTCAAAGGAGAAGGTTTTCTTTTGATTCGGCAATCATCTCCTCTAGTTTCTTCTCTTGTATCTGGCTGCATGGGTCAGAGGCACATGATTTGCTTTGTGTTTCTGTAGTGCCTGGTACAATGGAGCCTGTTCCATGGCCAGAGCTCTAAGGCACAATGATTGTACAAAGAACAGGAGAATAATGAATAGTAAATGAAGTAAGAGCTAAGTAAATAGGGAACTATGTTGAGGTAGAGAGGGGTGCAAGGGCAGTGATAAGAGAGAAGATCAGAAACAAAGAGAAGGGGAGAAAGAACCAGAACATACACTGAAAAGCATTGGAAACTGAAGTATAGAAGTCCAGTGTCACAGGAATGGAAGTGAAATGGAAAATAAAAATCAAATGCAAAAAAGCATTCTATAAGAAAATAATGAAAAGTGAATAACATAAGAGCAGATACAGAAAGTACAGTATCCTTATCCCATAAGGATAAAAAAAAAACAACCAAACCTTTAAATATTTAGGAGAAAATGGAAGTAAGAAGTAAGAGGGTCAGGAGTCAAAAAAACAGAGGCAAACAGGATTAAAAAGCATGATATGCCTTGGGATAAACTAATTGAATCCAGTCCCTTAAGAACACAATGTTCTAGGCTTACTGGTGTTTTTTTTGGTTTGTTTGTTTGTTTGTTTTGTTTAGAATATCCTCTTTGTCCCCCTGGTTGCTCCACAGTTTATATTCAGAAATGATGGAGTGTTAGTGGGCAAAGATAAAATCCACATGATGAATTTTGCAGCCTGAGAGTGACAATGTTCTGTCCTGCCATGTCAGCCAGAGCCTGCCCTTGGATGATCAGCCCTCACTGAGCTACATGAGTACAGCTGAGAGTAGGGTTTAGTACTGCTTTCCAGCATAAAATTAACACAGAAGGTCTATACATTATCTCATCTTGCATTTTTATTATTTGCAGCTTATTGTTCAACTGTGCATGTATCATTGGTTAATTAATGCTGCCAACACTCTGCTCCACTAAATGATTGTTTAGCCTAGAGTGGAATAAAATACTACAATGACTAATACAGTATCATTATGTAACAGAAAATTAAAAATCTGATAATTTGATTGGAAGTCTCAGGTGAGTTTTTTGTATAAAAGTGTTAACCTCAAGTAGCTATAAACAGGTAAATGTTTTATTCAGCTGACTGATAAGGAATAAATGCTTATGATATAAATTATGTATAATTAATACTCCTGGGATAAAAAAATGTATGCTAATAGGTTGTCAGTTAATTAGGAAAGGAATATGAGGTAAACAAAGGTGATTAGAATATACCCTGGGACTATAAACAGAAATTGTGCCTTAAATAATCTGTAAAAAATCCTCACACATTAAACAGCAAATACTTCAATTTTAATTCAGAGCAAAAACATAATACTTTGTGGAGAAAGGCACAAAGGAGACATTAAATGAAGAAGTAGCTTGTCATAAAAGATCTAGAGGCTGCAGAGTAACTCATCCTCTCTGCTCGTCTTTACCTTGTTTTGTATATCTGGTCTATCCTCAGATAAAAGAAAGCTAAAATAAGATTTGTAAAAAATATGGCAAGTAATGTGCTGGAGGACCAATTTTAGCTCATAAAAATGACAGCTTTTAATGGCTGGTCTTAAATCTGCAACATGGGAAATGTTCCCCAAATCTGTTTATGCTTCTAACCTGCCCTTTGACTCACTGATCCTCTTTGCTTCTGCCAGTATCTTTATGTGATGAATGAGACCATCCTCTTTCCTGCCATTCTATAATTTAATTCGTAGTAGACATTTGAAATATCTTCTCATGAAACAGGACTGAAGTAGAGAAACACATGACAGAGATTAATGCTCATTACAATCTCAGCCAAGTCTTTCCTTTGTATTAGAAGGGGACAGATCTGCATTGCCTTCCAAAAACAGCCATCCTGGACAAAAATGAAGAGTCATCTCACCTGTGCCTTGTTTAGGACAGCAACAAAAAAAGGGAAGCTATCAAGGGAAGAGTATATATGACACTTTTAGTACTCTCCTAGCCTTGAAACACTTACAGCTCATGGGCTTCCTGACCTGGATATATATGCTAATCTCCAATGAATTTATCCTTCATCAATCTGGCCATTCCTCCTTTACACGTATGTAAGCACTAGCTGTTTCTGAGACTATCGAAGGAGAATGGTGAGACCAACAGCAAACCCACCTGCAAATGCTGAGTGGAGTCAGTGCAAGACACTCCCTGCAATGCCATGCAAACTAGAGTGCCATTGCCTAAAGGAACATAGTGTTATTATGGGTTTCAGAGTGAAGGGAATTTTTTGATTGTTTAAAACTTACTTGAAGTTGGACTGGCTAGTGGCTAGGAGAGGTCTCAGTGCCAGCCACTGGAATGAGAGGCTGTCAACCTAAGGGGCTCACTAGTCTGCATACCAGAGACTGTGTAAGAAAGCTGCTGGGGAAACCCAGAGTGGCATACTCCACCAGTGGATTTCAATCCAGATAGCTGGAGAAGATGAACAGGACTGAGCCTTTGTGCCGTTCAGGTGTGTTGAGTGGAGTCTGTGCCTGGGTGGATGTTGTTAAAGCCACTGTTCTCTGTGCTGATCCGTGGGACCAGCCATATGTCTGCGTGTTTGTGTGCCTTCTGGGAATATGTACCCAGCTGCCTTGCCACTGGCTGGACCTGGAGACTCGCTGCTGTGGCAGCCTTGCATCCATGGGGACAGGAGTGACCCTGGGGCAAGAGGGATCCCCATGGGGGCCAAAGCCGCTGCATTCAGTTACCTCTAACAGGACACAGCTGCAATCCACAGCCTGAAACAGAACAATTTCATGCCCAGGGGAGTTGCACAGGTCAGGCACACACTTCTGGCTGCTGTTTTTCTTGAATTGCTCTCCTCCTACCTTATTTAACAGCCTCAGGTTTGTGTCTCAGAAGAGACAGTGAAAGTTGGTACCTACCTTCTCTCAATGTGCCTCTCATGAAAGTTCATGCAAGCAAGTCTCTGAGAAAGTTATCAAAGTGTGGAGGGATCACCACAGAACAGAGCCCTCTGAGAGTCACCACCTGCTATCTGCAGCAAACTGAAATTACAGTAGTGGCTATGGTACAGATGGACACAGCTTCCTCCTGCAAAACACCGTCCCTTTGGAAAATGAGTTGAGTTGCCTTAAGAACTCTTTTTGGAGCTTTTTTAAATGACTGCAGGGGAGTCCAATGCTGCCACATTCTTAACTATATTCTTCAGTTCTCATGAGATGGACTGAATCAGGTCAATGTTGTTTTCCTAAGGTGCAAAAAAAGAACATTCTTCTGTCCCTTACAAAATTAGTCATAAAACTGACAAGAAGCCTTTTGCAAACATTCATCCTGCAGGGTGTGTCATTACCAGTTTCTCTGTGAATTAAAAATATAACTTTAAAAAAAAATAATTGTGGAAATAAGTACCTAATTTCCCATAAAAGTCATCTCTATAGACTGGTGTAATTCCTAGTGGAGTGGCTTGGTAAGTTTGGTTTCTTATACTTAGGATCAGTTCAGGAAATGCATTAAATAAATCTCCATTGTATATTTTATAGTTATGTGAGGGAGCAGCATGGGCTGGAGCCAGACCTGAGGATGGCCCAGGACTGGATGTGCCCTCACCCACAGGGCACAGTCCCAAAGTGCTGGTAACAGGGTCCATTGACACACTCCAACCCAGCAAGTGATGTATCAGGGCCAGAGCATAGGAAGGGACTCCAACCAGGACTAAAAGGAGATGGTGGCAGAGATGGGGCTGGAGATCAGCACTGTTGCACCATCATGAGGATGGGGACTGAAGGCCCTAAGGGGCTGCAGTGAAGTCCTGAGCTGGGTAGAGTGGGGTCCCAGAGAGATTGGGATGGGACACTGCTGTCTGTGCCCTCAGGGCCCTGAGAGTTATATATTGGATGATTGCTTAAATTATGTGGGATAAAGAAGTGCCATACATTTATTATTAGTAGTAATATTTATATCCCTCTATCACCTACACAGAGTAACAAACAATAACCTTTCCCGAGAGCTGTGGGAGAAGTGATATCTGAATGATGAAGGGTAGAAGACAGCCAAATATATGCATTTTCCCTATGCATTGTGTGGATTTTATCGACACAAGAATAAAATCAATTTTACGTTGGCTTGGGTCAAGGTATTTTTCAAGATATTGATTATTGTCTTTAGATATGGTGACTTCAGAATTATACAGAAATCTACAGACTATGATATAGAAAAAAATGTCTAAAACAAAAGAGAATCTCATGAAGGTAGCCAGCTTTGCTGCATGGTGCAGATGCAGCCAAATATTTGCCTACATTTGGGCTATCTGAAAGCGGTATTTGATTTCACCCAGGTATCAAGCTATCACATAAAGTATCTGAAATAAAAAGTCTTTTAAGTGTAGTATATGACCCCTTCAGCTCCTTTTAATGCATGGAAGATAGGCAAATATTTTCAGAAGAAAACTTTTTAAGTCATAAGTCTTGTAAACATTATTCAAAATATAAAAGAAGGTATCTGACACCAGGATCTGTTCCAGTTCACATTTTGAATTATCTCAGCATCACAAATTAATTGTGCATTTCCAAGATTGTTTTTGCAGTTTATATGCCATTGACTAAGACCATATCCATTTTTTTCCTCCAAAGGATAGACTGAAGATGGGAAGCACAAAACATATTGCCAGCCTTAAATATGGAAGTTTAAAATCACCAAATGTAAAGCTCTAGCAGTGGGCTTTTAATTTGGCTCAAGCTTTCAGAGTCTGGCAGGCTGATGAAGTGCAATTGCCATGGGTGAAAGCAGAGCATCAATTAACAGACACATGCAAGGTTGGCACCTACCAAAAATTCACCCTGAAAGATTTAAAGACAAATAACTCAGTGATCAGACACACCTGGAAATCTTGGAACAAACTTCACAGAGTTATGAAAATTAAAGCCACTAAAAACTTCCAGTTGAGTATCTGGAACAATACTATGTGGAGGCCAAGCAAGGAAATGATACTGTGTATCACTAATTGTAAATAGCAGATTATTTATGGAGCAGATTTAAATAAATTTCTAGTGATACAAAAGACAGTCAGTGTTACAGGTAAAGAGTACAATAGACCGTCTGTTCCAAGAAAGTTTCTCTGAAGACCCAAATGGTCTGAATCAAAGATATTGATGTTTTTTCCATTTACTTCAAAGTGCTTGGAATCAGACTAACATCTTAAGAAGTCAGATTAAAGACATTACAGAATCGGGCGTCTTTGGCTTCCCAAATGAGTTCAGCCTATATTTAAAGGCATATTACCATTGAATTAAAGGTAAAAGAAAAACAAATACTTACAAATACTTGGTGTTTGCCTTAAGATGATTCAGGATGTAAATCTGCTTAAAAACACCAAGTGTTTTTGAAGTGAAGTGTCTTGTGAAGGCTTTGGGATCACAAATATAATTTTTTAAGTAGAAATAAGCTCTGATAAGTATGGAAGTACTGTCCTCAGTGAAGTGAATAACTGCTCCCCAGCACTATCTCTTGTGCATTTTAGCCATATCTTTTAGATAGTATATTAGGAAAACTCTAAGAAATTAAAATGTACTTTCAAAGAACATATTTATATGATCAGCTTTTTTGTTATCAGAAGAAAGCTTATGTGCATGAATTCTTGAAAGGCAAGACAAAGCATAGAGAATATCTATTCCTGATGAAAATGTTACCAGACTATTGATTGTTCCTTTGATGAAAATGCAGAAACTTCTTCATTATGAAAGACAATACAATCTGTTACAGACACTGATATATTACAGAGTTTTTAAAATTGCTTTCTGATTGAGTCAGTATTGCTTGGGTCTTAGTTCAATAAAACACTTCAGAGTGTATCAACCTTCAAGTTTGGCAGGGTTTATGTGCCAGGTACTTGATCTTAATCATTAGCCATTAAATAAATGCTTAAACACTTAGCTGAACAATGCTGTTTTTAAAGCACATTACAATGAAAGAAGCCCCAAGAATACATCCTTTTCATATTGGTCTTCTCCCCTCTTGCACTTGCTGAAAAATTCCTCTGGTTTTCTTTTCTCAGTTTCTCCTCTCTTTAGATTGGCTATTTTCACCAGTCCTCAGAGACTCCAAAAGGTTTTGAGGGACTTTGCACTAAAAGAGTCAGGGCCTCCACTGTCTTCCTTGAGTTACAGTGCTGTGACCTTTATTCCTTCCCAGCATTTTCACTGGCTTACAAACCAGTTCACATATGTAACTAAATCACATGTTGTTTTTATGCTGTATCTAATTAAGTGTATACAGGTGCTTTTATCTATACTACAAGTTGTAAATTTGAGTTTAGGAAAAGCTACTCAGAGTTGAACCCGCCAGGAATATATTATGTAAAAAATAATTGTGATCATTGTTTTAGTATTAATTTTAACCTACTAATGCTATGTATATGATGCTGAAAATTAAATTCACTCTATTAAATCTCTAGCAAATTCTGGATTGGCAGCATTACTTTCTCAACACGTTATGGTTGAGATGGTTTGAATTCTCTTTAAATGAATTGTTCTGAGCAGAGTCTCTTGTCACTGAAGATGACAGTTTTTGAGACATTTTAGACATAGATAAATCTGTCAGTTCCAAAGTAATTTTTGAGTGGGACAGAGACTTGTGAAAGGCTGGTATGTTATAGCAGAAAGTATGGAAGGGCACAGCCCAGTTAGGCACAAATTGTTGCAACCTTCTTGAAGTCAGGAAAAATATTCTGATTTGAACCAGCTGAGATCTTGTTGTCTGTAGTTTGGCTGAAGAGACACAATTTGCTCTGGTCCAGAGATCCAATTCTCATTTTGAAATAACTTTTTTTTTGGGGGGGGGGGAGTAGAAACCAGGTGTTATTTCAAAAAGAACTTTGGATTTCATCTGTACTTAGTCATGCTACATTTTAGAATATCTCTCCGCCCTTTTCTTGGATAGGTCTAATAATTAATACTCTGAAATAAGAGGTGGTTTTTAATTCTTCTGTTTCTTTGGCTACCTAGGTATGGTATGATTTATGTCAGTCTTTTATTTGTAGGTCTGCTTCAGAAGAAGGGAGAAATGAAAGGAAGAATAAACATGGGGTAGGAGCAACAAAATAAAAGAATATTTAAATGATTTCAAATGGATTGTAGAGTGTTGAATCATAAAGGATTGGCAAAAAAGCCCTCTCCTCATGAGGTCTGGCTAATATTAGGAATTATTGCCTCAAACGCTGCAGGTGTGGATGCATTTCTTTCATTGCTAGCAAATGGGGTTGCAACTGCCTTTGACAATGTAAAAGCTGCACAATCCCTGTGCCCCAGGGCAGACAATGATGTTGGTGAGATGCTGATTTTAGGATAGAAAATTACAATGGTTTTATAGTAAACAGCACCTGGAAGTTTACTAATGATTTTTTCAATTAACAGCAGCACTATGGTCTGATTATTCATGCATGCTTTCTATGAAAGGAAAGAAAAGAGGCAGATGTTGAAAAGAATCATCGGTTGAGGGATATTTTTAATTTTTTTGTAACTGGAGGTAGAGCCTTCTTCCTGTTATCACTACTTCTGATAATGAGATGCCAAAACTAGTGAATTAAAAGTTTTTAAAAAATTTAAAAATGTTTGGACTGTTCTACTCTCCCATTAGCTCTAAATACTCACATGAAATGTGGATGAAAATGGACAAGTATATATGAATCTTTACACAGACTTTATTATCTCCCTGTGGCTTGATATGTCATTTTGGCATTCAAGTAAGAAAAAATAAAAAAGTCCCACCAAAAACTGCATGGCCACACAGTTCTTCAGCTTTAACTACTGGATCATCTATGATAATCATGGCTGGATCTTTCCCCTTAGAAGTCCACCAGGTGTGCACCTGCCAGGTTAGTTATTTTAGAGTGCTGAGATTCAAAAACACTCCACCATCTGCAGCATAAATTTAAAAGTACAGTAAGGCATACTGGTACCTCATATATTTTCTCTCTCTCTCTAGTCATCATTTATTTTCACAGCTGTTCTCGCCCCACTGCCAAGCAAAGACCTCTTCAATTTCTTTTCTATCATACTGAGGGTTAGTCAGTATCTTAACAAAGAATGCATGAGACAATGCCCATAAAACAGAATCTCTCTTTTCCTTTAACCCTTTGTAAATTGCCACAAATCTCTTGGAATCCTCTGAAATGTTCTCATCTTCTCTTTGCAATAGACTGTTGCACATTATTCTTACAGGTCTTCTACCCTGATATTGCAAATCCAAGAAATTATAGCAAGAAATTATTAGGAAACTTTGGACATTCATGCTGATATGTCAGGACTCAGCTCTTCTGGGTTTGTTGATTACTGATCTTGTGTTTGTAATGGTAGATAAAACAATGCCTATTTTGTTCTTATCTCTGGTCAGACAGCTCGTACAAAAGTGGTAAAAGACCTTGCCATGAGGTGAAGTTGATAATATGGTGAATGTGAACTTGAGTAAACTCTGAACCAAAACCAGGGCTGGACAAACTATGTGCTGCAGTCTGTATAGACTCCTGGTTTGCCACAGATTAAAATTTTCCTATTGCTCTTGTGGTTAGTGTCCAGGAGAAACAGGTGAAACTGAAGTTAAATTTTTTAGTACTAACTAAGTGATTGCTGGATGTTTCAAACATCTTTGGTATCTTCTGAGATATTTGCGGTGCTGGGTTACTGCCTCTAGCCTTGGAAACTAAGTTGTCTTGCACCTATCGAAAACCTAGCTGAGAAAGATGTCAGGCACAAGCCAATCACAGAAAACACTTTACCAGAACAGGCTGATGAGCAGCAAGGCAGGATTCACCCCCATCACCCTGCTGAAACAGCAGCTGTGATGAAGTGTTGCCCTGCTGAGCAGGATATGAGTCTGACATGACACAGGACCCTCCTGTGCTCTGAATGTCCCTGGTTGGGCAGTTATCTGTAACTGCTCTAATTCAGCCCAGGGAAAGGGCTAGTCTCTCCATACTTCTTCATGTTTTTGCCTTTAGTTAGGAAAATATTTTGGTTTTAGATTTCTTCATCTCTTTAATGGACATTTTGGCTCCCTAATTAGCCTGGACTCCCTTGGGCATTTCATTTCTTATTCAAATTAGGACATTTCATATTTTCAGGTTTAACTTTCACATGTGTTTAGAAAATACAAATATGCACTTATGTATGTAATTATCTGTCTATCTAAATCTACTCAGGGACAATCTGAGAATATAAATACGTATCTGAGAGATGTTGTCATGCAAGTGAGGATGTCTGACATTGTTAATGAAGTCAGCTTTAATAGTTCAGGTATGCAAGTACTTATCCAGTCATTGGACAGGTTCTTTCTCAGTTAAATTTGGGTGCTATTCTAGCCAAGAGCTTCATGCTTTTATGAACTGAATATAATGCATATTGTGTCTGTCCAAGTATACAATGCAGCCCGAAAAAAGGTTGAATAATATTAACATAGAGACATTGAGACATCTAGATACTTAGACTTTCGTTTACATTAACTGCAGATGTATACATGTATATAGTATGGATAAAAAGAACAAATAACAATCCTTAATAACTCAAAATTCAAGAAGACAAAGTCATAGATTTCAGGCAGCTGTCTGAATTCTATGACTCTGAACTCTGCCTCCTCAACTTAGGACAAAGGACCTTGTTTGTGCAGGGGGAGAAGGTGGTTGAGGGAAGCTGGATTCCATCCCACTCCATCCATTCCCATGATGTGGCTGGCATCTTTTGTAGTCAGGTGAAGAGGAGGTAGCAATGTGGCTGTGTGGTCTTTCCCATGTCCAATTTTCCCCATGTCTAGTACCAGTTCCTTGCCAAGGACTTTCTCTGTCCTGTGAATCCCACTTGAATCCCTTGATTTTAAAGCCTTTGAAATGCTGAATTTTCAAAATAATTTGTAATTGCTCTTCAACAGGTGTTGCATTGTGTCTTTAAGGTTTCCAAGGTGGGCTCCCTTTAGGGGTTCTTCCCCTCCCCAGGGTAGGAATTCTCGGCAAATCCTAAGGGGTTGATTTTAATATACAGGGTCTCCATGCCATCCTGGAATTTCTGCAGGGGTTGGCCATGGAAGGGATTGGCCAGAGCAGCAAGGGCACATGCCTTCCCACAGGTGATTTGGCCTTTTGGCTGCCCTTCTACCCCGGGGTCACACCCCTCCCTCTCTGATTGTTCACTCCCCTTCCCCTCCCCCAGGTAAAAACCCAGGGACGGACTATGGTTGGTCCTTCTGCTCTGGGAGTCCCACTGGTGGGGAGTGGTGCTGTAACTGGAATAAATCACTGGACAAAACTTCCGTGCAGAACCGGTTTCTTTCTCCACTAAAAGTCCAGCCTCTCTGAAAGGGACATGCAGGATTACACTCACCCCAGTCAATGCTGCCTGGAGTCTTGGCATAAGCCCAGGCTTGTCCGAGGGGTCTGAGCCTGTGCTAGCAGTGCAAGGAGAGTGTCCTTTTGGGACAGACCACGAGGCTGTTCTCCCAGCACAGCAACCACACAAGAGTCCTTAAAATAGCAGTGATTATTCGCTGATATAAACAGGTAGGATAAGATGCGTAATTGTTATCAAGATATCAGATAAAAAGCAACAATTGAAAATATCATAGCAAATGAGACCTCTGAGACAAATTATTGTCTCTCTCAGGTTCCTATGTCAAACCAAGTGTTTAGCAAGAGTATCACACACATTGCACAAATTATTTTGTATTCCTCATGAGCATTACTTGTAATGGTCCTGGAATGCCAAGAAAGCTGTGGGTGACTTGGATTTTTCACACACACTGCTCAACTTGTTACTGTTTTCTCAAGGGAGGATGCTGCAGTCAAAGAAGCTAAACTGAAGGAAGAGAGTGTGCAATTTAAATAATGCAGAGATAGGATCCTCAGAATCAGCTGGGCATGGAGAGATGTCAAAGATGAAGCAAGCTATTGTGCTCTTATACTACAGTGAATTAAGTCCATCAATGTACTGATTCAATTGTGATCTCCACAGAGGGCATGAACAGTGTTCATCTTGTTCATCTGGGGAAATCTGTCTTTATGGTTGGTGCAGAAAAGTCAGGGATACTCCTTGCTGCAATTTTGAAGATCAACTTGGAGTCTTGAACAGTTGAACAGAAAAGGGTATAAAAAAGGAAATTTTAATAAGCTCAATTAAGCCTTTCTTATTGTGGTACATGTAGTATTTGGTGTGCAAGAGCACACTTTACTACCTGCAACACTGGATTTTTTTGTTCCTTGATCAATCAAACCAGGACAATGTTCTCAGGCTGTGAAAGCCATGAACCATTTGCGAACAGCTGTGCTTGTTGTTGACCTAGAATAAATGTAAAAACAATAAGGGTGCAAGTGCCTATGCTTATATTTTCTGCCCTTTTGAATATTGTTGAAGTGTCTTTAAATTAGTTTGTTTCGGCTTGGGGCCTAATCCGCCAAGAACATTTTTAGCATGTGATCATGTGCTATCAGTGGGAATAAAGCAAAATAAACAGAATCTGAGTGTGCTCAGTGCACTGTAAACTGGACTATTTATTAACATGTGGGGTTTCAGTTCAGTAGCCTTTGAAAATCATGCTCTCTTTTTCATTTCTTTTGGGCTTTTTTGTTGCTGTTTTGGAAATCATTACATCACAATATGCAAACAGACTATAATATACCTGAACAATGCAAAGGGAACCAGTAATAGCCAAATTCTCACTTTTATACCCCAAAGAACTGGAGAGGTCAGAGAGATAGCATTTGGACTGACAAAACAGATGTTAAAATGTTACATTAAATAGAAAATACTCTTCTGACTATCTAAAACTGTAATTGCAAAACTATTTTAAGGTCTCTACTAACAAATGAAAATTATTAACTTTCTGCTTTTGTATTTCTGGTCATAGTTATGTTCTCTCATGTCAAGGGTAGACTCCTCTTTACTGTCCTTGGTTAGTTCACCATTCATAGTCAGCCAGTACCCATTGACAGATTTACCCAGCAGAAAATACCAAATGGGAACAATGACAGCTGAGCCAAATACATTTAAAAAAAATAGCAATTTTCCTATGTTCTGCACTACATGACAAACAGTATTTTGCTAAGCTGTGGAGTGGGAGCAAACCATGGAGAGCAAAGTACGAAAGAAGAAGGTGGTAGTGATGCTGTTGGTGTCACTCTTCTTCTGAGTCAGAGTTGAACTTACGCCCCAGCCTTGTGTTAGGTAGTATAGTGCTGCTGAGATTGCTGTGTTTCAGCTGAGATATCAAATAAAGGTCCTGACCTTGTTCTCATTAGAGATCCCTGGGTACTTGTTCTCATTAAAGATCTCCTGGCACTTTTCAAAAGGGAAAAAGTGTTAGCCCCAGTGTCTTGGCCAAATTCCAGCTTGGGTAATTATGTTCTGCCTACCTAAATTCCCTTGACTGCTTCAATTCAATGTTATTTTTAATTTCTGCCCTAAACCTGTGTAGAGCATTATCACATGTTGGGAGACAACTTCCTCTAGCACCCTAGATTTGCTTGTGTTTTTGAGATAGAATTGAAATTTTTATATAATATTAATAATTTGTGAAGGCTACAAGGAACTAAAAGTCTTATAATTTAATGTAAAATCATTTTTAGAATGTAATCTAGTCTTTCATGTCTCACAATTATCAGTTTCACACAATTATCTCTACTAAGAAAATACTTTTTCAGATGGATAGTTTGAAGGTACCTTTTAAATTATTTTAGTCAATATTTTTAAACCAAATGATATAATGTGTATGGAATATCAACTGCCACACAATATTGGAAGACATGTTCAGCTTATTCATTTTTTTAGAGCATGAAGAGACAGAACATAGAACATGGGTGTGGAGAGAAGGGTACTGACATAGTGTGCTTTGGATGACCTGTTTGCAGAAAACAATTCTACAGAAAGAACATGAGCCCATCAAATACAGAAGATGTTAGTCCCATCACTTACAATCTTAATGGAAGAGTCTCTGTAGTGGTATAGACAATGGAACAAGAACACACAGACAATAAAAGAATTAGCATTAACCAAATACAAAAGGTGAAAATCTTCATTGAGGTTCCAGGCTTTTAAGACATTAGAGGTAAACCCAAGCTAGACTATATTCAGTAGTGCACACCTTCAAGTGTACACGCTCAAACACGTTTCGCAGGGTTTGGATGAGCGGTTGTTTTCGTATGGCCTTTCGTGGGCAGTTAAAAGTTAAATGTGCTGTGATCCGTCTTGGGATAACACAATCCCCAAAGTCTGGTGGTTGGCACATGGAGGAGCTGTGTCTGTGCCTGGCTGATGCAGTGACTCTCATCCTATCCAGTCCAGTTCAGGTGTGTGTGATTTGTGCCACTGTTCAGGAAGTCAGTTTTGGCTCCCTGTACACTCCGTGGAAACAGATGGCTTCAGACAGACTACTGCAAATGTGATTTGGGTCTCTGTGCAAAGTCTTGTGACAAAGGACACAAACCCAAGCACACACATTTTTTCTTCTTGGAGGTTGCAGGAGCTGTTAAGCTTTCGGGGGATTTGTGGGCCTGATCCCACCTGGTGCTGCCCAATATTTTAATTTTGTGAAAGGGTCCTAAGTTGCTTTTTTGCAGAGATCCACGTATGTCCAAATTTTGAAATCTTTGGTGGGATTTTATTTTTTACCTGCTTTCAGGTGTGGAGGGTTTCTTCAATACCTGGTTGCTTTTTTGTTTGTGATATTAACTTGTTGTTTTACTGATCTGTTTGCACAGTTTCCTCTAAATTACACATTATTTTAATTTTAATTTGTATTTGCTTTTTAAAAAATAAAACCTCACCAAAGCTGTTGCCATGAAAATAAATTAAAATTGAGAAGCCTATAATTACAATATTAGCCTGTAATTATTTCTAAAAACTACAATACCATACAGAGCAATAAAATAGGTACAAGATTTTAACAACTCACACACCAACTTTCTTGAGTAACACTAAGCAGTTAACTGTATACTAAGAAGCAATCAGAAATCCTGAGCCAAGGTTCCCGTTTGGACTGAAGTCCCTCTTCTGGACAGTTATTTTTTATAAATTTTCTGTTATGTGAGATCACAGACTTTTTTTGAGAACCTTACAAATGAGCAGGGCTGGGAGACGGGTGGAGTGAGATGTCCTTGGTTGGAAACTCTTCGGTGTTAGTATCCAAAAATAACCACCATGGCAGGGTCTGGAAGGACACAGCTCCACTCAGGGCTGCTCAGGGAAACTCCTCTTTGCCTTAGGGTGATGCAGAGGTAGGGACAGCCGTGCTGCTTTTGAAGAGACAACTTTTTTTCTTTAAAGGTCACTCTGAAACCCCATGTGGTGTTTAGAAGCCAGCCTAGGAACAAAATCCCACACCAGATACAGTGTTTGTGGTACCCACTACCATGTGACATTTAAGGTGATGGGTGATACCCACTGAGGTAGAGGATAAGCATGTGACAATCTTGATCTCATCTACTCTTAGAGCACTCTTCTGAAGTATAATTGAAGACAATGGGAACATAGGACTAATTTTATAACTGTTTTAATCCCTACCTATTCATACTTCCCTGGTTTTTGAAGTCCCCTCAGCATCTGATAGATCACAAAAATCCTAAATGATTTAACTAAAGACTGTTCTTGGTTAAAAAACAGCAGACAGAAAAGAAGGCTGAAGGTGTAGCACAAAGACTGATGCCTTGGTTTCTGGCCAGCAATTCTCCCTGTTGAAAAGGGACATTATTTTTATTGAAATGAGAGATTTTTGCTGAAATGAGAGACAGATATACCCTATAGAGTTTTGCTAATTTTTCAGTAAATTAATTTGAAACAGAAATAGCATTATATAGTCCTTTTAAAACTGGTAGCAGGAAAGATTTCTGCAGGGTTCAAATTTCAATTTCACCTATTGAATTTTATTTTTCATTAATCTTCTGCAGTTTGAACCTTGTTCCTAATTTTAATTCCTTCTTAAAAATAAGTCAAGGATTTTAAAAAAAGTATATAAAGAGCTTTCCCAGCAATTTTGTATTGTTACATGACATAGATGTGCTGGGGCTGCTGCTTGTATCCCAAATATTGCCTGGGTTTTGGATGGCTTTGTCAATATGAACTGAGACCTGTCCTACTCCATCTTAATAGCCAGCAGGACCTGAGACATGTAGCTTAAATCTTTCTTGAGTTCATTTCAATTACAGACACTGTTTTACATATACTTAACATAACCTAGAATAAAAAATTACGTTTTAGAGCCATGCAGTGTTCTACTCCAGATGCTCCTCTTCAATACTTAAGAAGGAATAAAAGTCAGGATTTTTCTATCATCCTAACTGCTGAGGCAAATACAATCTCTAGAACTAGCGAGAAAGCCTGTTCCATGGGGCAGTGGAATTTGGTATCTGGGAAGAATATTCAAAAAATATTGTTGTTATCCTCTTTCCAGGGGAACAAAATCTGACCACTCCTGAAAGAGATGTAAATGGAATTTACAGGGAATATAAACCCTTGGGTTAACCATCAGCTGCTCTTATATGGAGATCAAGGACTTGTTCTTAGCCCTCGATTGTGCATGGTCTCAATCTGTACAATGAGCCAAATTTCATGGAATTGGTATCCCTTCTTGTGCAGTAATCTCAGCTCAGAATCCTGAGTGGAGATGTTACTGCCTAGTCAGATTCCCCCATTCTGGAAGTCCCATCTTTCATGCTGAGATAAACCCATTTTCCGCAAAGTAGAAGACCATTCCACGGGAGTCCACCTGGAACAGCTAAATCAGAATGGTTAAAATATACCAGTTTTCAGGATCACAATCCCACTTGGTTTATTTTCTGCACATACCAGTTAACTCTTTGCTTTCTTGAAAGAGTAATTATATATGGAAAATGTTATTATTTGAGAAAAGAATATCTGAAAAAGAAAGAGAATTAGCATAATTATGGTAGAGTAACATCCCTGACCAGACCAGCTCTAAGTGTCACAGCAAGTTCTTTGATCCAAGAACACTGTAGCCACAAGCTTGCTTTTCCCTTCAAGACAGAAACTTGAATCACGGTATGTCCCAAAATACTTTAATGAGCAAGAATTCCAAATTAAATTAAAAAACCTTGCAAGGACACTACACCCCAAAGATACCAGTCACCACAGACTTTTTTAACCAAGTGTGTTTTATTTCAAATAATAACAGTAATTAAAAATACATGTCTTAGAAGAGTGAGCAGATTAGTTAAAGAGCATTTTAGGATTATAAAAGCACTTTCCATTGTATCAACCAGATGTCATTTCAAATGCTACTGTTTGGATTAATTAACTGAGTTCAGGACACCACATATATTAAACCTGCTAGTTGTACTACCCAACCTCCCCCATATCCTTTTTTTAATTTGTTATTAAAATCTTGGTCAATTAGAAAAACACAATCTATTAAGTAAAACAGCACACCAAACCAATCAACAGTAATTACTCAGACTAAGAGCCATTTAAATGATTTATGGCAGAAATTAAATGATTTTAAAATGTTTCATAAAGGTGTGGTTTGTTTCACACATACACATATACAGTATGTGGAATGTATGGAGTCTGTGTTAAAATGATTGCCTCACAGAAATGCCGCAAATCATGTATTTTAGTGGAAAGATCATTATAACAGGATATAATTGATTTAAAGCACTAGTCTGGTTAAGAAATACAGCTATAAAGTGCTTCAGACTGTAGTGTAAGAGCAATTCTATCTCCCTTATAGAGATACTTAATTACTTTAATAAGTCTGTAAAACTATTTTATAAAGCAGTAGCTTTTAAATTATTTTCACCCTAATGGAGATTATGATCATTTTATGGAATATAATGCAAATACATTTCTCAGCATATTAATAAATCCTAACATCTGCTGCATTGAAGACGGGAGGACAAGTGCTGTCTTTATATAAATATAGGTGTTCCTCCTTTAGATTTTCCTTTAAGCTAAAATAAATTAAGTGTAAATTAACGAGTGTATGATGATGTTTCCTTGTCTATACCAAAAAGCACATTATAAGTTTGACCACTTTAAACTGAGTCAATTCACGTGGGTTGGGCCCAATGTCTGGTGTCCAGTGCTGGCCCATTGTCTCCAGTGCAGGTGCTTCATTTAGAATTTAAGAGCAGGGTATTAACAAATATTTTAATACTTCTGTCATCAGCCTTCCCACATGGTAAGTTAAATTTTCCTCCCTTTGCTGCTCTGGTAGATGCAAGGCCTTCAGCTGAAGGATCTGCCCAAACCCAAAACCAATGACAAAGAAATTTTTCAGTACTTTGGTGACTGTCAGAAGAGAAAATTACTGTTAGAGATAGGATCTCATTATGTAGAATTGCTTAAGTGTTAAAGTTAACATTTAGTAAAAGATATCAGTGTGGCTACATAAAGCTTTGGTTCCTTTACTGTTACAAAGGATGACCTAACAGTAGAAAGGTGTTGGAAGGCCTTTGCAGGCTCCTTAGCAGTTTACAGTGAAGCTGGATGAATAACTAGGAATGAAATAGCTGACAAACATCAAATCTGTTGTAAAAACCACCTAGAATAATCATAGATTTATGGCAGATGACCTTTGTCATTCATTTTAAAAATAAATTGGAAGTTCAAAAAAGGAATTTTAATTTATATTTATATGCTTAATTTTTATTGAACTTCTAGGGTGTTTTTTAGAGCATTCACTTTATTTGTGACACCATGGCAAGGTTTCTAGATAATGACAAAAGGTGAGAGGATACAAGATTTTATTTTAGTGTTTATCAACTTCCAGAAATGATATTATCCATTGAAAACAGTACTGTGAGGTGTGATCGCATGGGAATGCTTATTTTGAGGGCAATGCTTACACAGGTAAGCATGCTCCAGGTGCTACAGGGGTGGTGTGGCAGAACATCTGGTTTGTAAATAAACAAATATACTATTCCAAGCTTAATCATGTTTGAAAAAAAGATTTGGGTTTTTTGTTTGCTTGTTTGTTTGTGGTTTTGTTTGTTTTGGTTTTGGTTGTTTTTTTTTTTTAATAAGAATCTGGCTGGGAGGGGAAAACTATTTATCTAAAGTAAAACAAATGCATTTTTTTCTATTTCTGCAGCATCTGACTATTTCAAGTTAAAGATGGGATAATTTTAAAAAAATTAATGAGGCACACTTTCTCTTTTTCTTCTCTTTGCAGCAAGTCTTTCATGGAATACTGATCAAGAAATGTGATGCAAGGTGATTGGATTGCTGGAGCAGAGTAGTTTTCTGCAGGGTAGTTTTCAGGTAGTCTGAAATGGACCATACTATTTCTGCGGTCATTGGAGTTTAGTCTATAGAAAACAAATATTCTGCCGAGTTGCAGACAAGTACTTTCAGAGCAAAACACATGGAAATCACATCTTTAAATCAGCAGAGCAATCTAGGGTGAACAAAAGACAGTCCATATTAAAAGACAAGGACATATATTTCTGCTTTCTTTCAAAAATTCATACACAAATGGCAGATATAAATACACAGCAACTATGTTATCAGATATGTGAAAATGTGCTGTTTAAGAAAATTTTTTTCAAAATGTTCAGTTCAAACAAAACTTCTATGATTAAGAATATGTGAATAAATTTGAATATATTATTTTTTGAGTGTTCAACAGTTTATTATCTTCATAGTCTTATTTTAAGGAATTTAATGGCTCTACAGTAGTAACATTTAGTGGTTTGTCCTTGCAGAAGGAGATGCAGTGGAGGAATTGGGAAAGGAATATGCTTAATTAATTAGTAGAGTATTAGATCTTGCTCCTATTTAAAATCTAACTAAAATACTAATTTGGCAGATTTTTGGACAGAAACAAAACACTAGGCTCTCCTAAATGGGGAAGTGAGTAGAAAACCATAGAGCTTGAAAACTTTTATCTCATTATTTAATACATTCTCTTTTATATTAATTCTAATATAGGTGCTTTTTTGTTTGTTTGGTGTTTTTATTATTTTTTTTTTTTTTTTTTTTTTTTTTTTTTTTTTTTTTTTTTTTTTTGTTATCAAATCACTGCAATCACACCCTTAATTTCTCTATGGTTACAGTAAATCAGTCTGGAGTCTCTAATTTTTTTTCCTTAAACTTTTATTGTGTTAATAAGACAAAATAAGACAAAAGTCTTATTACCTTTTATTCCCCACTGATTACTCTCTGAGAAATCACAAGCCTAGAACGTGCACCATCTCACCTTACTCTGCAAAACTTCGTAAAAGCCTTTTTTGAGGAATGATGCCTGTTGAAGGATCTCTTTACAAATATCCCTCCATTTCCTCTTGTCTGGACAGGAAAGATAAAATTTGCTACAGAAGAAGCTGCAAATTTCATTCCACTTAGAGGCTAGAATATGTGTTGTAAATACGCAACCAACTGAATAATCAAAATCTTTTAATAACAGTTCACTATGGGCTATATACAGGAATAATAGCTTTGCTTATAATTTAAATTATTCTCCTACATTATATCTGTAATGAGCATGTGAAAAAAACTGTAAAGCCTGATTGAAATGAGCAGTTATATATATATCTGACAGGAATTCTCTCTGGGACTTCCTAAGAGCTTAACTCTAGCTCAACTCTTATTACAGGTTTGGACACAGACTGTGGTGTGTTCCTCACAGAGCTGCCTCAAGAGGAAGAGCAGATTCCCTGGGAGCCCACATGTGACCAGATCCTTTCTGGTGGGCAGGGGATTTGGCAGTACAGCCTTGTCCCAGCTATGGACCTGCCTCCAGCCTTGTGGGCACGAGAGCTGCCCAGCTCTGCACTGTCTCCCTGGCCGCACAGGCTATCACAGGCTGGAAATAAAGAGCACATTTTGGTTTGAAAACATTACTCCATCCCTGCAGCAATGATGTTGTGGTGTTTTCTATATCAGATATTGTGAAAGTAGAGCTTTATAAAAATGTAATCCTTTGGGTGTATAAGGTGTGAGTGTGTGTTATTGCCTGGATTTACAAAAGTTTCTATTTCAAAAGTCTTGTCCCATTTCTGGGCCAGATACGTTTGGAAAACAATGGCAAAAAGATAAAAATCCCTGTTGTAAAGCAAAATGATTCCAAATGAACATAAAGCCTCATGAGTCCTGGAGCTTACCTCATCAGACCAGGCCAGAGACACTTTATCTGCAAACTATGCAAAAAAGTTGCCAGCGAGCAGCTAAGAAATTGTATTGTCATGGGACCAAGGTAATTATTACATTATCCGGGGGTTTGACTCTGGCTGGATCCCATGGACTCACCAAAGCCACTCTGTCACTCACCTTCCCAACTGGACAGAGGAAAGAAAAACTATGATGAAAGGCTCATTGGTTGAGATAAGGACAGGGAAATATCACCCTTTGTTTACCAACATAGGCAAAACAGACTGGACTTCAGGAAATTAACCAAGTTTATTATCAATCAAAATCAAAGCACAATAATGAAAAGTAAACCAAACCTTGATATTAAAATCAACAATTAAATATAATAAAATAAATAAAAAATATTGTGGGCTACAGTTTACCACTGCCACCCTGCACTATTACTATAGGTCACTAAAATATCTACAGAATATGTCATAAATCTTGCTTCCATAGAATTGCTATATTTGGTCAGATTTCCCTTTGCTGGTTAAAAAAGTCTGGTTTATTATCTTTGTGCTGAGAGGGCCAATACCAGGTGATTCAGAAGAATATACTAGAAATCCCATGAAATGCTAATAATTTTCCTCAGGGTGCTTGGGTTCTAATTCTAACATTCTAATCCCCTCACATAAAGGCATCTCAAACTATAAAGCATTAAATTTTCTGGTTGTTACATTTCTTTTTTCACTTAGCAATAGACCATGTTGGACATGGTTATTCTATAAAACCTTAGTTGAATTTGCCTAGCTGGCATCCCACCTCTGTGAGTTCCACAGTCTAATTATGCTTTCAGTGAAGAAATTTCACCAGGTGGGAAAGGAGCTGAAAAAGTATTTTCATTATTTCTTTGCCTAAGGCCTTACCTAAAGAAGGAAGTAGTCCTTTCCAGTTTGTTGAACCAGGAACCCAGCTAAATTAAATTCAGGGTTTTGGTGAAATAAAATCCACAGATTAAGAGGCAGAAATAAAAATCCTGTGAAGAAAACTGTGGAAATGAAATCGGTTAAAATTCTTTGTTCAGTCATAAGATGCTAAAATAAGACGACTGCCTCAGACCCCAGAATTTTCATCTATTTAATGGTAATGCAAGAAGGGGAAAACTATTAGAGCTTTATAAAGCTTGATTAATGTCTGAAGAATTTCAAATAAATGGTTTTGACATGGTCATCTCAATTAGAAATGAATTGTTGCCATTGAAATGCTTCTTACAGTATGTAGCTGGAAAATCATAAAAGAGACTACAGAGGGCATTGAAGAAGCAAGCAAAAGCTTTTCTTTCACTCAAAATTGTCTGTGGTCAACTAAAATATAGTAGAATTACACTGAGATTTACTGTGTAGTCCTTGATGCAGAGGTAGGAAAACACCAGCTCTAGATGGCTGAATGAGTTTGTTCTGGACTGCACTGTAACTCATCCAAACCAGTTCACATTGTCTTTGCATCTACGTGACTGGGAAATTACTGCTCATGATATCTCAGAAGTGCTTAGCAAGAATGAAATTTCAGCTTAAAACTGAGGTTCCTAATTTAAATTATTCTAACGCTACTCTTCTGTTTAGATCACCCTCTGGAAAAAAAAAGTATTTCTCAGGGGAAAAAAGAGTGGGGTTTTTTTGTTATTGTTGGCTAACACATACACACAGACACACATACAAAAAAAAAAGTAATAAAAGAAAAACTTTCACAGCTTTCCCATTATTAGTTCTGGGAAAACACAATAAAGCCACAGCTGGCAGGCACATTTTTTTCTTAGCATTTGATAATAGAATTAATTGGTAAGCACAAAGCTTACAACCCTTTTTCTGCTGCAAGTTGCCCTCTGCTATCATTTTGAATAGATGTTAAAATCCAAACTAATTGTAATTCACTTAATAATGAAGAAATATATTTGCATCATCAACAATCAAGTCCTTTTTTTTTTTACAAGTAATTTTAGTGTAGAACATCAATAAACTGTGGACAAAAATGTTCAGGTTAGCATGAGTAGTTCAGGGTGATGGAGTAAATTCAAATGCAGCACTTTGTATCTCCAGTCTGTGTGCTTCCTGTTGTAATAACAACACTCCCTATAGCAGCATCTCAGGAAGCATGGGGCAGGGGTGGGATGGGTGGGAGAAGAATATCTGTCTTTCTGGTACCCTACAAAGCTGAAGTGAGCAGTACTATGAGTGATGAGCAGCAGCTCCAGCAGAGTTGTCTACAGTAGTTCAAGTCCATTACTCCGTCCCCATTAGAGACATTTATCATTTAGTCACTATGCTTATGCAACAGTATTCTAAAGTTGCAAAAAATACCTTGCCAGCTCTATATTAGGGATGGGTGAATTCATTCTGATAAAATGAGAACTGCTCTTAATTTTTCCCAAACCTGTAACTGAACCAAAACCTAATGTTCATCCATCATTTTTCAGACCCAAAAGTTTGTGCTTTGCAAGCAGGGCCACTATGTATCAGCTCAGCAAGGTCCCTGATGCAGTGGTTGCTGGGCATGGTATAAGAGCCTGACCAGAATGAAACAGATTATTTGGGAATTTCTCCATCCCTTTCCATCTGCAAACTTCTCTCCTAGGCTTCTTGCCAGTGGTGAAACCATGGCGAGGATGTAATCTGCTGGCAGGCAAAAAGAAGCAAAGTGTCAGCAATATGGATTGATATATATGCTTAGGAATAGCTGAATTTGAAACACAACACAAACTTACAGTCAGATTAATGATGGGAAATGTTTACCAGTAAAATACCGCACAATAAAAAAAAAAATCTGTTTCTACTATTTTGATTCCCATGTCAATTTTTCACACTTTGTTATTTATAAGCCATTGTAATATACATGGCATTTACAAGCAGCTTTCAGCAAATTCTTGGGCAGGTATAGAAGAGACTGTATATGTGATTATAGCAAAAAACATGTCTTTCAACATTGCATTGTTGATTTGTATTGCATCTTGTATTGCATCTTGTTGATTTATCACCCCTATCTAAGTACAGATTTGTATGTACTATTTCTTCAGTGACCACTTTTCATATATTGACAAGGTTGGAGAACAGATTTTCCTAAAATCTGATAGAAAGTAAAGGAAGAAATACATATTACAGCAGTGACATGGAACATAATAAAATTTCCAGTCCTTAAAAATCTTGTTGAATTTCAGGGGTTTTTTTAAGTGTCTAAACAAGAAGCAAAAAGTAGTTTCAGTCACTGAACATAAAATTATTTTCAGTGTTTAAACTGAAACTATGACTCTTCAGCACTTTTCCTCCAAAAAATAATCTAAAGCAATAAGTCTTCATCCTTCGATGAATGATTTTTTTCTGCCTGTTAATATTCCAGGACTGTTCAAAATTTACATTTAATCATCTGCAGTCAAGAAGTGAAAAATATTCCAAAAATTCTTGAAGAAGTAAAGCAAAAAATAATGTAAGGATGAGATATTGGAATATTATTTGATGACTATGGTCATAGATTCAGTACTGCAGGCTGCTAGGGTGACATTGGACATGGGATTATCTCAGAATTACATCTGAATTCTCTGTAAGATTTTTTTTCTATGTTCATTGGCAAAACAAGGGCTTTTGTTGCAACAAAAAAGACATTGAATCTGTTCTCTCCAAGATAGGAATGTTGGATGATAAGAAAGAATTCTCCCATGGGTGAGTCTTCCCTTTTTGCAGTGAGGAATATTTGACACAGCTCCTTATGTAGTCCAATTGCTTTACTGGAAAAGTAGGTGTTTTCTTCGACTAACTTTTAGATTTTTTACTTCTCTGGTCCTGGCTCTACAGGTTTTTTGGTTTCTTTTTTTAGAAGACTCACTCCATCTTTGCCAGCAGTGATAGTCAAACTAGCTAAATGCTGTTCTGGGTGTTATCTAACATGACTGTGTTTGAAAAGAACAGTTAAGAATATTGCATCTATGGAGTCCAGGAATGGGCTGTTTATTGTAATAATTTCAGGGTTATAGTAAGTGTATAGGTATACAGGTATTAAAAGAGAATTTGGTGTGTCTTCTGGGGAATAATCTTTGACAATTAAAGTATTAGAGAAACTTGGACCTGTTCAATACTGTCTTGTTCAAAACTCCATGCCACACAGATAGAGACTTCTCAATGGTAGTCTTGTTGGGGCTACTCTTGATTTTAAAAAGGAAATTAGAAGAATGCATTGATACAATAGTAAAAGTCTGGAGGACAGAATAATGTCAAAAAAGCCTCTGGTGATCAGTATATAACCATAGAGGATGGTGGTGTTGGATCTCTCAGATCTCCAATGTGTTACATGGTCTTTCTTCTCTGCTGTTTCAGACAAAAGCTGCAATATTAGATATATCACACAGGATCATGTCACTGTATGGTACACTGAATGTACCCATGAAGTTAGATTCAGCTTTGCAGATCTGAGAACTGCCTTTAATTAGCTGAAGCAGATACTGATGTTAGGAAGAAATACGTTCTGTAGCACTTCAGTACCTGTTTCCAGCTATGCATTGAAGCATCTTATTTGGTATATAGACTATTAAGGCAGCAAGAAACACAACAGGAATCATAGCTGTTGGCTAAAATTTAGTAAAAATAAATTGGATCCTGGAAACTCTGTAGTGCACCCCACTCCATTAATAAATTGTTAAACTGAAAGCTCACATGTACTTTCAGTAACCACTGACATTTTATCTTAAATAAGGATGAGAAATTTCACTTCCTACAAAGTAAAGCATTAAAAGGTTTCTTATCTATGGAACCAGAATAGGGCTATTAGTAACACTGTCTGCTTCTTTTTAAAACCCTATCAGTGTCAGGTAATATGTTTCTCCAATGGCGCTTGATATTCTCTTGGTTAAAAAAAAAAACAAAACCTGGAAAATTAACTTTCCAAAGGACTATTTTAAGTAATAATAGCTGGCTAAAGAAAATGTAACCTTTAGTGTCAGTAAAACATATAGTAGCTTTGTTCTTAAAACTGGTTTCACAGGCATTAGCAATGTAATCTCTTATTTCTATTTCTGTATGTGTGTTTCTTTTTTGGTCTATAGGTATACATTTATATGTCTAATAACCAAATATTCAGTTTGTGCAATTTGAATTCGATAAGATCCATAGCTAAAAGGCAGGACTATTTTGACAGCTAAAACCTGTCAAAATAGAATATTTTTTCTTCTCTGTGTATATAATGCAAGGTAAGAGATGGGGATCCCAAGCTGCTGTGTAAGTATTGATCAATCCGTTTCATATCATAGTCCTTTAAATAACATTTCAAGTCTGTAGCAGACCTACAGTTGCCCAGGTACGCCTCACAGGTTACGCTTTCAGAGCTAAATAGCTCAAGGCTGTTCAAATAGCATGGACACTTCTTGGTGTGAACAACATAGCTGGAATTCTTGTGGAAAAAGCACAAGCTGCACTACTGTGATTGGAAACACAAAGATTGAAAACACTATACCACATGCAACAAACATCATATGAGAGAGATTTCTCTGCTGCCAAATAAAGAAGGAGCAGAGCATAAACTTAAGTACTGAACAACTGCTTGTCCATACTGGATATTTCCTGTCATGTTTACCTGCAGAGCAACAGTTTAGTGATCTAGACATTGTCTGGGCACAGTTTGGTGGATAACATGTACTGTAGACCATGTCCTAAAGGTACAATGAATAGGACTGGATTTTTCTTTCTCTATTCTATACATCCCTCCACCAATATCTGTGAAGGCTCTGTGTATGTGCAGGCATGTGTGTGTGTGTATTCAAACTCCATGTCTTCTTGCAACATGTAACAAATATTACATTTCTCTAACTGCATATATTTAATTTGTTTTGTGCCATGAAAATATCCTACTGTGATGTTCTATGACATGATCCTTGCTTTGATTCAGACCCCTAAACTGAGAAATGTACAACACACTGTAACCATGTCCTAAAACCTCCTGAATAGCCAAGGTTTTTGGACAATGTGATGTAGATGACACCTGTGGCATGCCCTTTGGCCTAAAGATAACAGTCCTTGGACACATTTATTCTGTGGGGCCAGTATAGATGTATCCAGCAAGAACAGGCAGAAAACAACTTGCAACCAGAATGTGCAAATATTAGACATAGAATTCAAGCCTGCTGTGCTGGAGATTTTCTGGAAAGTGCTTTGATGTTTGAATGCAAGTAGAGAATCCCTGCAGTTTTTGGTTTTACTGGTATTGAGCTGCTTTTCAGAACTGTTCTTTAATTTTTCTAAAGTGAAGCTTAAAGCAGAAGGATTAAATACTTGGGTGTGTGTAAAACAAAAACCCTAAAATCCAAATGTTCATTAGTAACATGATTGATTCTGATCAATGGCGGCATAAGGTTTCTTCAGAAATCTCCTCCTGGAACTCCACAGTGAATTCCAGGCAAGTGTGAGAGAAATGATCCCAGATGATGGATCACTTGCTGAGTGGCTCAGAGAAACTTTCCCCAGCATTCATTCACTGGATGAATGTTCTTTTAAGAGTGCTTTGGAAGTCAAAAGTCTTTTTGGCTATGGAAGCTGTGAAAAAGAGAAAGTCTTTCACCAAAGCACTGTTTGTGACCAAGCTCCCTAGGCTGGGAAGCGTGTTTTTCATTCTTTCATGCCTAGTCCTGATGAACTGGTTTGAGAGTTGTAGTTGTAGAAACTACCAAAAAAAAAAGAAAAAAAATAGTTGAGCAAAATTTTCACTGAGAACATATGGTGCAGGCAACCAGTTTAGAAATGTTATGATTGGCTAAAGAACACAAAATCTATGGATTTAGACAATTAAAATCTAGATTCTGTTACCATCTTGGGTGGTAACTCACTGTTAAAATTCTTCTTTTCAGTGAAGCTGTGGAAGAGCTTATGCACTATGAGCATGAAAATCAAAGCCTTGTGCTGATTCACATGCTGCAGTTAACCACAACTGATAAACATTTATCTCTTGAACAAGATTGTGAGCCATGCTCTCACATTCTCTATTTGAAATATGATGGTACAAATTATTGATACAGACCTCAAACTTGCTGTGAAAAAACATCCCATTTTATGTGGTAAGACTTCTCCACAGCTTCTTTCTCCCTCAACAAAGGTTTCAGACTCCTCACCAGCTGTCAGTGTAGTATGTAACTCTGGCAATGAAATCTGAGTTTCAACTCGGTGTACTATCAAATGGAGCATCCCTCATGAGACATTCTAGAGCCAGCATAATGTCTGTGTGCTGCCTCTTGCCTCCAAGGTTATAGCTGGTATGTCCAGTTCATGTTGTCCTTCTGGTTCATGGCAGCCTCTGGGTGCATTTTCAGTTCTCTTGCCATTATGCATCTGGCATAAAAGAGAGCAAGCCTGTACCCTTGTTAGTACACCAGGCTTTAACACTGCATATGCCTCTTCACTTGCCAGTGACCTTCACTCACACAGTACCAGAGTCTCTCTGTCATGTAAGAGGGCAGAGGGGCAGGCAGGCTACCAGGCCTGCAATCCCAGTAATTTGTGCAGTAGGAAAACACACTGAAAGCTGCCTGTTTATGATCCCGTGAATCCATACAGAACAACAAGTTGGCAAATTAAGTGCTGTCTATATTATTCTTTATTAAGGTGGATCACTCTTCCTGTTTTTTATTAGTTTTCTGGGTGAAGTATTTTGAGCCTAAGCAGAAAAGATTATTTTTCCCCTTCAGACTTGCCACACAAAAATATAACTGTTTATAAAATGAGTCATGCTCAGAGCTTCTTTTGTCCTTGATGAATCTCTGAAGTGCAAATTAGAGGGATGTGTATATAATTGGCAATGACTTTTTAAGACCTTGATACACTTGGTGTCACCTGTGTCTAGGACAATAGCTATGCAGTATCCTTTCCCTTGCCACACAGAGATTTTGTCTTACATAGCAGTCTCTAATCGTGGTTTACTTAGTCATCTCAAGCCAGAAACATAATCCTGTGTGTCTGACTCCAAGACAAGTTAAATAACTGTCATACCTCATGTGGGCTCCCCTTTGTTATGAATGGTCTGTGGTTAGTTCTAATCAGAACAGTGAAATTCTTAAGAAAGCAGGAGTGAGGTGGTTTCCAGGAATGCAACTATCTACCTACTGCATGATCTTTTGAAAACTCCTGTGGCTAGGGATTTCACAAACCTTCCTTCCAAGAGCTTGTCTTGTCTTTACCTTCTCTCCCTCACTAGTATTTACAAATCAGAATTTTCATGGCCTTTTAAGCTTTATGTAAAAGCTTATATGGAGCAGTTTCAGTGCGGTGTCATTCTAGGAACAAACAACACATTGCACCTTTTTGAATTTCCCTTTACATGGAATTTGCATTGATCAAGATTCTTAGCATATCCGTGAGACAGAGAATTACAATTCCTTCCTTTTTACAGTTAGAGAAATAATGGCACTTTGCAGCTCAGTTTACTTAGAAAATCATCAAAGAAAGTGATGTAGGGAGGCTTTTGTGTTTATATTGATGGAAGCAGATAGACACACTCTGGCATCACTTTCGCTCTTGCCTCTGATTTCTAGGTGTAGTTAATGTCCAAACTTGCATAATTTGTTTTTAACAATGCTTACCACCTGGGCAAAAGGGTAGTTTGTTGTTGTTTTTTTTTTTTTTTTTTTTTTTTTTTTTTTTTTTTTTTTTTTTTTTTTTGTTGGTAATTACCAGATTACAACCGTCAGATCAGCTGGGCTGGGCTGTAGTCAGAGTGAGCTTGTCTGAATCTGCTGGTGGAGAAAAGTGCCCTGTGACTCCTGGAATCTAGAGTGCAGCTAAATTTGTATCAGGGTCCTTGGAAATGTTATCTGAAGTTTTTGCAATTTACATCATAGATGTAGCTTACTGAGAAACACAAATAAATAACAATGCTCTTCCATTTACACTATGCTAGAACTGGTCATGTTTCACAAGGAATTCTGTGCTTTGTATTTTTAAATCTCCAAATTGAAAGTGATGTTCTTTTATCTCATATAAGATGTTGGCTTCATCCTTATTTAACATTGATAAGTTGCAACAGAGCAACAAATATTTTTTCTGCACAATATAATCATGATTCTAAGACTACCTAGTATAATATCAGTCTCAGAATCACGGAATCAAAGAATTGTAGAATGGCTTGGGTAGAAAGGGACCTTGAAGATCATCTAGTTCCAATCTTCCTGCCGTGGGCAGGGACATCTTCCACTATACCAGCTTGCTCAGAGCCCCATTCAACACGACCTTGAAAACCCCCAGGGATGGGGCATCAACAGCTTCCCTGGGAAACCTATTTCTGAGCATCATCACCCTCACAGTAAAGAACTTATTCCAAGTATCTAATCTAAACCTACTCTCTTTCAAACTGAAGCCATTCCCTCTTATCCTGTCACTAGATGCTCTTGTAAATATTCTTGCCCCATTTTTCCTCTAAGTTCCCATCAGGAGCTGTAATTAGCTCACAGCAATTAGGTCACTCCAAAGCCTTCTCTTTTCCAGGATGAGCAAATCCAGTTCACTCAGTTTTCCCCCATAGGAGAGGTGCTTCATCCCTATGGCCAAATTGGTGACCTCCTCTGGACTCGCTCCAACAGGTCCATGTCCTTTTTATGCTGGGTTCCCCAGAGCTGGACTCACCACTCCAGGTGTAGTCAGAGGAGAACAGAGTAGACGGACACATCTACCTTGCCTGAACTTTGATGGAGCCTGGGATGTGTCTGGCTTTCTGGTCTGGAAGTGCACATTGTGTGCTCAGGTCATCTTTCCTTCCATCTCATTAACCTTTGAAAATGCCTACTTGAGAAGAGGAAACATTCTAACTCTGACAGCTGTACCTAGAAGCAGAAACTATAGAATAGCAATACATCATTCTCCCACAGCTCTGCATCCCTATTGTTTTTCCCTTGAAGTTGAAATAGGTCTTCCTTTCAAAATCTTCTCCTTTAGGTTCTGGAAAGAATCCATCAGTATAATGCTGATAGGCTATATTCTGTCTGTGTAACACATCAGGTCATCCATCAGCACATCCATTATTATGCCAGGTGCTTCAAAGCTTGGGATGCTACTGGCTCTCAAACCCCATTGTAGTGCAAGCTGCTCTAAATGCACAGAGACTGCCTTCACTATACATAGCAGTGGGAACTCGTTAAAAGCGAAATGCTTCTACTAGGGGGTGAATCTCTAAAGGTTTGGTTCAGGCAACACAAAAAAGGTTTTTCAGGAACTTCTTTATTATGAAAATCAGGTCTGAAATCTCATGAGAATAGGTCTTCTCCTTATGAGAACTGCAGTATTATCCCAGTTTTGGTCAAAGTGAAAATACCAGTAGAATGATCTTTTCTTAAAATGGTTCAATAAATCAGTGACTGATTCTTATCAAAACCAGGGAGAGTAAGAAGTCTGTGAAAACTCAAAATGCTAAACAGGGAAAGAAAATGTTTGAAAATGTATAACATCGCCCTGGAGCTGACTTCACAAACCTGGAAAAATCCCCCATGGGCCTATCTTCAAGAAGGTTAGAACCATATGTTTCTTTGTATTTGCTCTTTATGTTTTCAGCTAAACCAGAAAAGAAAGAGAAAAAATAATAAAACCCTCCAGCTCTGTTACAGCTTTTATCGTTTTGAATCTTTCCCTTAATAATTCAAAGTAAACTAATTACCTTATTATGTTAACAGGTGTCAGTCATTCAAATATAAAGAGCTACTATATAGACCTGAACTGGGGAATTCTTTTCCTTAAGTGTCTGCACTTAAAATTTGAAACATAATGGCATTAAAACAACTGATTGAGTTCTTTTAAAGACATTGCAGCTTAGATCCATACTGGAGGCATTCACCTGTGAGGCAATTAAGCTTTTACCTCCATTACAATACTTTGGCAAGCTTCCTGATGAATCCTTTATGTGTGGCCCCTCATGTCTAAAAGCCTACAGTAAAGAGTTGTACTGTTTGAAAGGAGGATGAGAAGCTGCCTGTTAAAGAAGGGGGAGAACGTTAGCCTTGCTGTGAGTGTACTTGTGTTGGTAATTATCCTGTGTCCATTATCTTCCTTAAAAGTACTGTATTGTGCCATGAATTGTTAGGGTCACTGCTTATAGGGCCAAGTGATGTAAAATTATTAGGTGTTCTAAAAAACACACAACATCAAATTTTCCATTAAAATTTAAGCTATTTTTTCTTTGTAATATATCTTGTGAATTGCAATTTTCTCCTGTCTTCCATGTCCTTATGCTCTCCCCCCCCATCCCTGAATAAATGCAAGTGGCTGCCTATGCAGGCTCTTCAGTTCCATAATTTCCTGATAATTCTGACAGGGTTGTGTCTCAGTAGTAAAAAGAAAGTCATTAAATGACAAAAAATGAGGCCCAAAAATACAAATAAACCTTATTCAGTGAGATAAAGGAGACAAACATATTTTAAGTGTTAATACCAACATAGGACCTTCCTAAATAGTCAAGATATTTCTGGGTTTGAAAGTTTTGCCTTTCAAGGAAAAGAAAATCAGGAAATGCAGTATGTTTGCTTGTTCGTGATGTTCAGAGGAAAGCTAATTTTCTGACAAAGGCAAGGTCTAATCATGACAGTCGATATAAATATTGCCTAGGTGACCTGTAGTTAATTTTTCCAGTCTGGCACATCCAAGCACTGAGCCCATCTATTAAAGCTCTCCTAGGGGAATGCAGACACATGCCTATGTGTATGCATATTGTTTCTGCTGCCTTGATTTCTTACTGCTGTATTTCATCCAGTGGCAAAAGCAACTGGTGCTGAAAAACCTCTATCCAAACCTAGCTCATGATATTTCACAAGGATCTTATCCAGCATGACATTACAAGAAGCTAGAGAAGTAGGTGTGGTAAAGTCATGAGGGGGGAGGAGGGAACTTGACTGGAATTTGGGAGACCTGCTTCTTTATGACTGCCTACAAAACAGTGCTGTGGATAAGGAATGGTGCAGAAACAGGAGTTAAGCCACAATGTAGGCGTGTGATCCAGAGCTGAATTCTGGCAAGTTCTCTTCTTTCAGTGTGCATATGCTTAAAATTTCAATGTGCATTTGCTTAAAAGTTCCTAGACTTCCTAAAAAGTTACTCTGATTCTGTTACTCTGAACAAGTTTTTAATAAATAATATATAATAAACAGAAGTGAAGTGCCTGGGTTAAAATAATAATTAGACAAATTCATCAGAACAATTAAAGACAACAACGCCTACCTTCAGTCTTTGAAACTCTTGGTACTGCAAGGTGTAAAATTAAGCATGAGCCCACATTTATCCTCTTCAATTCTTTCTCAGGTACTGTTGGCTGCTGATGGTGACAGCATTATGCCTGATGGGCCAGCAGTCTGAACTGAAATGGCCACTAGTATGGTCTTACATTACTGTATCTTTGTGTTTGGCATTACTTTCTGCAGTGTATTTATTTTGAAGCAGTGAGCAAACGATGTCATGGCTAGAAAAAACATGGACAGCAATGAGCAGACTGAGACCTAAAACCATTCTTTCTTCTTCAAATCCTCAATAAGAAATTTTACTTTAGTACAAAAGATACCCGGAAAAGATACCCTCCTCTGCCCCCCGAATTCAAAGAAAAAGTTAAAAAACCCCAAACCCTTGTCAATGTGCAGATGGCAGGCAGAACATGCTTAATTCATTTTAGTAAAAGGATTCATTATGCCAAATGCTTATATGTATGGAAAGATGTAGGTTACAGAGAGTGGATGGATCTCTGAATAAAGAGCAAAGAGAAAAGAGGTGCTGTTTGATGCTTTCTTGATATGGACATCTACAGATAAACTTCTCAAAAACTCCAGCCATAGAACTGTTTTAACAGATGGGCCGTTATGCTGTCGTCTCTCTATTTATTTTTAAGGAAGACTGAAATGCATATCATACAAACAGTCCTGTAATGACAACTGTACTGTTTCTCTGCTAGGAAAAGCTTATTTAAAGTCAACAAAACTATCAAAGGATAAAGAGAAAGAAAGGCTTGGGGAAACATTCACCTGCATTGCACAAACCACTTCACTCAGCAGTGTGTTGACGTACTGCCCCATTTTCAGCATATAGGCAAAGGTGGGAAAGCACAGGTCTAAGACTGGTTTAGCCTCTGGAAATTTAAACCCACAGCTCAGGCTGAAAGGGCTCGAAACACCACACCTCTGGGACTGTGGATCAGGAACAGCAATGCAGAGGAGACATGAAAATTCTTCCTTACACAAAGTGGCTCTTAGCCTGGTGCTAGAACAGCTCTTTTGTCACTGCAGGAACGAGGTCAATAGCACACAGAATGATGACAAGGGCAAAACCCCAAAAATTAATCATCTTATTTTAAGACAGACTGCAGGATAAAGAATGTAATAGCTGGATCCTGCAATAGCACCAGAAAGTTTTATATGTGGCATAATAACTCACACAGGAAGTTAGTATTTAGGTTAATATTTAATGTCCTGTTTACTACTTATCAACTCAATGTTCTTGATCCTTTGAAAAGGGTATTTACAATTCCTTGAGTGTCTTCACTCACCACTTACTCTCTCATCTATATGCTCTGTACATTTACAGAGTAGCAATAGCAGCATAGAATATTTCCTATGTATTCTATGAAGTATTTTTTGTCTTTGAAGGAAGACATAACTGTTTTCCTTTAACAATAATTTTAACCTTGAACAAGAAGAAACACCTCTTTAACTAAAAATGTAACAAAATAAACCCACAATATTTTATGTTTCTATGCAATATGATCCTATTAACTTACTGAGGATTGAATTTTCCAAATATAATAATGGAAAAAAATATTTAACTAGGTTTAGAATTTTGAAATACAACCAATTTTACCTGAGCAAAATAAATGCAGCTTTCCAGTAAGTGCTGCAGACACCATGTGCTTTTCAACAGAAAAAAACAGAAATGTAGATTCAGACAAGGATGGCTTGTAGTATTTTATGGTGGGTGTCAGTTTTTCAGCTATGGTATGCAGATTAAACTGTGTTTCACTGTAAAATGTCACTATCTTGGCTTCCCTGGGAATCCAACAATATTATGAAGGTAGTAAATAAGAACCAAGAAAAAATCCTACATAGGTATTATGTCAACAGAAGCAGAAGGTGGTGTGGTTTTGACTGGCTAAAATATGTCTTTCTTATGTAAGCCTACAAGGTTCTTTGGCTCTGTAATATTTTTTTCTCCTCTGAATATGAAGACAAAAAAGAAAATAAATCTCTGAAAATTCTCTGTAAATGAAATGCTGAATATGTAATTCATGGTTGACCGAATCACTTTTAAAAAGCAATTTGGAAGTAAAAAATTGAATCTTCCTATTAAAAATGCCAATTTTACTTTCAGAATTGTATTTCTCAGAATAGACATGTGTCACTGAAATACCATTGAATAACAAGTGTTACTTAGAATCTTCATTAATGACAGAGAGAGAGGGATTGTGTGCACCTTTACCAAATGACACCAAGCTGAGTTGTGCAGTGACACTTCTGAAGGACAGGATTCCATCCAGGGAGGCCTGGCCAAGCTCAAGAAATGGGCCCATGGGATTGATAAAATATAAAGTACTTCACTTGGGTCAAGTGAAACCCTTCTATCAGTCCAGGCTGGGGATGAACAGCTCCAGAGAAGCCCTGCTCAGAAGGATTTGGGGGTGCAGGGGGGTGAGAGGCTGGACATGACCCAGCCATGTGCCCTCACAGCCTGGAGAGCCAAAAGTGCCCCAGGCTGCATCAAAGGCAGCGTGGGCAGCAGGGGAGGGAGGGGATTCTGCCCCTCTGCTCTGCTCTGGTGAGACCCCACCTGCAGGGCTGCATCCAGCTCTGGGGTCCCAGCACAGGAAGCACATGGACCTGTTGGAGTGAGTCCTGAAGAGGACACCAAGTTGATTAGGGAAATGAAGCACCTCTCCTATGAGGAAAAACTTTGAGAAGTGGGTTTGTTCAGCCTGAAAAAGAGAAAGCTTTGGGGTGACTTAATTGTAGCCTTCCAGTACTTAAAGGAGACTTACAGGAAAGATGGAGCAATAATATTTATAAGAGCATCTAGACAGGATAAGGGGGAATGGCTACAAAAAGAGTAGGTTTAGATTAGATACTTGGAAGAAATTTTTAACTGTGAGAGTGATTATGCTCAGGAATAGGTTTCCCAGTGAAGCTGTGGATGCCCCATACCCTGGAGGTTTTCCAGGCCGTGTTGGGTGGGGCTCTGAGCAACGTGGTCTAGTGGAAGGTGTCCCTGCCCATGGCAGGAGGGTTGGAACTTGATGATCTTCAAGGTCCCCTCAAATTCAAACTGTTCTATGATACTATAATTGAAATACCTGACTTATGAAAAACCTGTAATTTGTTGATGGGTCATAGATTATTGGAGGATCTTTAACCAGGTACAACAGAAAATATTACTTCAGAAGAAAATGTTGTTCCTAAAGGTAGAAACACAATGATATTACTGCACTCTCTAAAAACTCTCATAAAATTCTTTTGAAATCAGTGGTAAAATTCTCACTGACTTTAATTAGTGAGGATTTAAATCACTAGATTACTTAAAAAGATACTTTTTTTTTCATTAGTTCTTGTGTGTTTAAAGATGCACTGCTGGAATCCGGTCAGCAGTTTTGCAGCCACCTCTTTTTTTCCCTTATTTTTTTCCCCCTTCTTGCCCTGCCCCCACTTCCTAATCCCTTACCCCTCCCCCCCCCTCCCCCCCTTTTCTTTGCCCTCTTTCCTGCATCCCCTTCCCTGCCTTAAACCACACAGTGCCTTGACATCTTCTTTTCATCTCACAGTTTTTGGGAATCTTAAATGATATGCTTATTTCCTGTGCTGCTATAAACTCTTTTTGTAAATATCCCTGTTTTCTGAAGGTTTATTTTTTGTGAGCTGCAGCACTGAAAGCCCAGATAATCATGTTATCCAAAAGAAAACAGGCCCAATATGAGATGGAACCCTTCTTTGTGCAGTGACTTGTGTTAGAGCTATGTCATTATTACATGACAGAGATATGATCTGATGTAGTGGGGTCTTTACTGGATACCAGCGGATCCAGCTGCCATTTTTGACTGCCCTGCTGCTATGTGAGATTGCTGCTGGCAGTCACCTCACTTCCTTGCAGCTGAGTCCCATCTCCTGTAACAACAAATTATTTCCATGGCCCTCTTTCCACCTTTCCAAGTTCCGTGGATGTAAAATGTTAAACTTGTGAAACAAAGCAGGTGTGTATTGAGAACAGTGCAACTTCTCTATAAACCACTGAAATAGATCAGTAATTGTGACCTTGCACATTGAGACCAAAGTATCTTGCAAAACAAAGAAGCCTTATTATACAGATAGAACTGAGACACAGATGCAAAATACCATTTCTCATTCCACACTAAATAGACAATAAAGCCAAGAAGATAACCTGTATTTCCTAACTTCTGAGCTAGTCCTTTTCATCAACAGTTCTTTAAGCTGCTTCTAATATGTGCCATATTTCTCTACCTTCCACTTGCTCTGCCACTCAGAGTCCCAGGTGGGTGGCAAATCATCCTAAAATTCTTTCATTAAGAAAATAAAACTCCCAGCATCTTGTTTTCTCAATTCAGAAGAATAAAGAAATCTTTGCTGCACATTATAGACACACATTGTTCTTTCCAAATTGATCTTCTCTTAAAAAACCTCTGATTGCTACTGTGCTGCATTTCACATGCAAATATATTGCATTCCTTTTTTACTTGTTCATAGTTTAATTGGAGAACAGCAGGTGATCAAAATCACAGTAGTAAGAAAGGTGTGTTTCTGTAGAACAGATGAGTCTTCCATTTAAATCCTTACAGGGGTGCTTTTAGCTTTCTCTATTAAGCATCCTTGCAAGTTTCAAGTCCCGTAGCTATAAAGCTGAAGCAGAGTCTTACCTGCCTTGTAAGTTCCCTCAATCACACAGTCATGAACAGAAACCTTAGGCCAGATTGCTGTCTTGTTTTTTTTGTACTTAGTCTGATTTTTTTTCCCTACCAAAGCCTTATCACAAGAAAGTATATGAACTTAAACAGAAAAATCTGTTTTTCTTTCACTAGATAATTTTTTAAATACTTATTATCAGCAATGGCCCACAATTGTTGTCCAAGTTTAAATAAAGAGATAAAAATGCAATGTAAGAAGAATAATCAAGTAACCTACATAAATTGTGTAAGATATTTAAGAATATAAACACTTTTTTAATTTAATATGACACCTATTTGTACTAGCTGATCATGTTTCAGGCACATTTTTATACCTATGTACCAGTTGCTTTTGAATAATTGACCGTAATTTGTCTCTCTGGAGTCAAAATCTGTATTTTCTTTATAAGTCTTTATAAGCACACAGCTAGTGATATGATCTCTTTCTGGCAAATCATGAATGAGGCAAATCAAAACCAAGTAGGAATGAATAAAGATGGAAAAAATATAGAACACAGCATAGGATGCCGTTTTCTTTGTCCTGTGATTTTTGTATATCCTCACTTTGTTAGGATTTTTCACTCCTTTTTCTAAACATTTATCCACACATCTATCAAATGTGTGCCTATCACATATTTTTCAACCTTTAAAATATATGTTAATACCAAAAATTCCTAACAAACTGCCAGAGACTGTCAGGAAACAGATGACCCCAGTATTAACTGCTACTAACAGATAACATAAGTTGGAAGATCTGTATCATGTGATTGTTTTAATAGGAGACATTTTTCATGTAATACCTTCACAGGCATAGGTCTGAATAAGCATGCATATCTTTCCTGCCTTGTAGGTCAGGTAATTTGTATTCTTACTGAGGAGAAGAGGAATGAATATTAGTCATTGACACAGATATTTTTGCTTTTCCTAAAAATCAGTAATCAGGAAAAGCTCTGTCTTCAATGGCTGTAAGTAAACCATTGCCTGGAACAAAGCTTCAATTAATGTCAACGTTGTCCAGATTATTTATTAGCAGGATTAAATCAATGTGGAAGATTTCCTCAAGTTATCTGTAGTACTATGAAACACAACTACTTACACCTTAAGAATATTTAGTGTTGCTTGTTTTAAAATTGCTGCTACAGATTACAGAGACAACTGTGTTTTGTTGTGTCAGCTTGAATTAGTAAGCAAGAGTGGTTTTTTACCTTTGTAGTACTTTCTGGGAAAATCTTATACACGCCATTGCTCTGGAGTGTAAATTTAAGGAGATAGCATTCAGAGCACCTTTGGTTCATTACCCTCTGCTTATTAATATGTTCTGACTATGCAACATACGTTAACATTTGAACTTATTACTACTTTTAAATCATAGTTGACTGAAAAACAGAGGCTTCAAGGACATTATATTCCTGCAAGGTTCATGAAACTAGGCAATTTGAAAGAGAACAAGAAAGACAAACTAAAAATTCTTGTCTAATAGAAGTAGATAATCTACATGGGAGAAGAACACAAGATGTCAGACTCATAAACTGTGGATATGTGCTTTTGGGGCTATCTTGTCTATGGTTGGGTTGGAGGCTGGATGTGAATTCTCATCTGACGTATCTTTTAATATTTATTTACAATATCTGCTTTGTATTAATGTAGGTTAATTTAGTGACATCTGGAATATAATTAATGAGCCAATGCATTTTAGATTCAGTAAATGTTTCCTAACTCTATCTGGCTATGCCTGAAAAAGAAAAAAATAATCTCTTTCCTCTGTTTATCTGTTTACGTATACTTTTTTCATAGGAGAGCATATATTACTTAAAACATAAAACTTTTCTATCAAAATGTAAAGATTAATCATAATAATAATAATGAATCACAATCATGCATAGTTTTTGGGGGTATGTCCAGCTGGGAACATCACCTGGCTGACAGGAACCTCATGAAATTCAACAAATGTGAAATACTGCAACTGGGAAGGAGTAGCTTCACACATCAGTAGGGTGTTGGGTCAACTGTCTTGAAAGAAGCACAGCAGAAAAGGACCAGAAGAGGGTTTAGGAGGATGCCAAGCTGAACATGAGACAGAAGTGAGCAAGCTTTTTACCATTTCATGTCAGTTAGGAGAAGTATTGTCAGCAGGTTGAAGAACTGAGTGATCCTCAGTTATTATTCCCCATTCTTCAGTGATGGTGAGGCCACAATTGGAGTACTGCAATGAGCTCTGGGCTCCACACTATAAGGGAGGAAATGTGGAAGAGCTGGAGAGAGTCTGATTAAGGTTGACAAAGACAATGAAGAGACAGGTTCATCTCTTCTACAGGAGGAAGCTGAGAGGGATGAGATTGTTCAGCCTGGAAAAGAGAAGGCTTGAGGGTTCTCATTATTGTCTGAGATTTGAGTGACGGTGTAAAGACGAGGGAGCCAGGCTCTTCAGTGTTACCCAGTGACAGGACCAGAGGCAGTGGGCACAAACTGAAACACAGGATGTGCCATCTGAAGATTAATAAACACTTTTTCACTGTGTGAGGATGACTGATGATAGTTGGCTAGAGAGGTCATAGAGATTTCAAAAGTTGTCTGGGCACAGTGCTGGTTGACCAGCTCTAGGTGACCCTGCTTCAGAAGGATCAGATCTCTCCAGAGGTCCATGTCAACTTCAACTGTTTTGTGATTTTTACATCAGTCGTATTTCTGTCTCATCAGCTTATTGACATAAAGACTTAATGTGACTGAAATATCTTTGGACCCTTCAATCCATGGACTCCAGGTTTTCACAGAATCACAGGAATTTGAAAGTGATCTCTGAAAAATGAGTATAATACCTCTGCTCAGTGTAAGGTCATCTAGGGCAGGTTGCTTTGGGCTGTGCTCAGCTGAGTTTTGAGCATCTCTAAGGATGGAGACCACACAGTTCCACTAGTCAACTTGTTCCAGTGTTTGGAAAGCCTCAGTGTAGATGGAGAATTATATTTTTCTTAGGTTTGAATGGAACTTATTTCCTTTGAGCTTGTGCTGATTCCCATTTGACTTTTCAATCTTTACCAATGAGAATTCTTTGTCTCTTTCTTCTTTAATTCCCACACATAAAGTATTTATACATATTGATAAGACTACCGTGAGTCTTTTCTTCTCCAGGCTGAACAAACTCAGTCAGATGATCCAGTCCCTTAATCAGTTCATTGTCCTCCGTTGGATTTGCATGTGCCACGTCTACATTTCACTGGGGATTCAGAATAAGACAATTCACATTACATAATTACTTCAGAAAATATCTTGCTGTTACAGAACAAATTTTGGATGTTTAAAATAGCAGATAATAGTTTAAAACCACAGATCTATCAATAAAAGATACTGCAACTCTCTGTCAGAAAAAAAAGATTGCTGAAAAGTATACTGGTATTTCTATTCTTGGAGTAACAATCTCCCAAAAATCCTTGAGGAAAAAGCATGGAGTACATAAGGTCTTTTTACATCCTTTCTTTTTCTTGCTTTTTAAAAATAGAGAACAAATAGCTTGTTTTAGATGCTTCTCATTAATTTTTGAAACTATTGAAGAAAAATAGTTCAGCCATCATTAAAGAATACTGATTAACTTTATGTCTCTAGATATTTTCATAATTCACCTTGATTTCATATTTTAATAATACTAGGGATCAGAATGCAAGAAAGAACAGATGTTTTAGAGATTATAAATCAAAAGGCTAGCCCAGCCTGTAATAACAAGGAGAGAAAGCTAAATATCTTTCACAACATTCATATAGTTAAGAAAACTGTTGCAGAGATATAGATCTTGATTCTGCTAATGTATTTTCCTATTAAGCAGCACTTTCCTTCCAGATTCAGTTTTCTCCCATACCTTTCCTTATAAATCTTCCGAATCAAAGTATTAGTGCAGTATTTCCCTGTTGTTTTGCTGTCCATTCATCTGAAGTTAAAACTGCAGTGAAAGGAGTTGAGGCAGAGCACAATCATGTTTTGAAGATTTATGTGCTATATGAAATATTTCCTATGTGGAATATAAACTCAAGTTTGATGTCGGTTTTTTCCTGAGGAGGTACATCATGATCATAGCTTGAATTATAAAAATGGAACTACCCTCAGTACTTGGAATTATAGACATGGCACAGCATGCTCAATTTAACACAGAGTTGAAATGGAAGTGTTATAGAGTGGTGGGAGCCAGCCTCACTCTGTATTCTTGGTACCTCCAGTGCTGTTAGTATTCCTGTCTAAAGAGATTTATTTCATTTACTTTAGTGAGTGTTGAATTGGGTAATGAAGGAGGTAGTCAAAACTTCTAGATCACAACTGTTACCAGGATGCTCATAAATGGTTCAGCATAATATTGTTGTATCCTACACCATGGAAAAAGGCTGGGAGGTTTGTGGAAAACTCTGTCAGCTGCACTGTGTCACAGAGTCAGTGGGTCTACTCACATTTCATCTCCTTGTGCAAATGCACGTTGCTATATGTGCAGAGAAAGTACCTCCTTTTTCTTTCTCATCCTGTATCCCAGATTGTAGAAAGCTCTTTCCTGCAGCTGAGATGTGCTAGGGAATTTCTTTGGACATCAAAGCAAAGGTTTATTGAAATCTTACCCTTGCACTTCATTTTCTCTTTCTCTTCTATTGAAAGGGGTGACAAATAGCAGGGCCCACTGTGGAGGTCACTGAGGAAATGATGCTGAGAATTCACTCCCGGGACAGACAAAGGTAAGGCTTGCCTGTCACCACAAAGTTGTTAAGAGTATGAAAGGTATGTTCAGTGCGATGGTAAGAGATGGGGAGAAATGTTATTCACAGTTTTAGTCTTTCATGAAAAAAGGGTTTTCCTGTTCTTTCAACTTTTACCTGGGGTCAAGGACATTTGTCTACCATACCTTGATTTTTTTTTCCCTGCAGAAAAAGTGAAAGAGAACTTTCATTGTAATAAACCTTTCTTTTTTTCTTTGCAGCTCTCAGTGAGGTATTATTATCTTGCAGGTGCAGAACTAGGGAGGACCTGAGTGACTTGTTCATGGCCACCTACTTGTTCATGATGGAATCAAACCCACATTCTTGTGTATTGCTGCAGGGCTATGCCCCTTGTCAGACAGAGAATGGCTGCAATGCAGTAGCCTTTATGGACATTCCTGGCCATGCCATATTTCCCTGATTCACTTGGCAGATAGGTTCTGACAGATTTATTTGAAAACCTAACAATATTTTAAACAAAATTCAGAAACTATGAAGTAACTCAGTGTAGGGCAGAGGATGATGAGAATATATTTTATTATATTGCTTTCCTCTTCCTGCTGAATTCCTCCATCACCTGGTAGTGTCTCCCATACATTCCTATTTACTTTCCACATGGTCCTAAACCAAAACTACACGCTAAACAAAAACCTTCAGCTATGCTTGCAAAGTCATGCTTGCAAGTTGAAATGGGGGCCTGGAGACCAGGTTAAGCACCCCAGGCCTTGGTGAATACTATGCTCACCCTGTAACATCCCCTTAATTTATCTTCCCTGATTTCTTGCACTTTCCTCTTTTACACTGTTTCTCAATTCCTTGGCAGTCTAAATAATTTATAGTAGAAAATGGAACTGTGGATGGAAACAAATCTTCAAATTAGGCCTAATCCTCTCAACTCTTCATAGTTGGTGGAGTGTCTCTTACATGCCTACCTAGAGAATGGGCTGACTGGAACAGGAGGTGTGTACCTTTGCTTTCATTTTTTTGGTATGGTTTGTCTAATAAGCAGATTTACAAAATGCATTTTTGGATTGATGTGTGTGAAGCTGAAATTTTGTAGCAAGGGTGGGACCTCTTTATTTCATTTGCATGTATTTACCCTTGGAACAGAAGTAATTTATAGGAATTTCCAGGAGGACTGTAAAGGTTATCCAAAGACCATCTTTCAAAGGGAACTCTCATAAGATATGTATGCAAAACATGCCTATGTTGTCACAAGCAGGTGATTTCACATGCAAAAATATGCTGTTATAGATTATGAAAAAACAAGCTGTCATTTGTGCAAGCCATGGTTTACTTGAGCAGTTAATACTGCAGATTCAGCTAGGAAGGGACACTTGCAGAAGACCATCTAAGTCATCAAGTCCATTTGTCATAAGTGCAATCGTTACATGTATAGTCCAAATGATTTCACAAAACACCTCTTGGGTGCACTCAGCATGCTACAGAACTGACAGCCTCTAGGTTAAATATCAAATGACATAAAAGACTGCAATGGGCCACATGAGAAGGAGAAGGTGAATTCAGTGTCCTAGATTCTTCCACTGTAGTTCTGTGAATAGGCATATGATGCTAGAGAGTCCACTTTCCACAGGAAGGTTTTCAGATTTCTTTCATTGGAGTTTCAAAACTGGATTAGACAAGACTCTGGTTTGTTTGGTCTGGCTGGCCCTGTTGTGAGACATAGCTGGACCAAATTACCTCAGGAGGTCTCTTCCAACCTAAACTGCTTTTATTATGATACAGTTATTTTACTGTTTTCAACTTCAGAACTTCTGTGTGAAGTGCTCACATGATTTTTCATTCATTTACCGTGGGCCAAGAATTATTTCAAATGTTGATATCCTTCCTTAGTTTGGGATACACTTTGTTTCTGATTTTTGAGCCTTACTCTGAGATACACAGTTGGGAATGAGATAAATGAGCAAAGAACAAGACTAAATGTTAGTGTTTTCATGAAAAAAACACTTTTGACACTTCATGTATTAAATTAAAAACATCAGCCTGGTTCTGTTGTAATACAATAAAAATGCATGGATGAAAATCCTGAGGGTAGACTTCTCTATATCTTATGCAGTACAACACTGTAACATTGCACATTGATGAAATTTGGGCAAATACTGTCAGAATTTTGAACTTGACATCTGTAGTGGTTCCTCGAAGGAAAATGTATACACATTAGATGGGAAATGTGCTTGTGGGGCACCCTGAAATCAGTTTCAACTTTTGATTGAAACCAGTGGTAAAATTCAGATTTTAAAATTGTTTGAATTTAGTAGACCTGGATTAGGAACTTAGCTCTAGAACTCCTTAGGGAAATTTTCTTGCCCTTGTGTATGCCTAGAAGTGATCTGGTCACCTAAACCCAACACAGTGCTCTAAGAATGAGCCCATTCATCTTAAGAGTGGCCAGGTCTTCTCCATCAGTGAACATTTGTGCTGATAGTGTAATTCCAACTGAGATCAGCAGAAAAGGAAGCACCCACATCTAGCTGATTTAATTTTTTAGAGCATAATTAATTAAAGTAGTATCTGTGATCTGTTAATTAAAAGAATGAAATCTGAAATTAGGTTTTTGGTAAAACAGAAAATGTGGACTTGGCAAAAGTTTTGAAACTCACATAAGGCTTCTGATAAATTCACATTGGATATGCAGTTATTTGGGGGGTGGGGTAGAGGTTAAAAGAGGGTCTTTTATCTCCCCCACAAAACCATCTGTGAGCCTTTTTTTATCTGACAGGCAGTAGAAGAGGAGGAGATGTGTAGGAAAAATTAAATGTTCACATTGTTCAGCAACAAGAAAGGCATGTGTCTTAGAAGCTCTCTTATCCAAGCTTCTGCCTTCCTAAAAGCCCTATAAGCCATATTTAGGTTGTGTCCCCTGAAGTGTATCATTAGCCTTAAGGAACTTTTAGCAGAGATTTCAGCGTGTCCAATTACAGTCTGAGAGCCTGATCCAAATATCACTGAAGTCAGTATCTCCACATTCCATCTCAGCAATTGTAAATGAGGGGGTGGAGGTCTACTATGCAAAGCCATAAAAGTATTCTCCCCTTTAAGGCACATGTAACTAAAAAAAACCTCAAAAAACTCTGGTATGTAAACAAACATTAGCAGAAGAAGATAATGTTGCAATATATAACACTATTCAACATGCTAAATCCTGTGTTTATTCAAAGAATTTTTCACATCACCTAGTTCATAGATCTTTTTAGAAGTCCTTAGACATCTATTTGTTGTGTATATCCAGCTATTCAGAATCCTGGGATTGGTGACTTTCCGAAGCAAAACCCCATGAAAAGTCAAATGCATGTCATATGATGTGGAAATAGATGAACAAAAATTAGACATGCATACATATATGCAAATATTGTTTATAATAGTAATAAAGAAATAAATGTATGTAAGAAAATGAAAGGGGAAAAAAGTGGAAACAATGTTCAGTATTGGTAGCCATGTTACAGGAATATCTCTAGAAGAATTATGCCATTGAGTCTTAGAATATTTTTACAATTTAATCATATGTTGCTATCCAGGTGACACTAAAGAAAAAAAAAAAAACACACACACAAAAAACCAAACACAAACAAACAAACAAACAAGCAAAACCACAAACAAACAACAAAAAAACCCCACAACTTTTTTTAAATGCTTTTAAGTATTTGAAAATATCCTGTTGACTTCATTTGCCCAAGCAGTTGTCTCTTGAAACCAGTCAAGTAAGGCTTTGACCCAGCTTCCAAACAACTCATCACTTGAAAAGCATAAGAAGCATAAAGAAAATAATGTCTGAATTCAACACAAACATGCATGAACACAAACACACAATATACTTTTCACAGCAGGTATTCTCACAAGTGTCATATATGAGACTAACAGATATATTCTTAGTGTGTTTGTGTATGAGTGCAACACAACAGACACACTATAATAACAATGTGTCTAAAAGCTGGAAATATTTCGACATGCTCTTCCTGTAGAAACCAAAACATTTTCATAAGTATCTTGGAAATCATGTATATTTAAGTTAAGAAGCACATTAGGAAAACTGATGAGGACATGATATTTGAAGTACAATTTCAACAACCTGTCTGGTACTCTTTATTTTACATTTTGAGGAAATAATATTTTCCATCAAATGTTGAAGATAAATGGATGTGGAAAAATTTCAGGTTTTTGTCTTTAAATCTGATAACAAAAGATTTATGAACTGGCAATTATTGATACTAATAACTAGTAGATGGATCCTTGTTAATTAATGGGTTTGGGCTTTTCTTGTTAGAAGCACGATTAATCAGGTATTTCCAGCCTGAGATGCGGGTCAGAACATAGTAATGATGAAACATTTTTTAAGGCTTTATAGCCTGGAAATGTTCTCAGTATATAAAAATAAAATTATTTTTCTCTAATTGTTAAAAAATCACAATTTTAAATTGATTTCCATGAATTTAGTTGTTAAGAAAAAAACATTATCTCTAATTAAAGTAGATGAAAGCTACTTAGAATTACTCAATTCCTGATTTAAATTCTTGTGTTTTCCATTTACTGTTTGAAGAGTCTCTCTGGTTAAAATTTGTTATTTTGGTCTGAAAATCTGGCATATGACGCAAAGCTCTAGTTTATCAAAAATCATGGTTTCTAGTGCCTTAATAATTTGCAAATATTGTGTAGTGACACCTCTTATGATGAGATGAACTCCAATGTCTCCAGAGCTGAAAGACATCATGTTCTGGGGGAAGAGCAGGCCAAAGGGCTGGCAGACCAAAGTTTGTTACTGTTACCTACACCCTGGGCACCAGGAGCACTAGGAATATGCCTCAGCCACACACTCCGATGTGCCCAGAGACCTGCAGGCTTTTACACCAGTACCAGCAAACAAACAAAGCCAAGGACTCTTTATTTCTGTTGTTGACTGGCAGGGAACCCTTATGGCTGAAGTGTCTGTCCCATGGCAGGTGGCCTCACCCTGGCTGCCAAAAAGTAAAACCTTGCATAGACTGCCATCAGCTGTGCCTGCTCTTCACCAGAGAGTAGACAAAAATAGAAGAAAAGAACATGTCGGATTTTGTCTACATTATTCATATCTAATTTACCAGTATAGGCAAAGCTTTTGTTAAATCAATTTCTTTCCTGAGATTTCCGTGGAAATCAAGGACATTGCCACACTAGAAGTCCACATAAATATGGGACAAGGTGTGACTAGTGATGTCTGTTGGGTGCCACCTGACACTGTTGTCTTGAGAAAGTAATTAATTTGCCTTATAAGACACAGATATAAGGGTCTGGCAATGCCTAAGCCTCTGCTTTTGATGTAAATACTTCCAAAGATGATAAGAACATAAATGGGTCACCTCACTTTATTCAGACATTGTGCATCTTTGCTGATATCCAGGAGGAAGGCAGGCTAGGTCCACAGTCCAGCTACTCTGCTTGGCAAGTGTCCCTTCAAGTCCTTAAGGTTTGATTCATACTCAAGGGTGTGGAGTAGAGATATCTATTGTTGTCTTGGTTCCAGCCAGTTTTTTGCAGCAGCTAGGAGGAGGTCTGGCCAGGACTCAAGGTTGTTCCATATCATTGCTGGGACTGGAGGCAGGGGCTGTCTTCCAGAAAGAAGGGGTTCCTTCCAGATGAGAAAACATGGTGTCCAGTATTTTCTATCATCATGGATGTCTGTCCATGTGAACAATTTATTTTCTTACACCTTTTATTATTAATATTGTGGCTGTTACTGTTCATTTTCTTCTCATTGCTGTTCCAAGTAAACTGTTCTTATCTCAACCCATGATATTTGCCTTTTGTGCCTGCAGTTGGAGGGGACAGTGGGCACACTGAATTGAGGACTGAATTCCTAAACCTAGACAGGAAACCTGTGCTCATCCGTGGAGCAGTGTGAATCTTCACACTGGTCACTGAGATGAGCCCATGGTTTATGCTAAACCCCTAAAATGCTTTTGGGCATCATTGCCAGCTTTTCCTTGCTTTAAACAGTGCTAGGAATCATATTAACATTAAACAGGACAGGTGCCAGAGACCTTGTGCTCAATCTTGGACTTGTAGGCTTTGCAATTACAGACAGTTGAAGTGGGTACCACCAGGAGCAGAAAGAGAAGAAGCTTGTGTTCAGGGGAACGTGTTCTTCCTTTAATTCTAATGATTCCTGGCTATTTTTATGTACAGTAGTTAGTTTTCAGACTGATGAGAAGGAGTCTCATTTGTGCAGATGGGAAATGCTTATTATGCTAATAGTGTTCTGCATTGTTAGCAGAGATTATTAGACAGAGATGTTAGAAATGCCTCTAGTGGAATTAAGTAGGTGACAAGGTAAAACGAAGAGATAAATGACAACAGTGATTAGGAAATGGATTGTGCTGAATACATCAGTGCAAAGGAAGAGGGGAAAGGGACTACTTTTAAAACATATTTTTTAATCAGTGAAGTATCCATGAAAAACATACAAAAATATATTTTACCTAGATGACACCAAACGCTGCTTGTGAGATTACATGTGATGTTTAAACTGGAGAAACCTGAGAGAAGTGTCAAAATGGTCAGCAAGGAGATGAAACAGAACACCTGAAATTAAGAAGGCCATAGACTGTTCTGTTTTATAATTAATATATTCTGTCAAATAGCTATATTATGTATGGGCAACTACATATTTTAACATGCAATTTAGTGAAATGTGCTATTTATCTTCTCTGAAGTTGTAATACATCAAGAAAATCAAACTTTATAGATAGTCATACAGGCTGTCTGGTTACACCAGTCTCTCCTAATGCTTTAAGAACTGCTGCTCTTTGGCATATTATTTCTACACCTACTTCCATTGTTCCAGCTGGAAGATGGGATTTGTGACTCCAGTCTGAAAAACAAGCATTTGGCTTTTTTCCTGAAGTAACACATGTCAATAGCCTAACTGTGCTGTAAACTTTCACTAAATGCTTGATGGAAATCAGTGCTCATTTATAAAGTGCTATTGCAGCACTGCAGTTTGATATGACAGAACCAGTCATGGCAAATAAATGATTTGAGGAATATGGCTTTTTCCTTGTTTATGGATCAGCAGTGAATCAATCCTGCCAATATATTGATTATTCTTAATTATTCAGTATGGGTAAAAGCTTTCCTTGTTGTGTCAATTACCATCACACGGCATGTTCAAACATTGATCATTTTGGCTGTTCACACTTGCAGTATGTGACAGATCGCTAAAGTTTCTGGAGCCGTTTTGACTCTCTCATCATATGCCTGAAACTTCTATGAGAGGCAGAAGAGTGAAGAACAGCAAATAGTTACAGTCGTTAGCTGATAACAATTGTTCTTGCTTGCATTCAAGCTTTCCTGCTTTGGTACCTGGTAGGCAACGTAAGGATTGTTTTTCTCACCCCTGGTATTAAGTATATATTAAACAGAGAATTCTGCTGGGACAAATGCTGCCTCTTTCAGCTTAATTCTGAATAATGTCTGTATCTTCCTAGCAGTAATAGTCATGAATGCAAACATTTACTGACCAGAAAACTTGTATTGACTAACATTAAAATAGGTTCCTGAATTTTGTTTGCAATGGGCACATGTGAGGTATCTGTTTGTGATTTCCAGAAATGCTGCAGAACCTCATCATGCACCATACAGCTTTCCTTTCTCCTGTTCTGATTGTGTTGATGGAAGGCCAGATTCTCTAGTATACCTAGCCAAAATGGGGCACCCCTAAATGCATGGGTTGCAGTGCACACAGTTGTTGTAATACCTAAATACCTCACAAACATTAAATTTTCTGAGAGGAGCAAGTGAATTATCTCCTTTCACAAACAGTAAACTAGAGCTAAGAAAGGCTTCATAACTTGTCTAATGTCATGTAGGAAGACTGCAGTTGAACAGGGAACAAAACAAATCTAGATTTTGGACCCCAAACATCCAGGACTTAAACATCCATTAGGTTGCTAATGCAGGAGATACTTGAGCTGTGAAGCACATTAAAGGTCATTTTTATGAAGAGGTGCCCCAGATGCAGAATGTGTGATCAGGTCTTTTTGGTTCTTGATATGAGGGGAAGAAGACAAGGAAATTTCATTCCTACTGAAATGCAGCTCAGAACAGATTGTGCATGGATGTGATTTTTCATGATGGTGCAGATGTGAACTGGTGTAAGCAAGGAGGAATCACCTGTGTCTTGTTATGAGAAGATCTTTTTTCCTCTCAATTCTGACACTGAAGATCAGGCAAGAAAAGTTCATTGGGTGTCCCAGCAGGGGACATCAGGAGGGGATGGACTCTCCCTCTGATAGGAAGACAGAGTGGGAAGCTCCTTTCAGAGTGGGAAGCTCCTGTTTTAAGCACCATCAGTTATTATGAGACTGCTTAGTGATGGTGGACTGTTTCTTGCTGTTAGAAGTAAAAAACATTTAACATGAGAGCCTACACAGCCTAGACATAAGCAGCTATTCTTTTGTGTCTCCCTAAAGAAAGATGGGAGCAAGGTGATTTTTACCTTGGGCCACAGCAATGAGGAGGAGCAAAGTTACACTGTGGAGAATATTTCTGTACCAGAAGTGTCTTCAAAAATCCAATTTGAAAATTATGATGCACATGTTTTGCAATACAATCATTTAGTGTCTTGTTTTACCAACAGCTGAAACAGCCTTACAAGACAACTTCTAAGCTGAGAACAGACACAGACACAATGTCCTCTTTTTGCTAGTCAGGCTGTTCCCACACTGTCACAAAAGCATTGTCACAGGCTAAACCTCCAAGTGACCTCTGTCCTTCCCGGACAGTAAAATCATCAGTCAATACTTGAGACTCCTGCAAACAATGGCCTTTGGTGAGAGTACCCTAAAGCCTCTACCACTTCAAAAATCTGGTCACTGGGAAAAAAAGAAGGCACCCCTGGATGAATTGCTGCACAATACAAGTCTCAAAAATAACCACTTAGCCTATTTCTTCTGTAAATGAGGTGATTGAGAGGTTGGTAAAATGCTGTCTCAGTCACTTCACTTTCTTCTTGGATCTCTCCCTGGCTTCAGATTTACATACAGCACAGACAGAAAACCTTTTGGGGAAATTCAGACTTTGCAAAGATTTTGGGATTCTTATTAGGGAAAACTAACATAACATTTTGAGATTAAGTAATCTGAATTGGAACTGCAATATTTGATTCTGGACAGGTTTTACTTTTGTTTATGTTCAATTGACCTGCCAAGTCACCTGCTCAAAGTTTTGTTTTGGATATTTGAAATCAGAAATTTAGTAGCATGGGTGTACAGAGATTCATGGTAGAAAATGGAAAATAAGGAATACACGATACTGCAGTAAGTAGTCCAGGTAATGCCAGTTCTTAAATGAAGCAAAAATGTAACATGATGATTCAATTCAACAAACTGAAACTGAAAATTACAGTAAAGTAATATTTTTGTAGTGTATTTTAAATTTTTTAAATTATGTCCTTTCCATTCCCTTAAAGAGGAGTTTTCATAATTTGCATCCATCACAGGAAGACAAATGTTCCACAGAAGAAAAATTCTCATTTCTATTTGTCAGTTGCAGACCTGGCAACAATTCTATGTACTTTCTGACTTTTCAGATTGATTTATTGCATTTAAAATGAAACAGTCAGCCGGATTAAACTCTACTTAATAGAATAAACCCACATGCATAGAAAACATCTGAAAATATTTATCTGAATTATTGTATTTTTTAATAGGTCTTGACATTGGCTGACAAAGAGTAGATGGATTGTGTTTACTTGGTTAGCCAAGTTCTTACTTTCCTGGAGACAAATAGTACTGGTTCTCTAGAGCAAGTGGTGAACTAGAATGAGGGCTGAGTTGTCCTGAGTGGGGGACCACAGGAACCCCTAATGAAACTACAAACCTAATTGCACGCTCTTCTCCCTATGTTCAATCAATGTAAGCGTGGGACAGATACTGTCTCTTGCAAGTATTCTATTCTGCTGGTGTCTTTTTCAGAGCCTCCAGAAAAGCTCAAAGTGACCACACTCCTAATCCAGCTGTCTCAGAGCCTTCGCATAGATGAACGAATCCAGATTGCCATCTGCCAAAAATGGAATATAGAGCTGCTATTCTGTTCTAGTAAAACTCTGCAGACATGTTTCTGTATTTTCACTCTCTTTGGGATGACCAGGGAGCTTATAAAGTTTTTTTTGGTGGAGAACAGAAGGGGAAAAAAAAACCTAAACAAACAACCCCAAAAAACCAAGGCATGAGGTAAGGGATTTTTGTTCAAATCCCTCCTCTGAAAAAGCACATTGTGACTGAAAGGTAATTCATGAGCGAATGCGAGCATGTTGCTTTCCTGCTTCATTCTATACCAGCTCCCTAGGACTTCAAAGTTTGAATCAAAGTTTCTGCCTTCTGATAAAATTTTCTGTGAGCTGTTTTCCTCTTTCTGAAGGTTTACATCTCCTCCATGGTAATCAGAGAATTTAGTAGGCACTTTCCACCAGAGAAGCTGCTCCTGCCTAAGAACAAACTGGTGAACAATTACTTGTCCTCAAATATTAATTCCTGTTCTCTAAAAGAGCCCTGCCAAGACTTCCACAACAAAAATAATTTTGTAGGGTACACAGTATGACTTTACTGAAAGAAACTTACACATGCAGAACTCTTCAAAAAAGTTAAAAAATAATTAAAAGTTAAAGACTGTGCATACGTCCTAAGTTTAGTGTTTGGAAAGATTCATTACTGGTTTCAGTGTGTATATTTAAAGTCAGTCTGGTATGTGTGTTTAAAGTAATAAGGTAGACATCAGAAAGTTAACAATTTAATAACAGATTGTCTAAGAATGCCAGGGCCCTTACTGTGATCTGAAGGTAATTGACAGCTATTATTCTTCACTTAGGAGCAATGGCCCACCCCAGGAGCAATGAACAGACAAATCACAAAGTATCATGCTCCTTCTTGATTGAACAACTTCAGAGGCCCATGGTTAACTGCATGGCCTCTTGTTCAGCTGGAAGACTGTCTTTTTTTTTGTTTGAGGAAGTGCTCAATTGAATATGGAGGTGAAAGAGAGGCCATTTCTCTTTTTTTTTTTTCCCTTTTCCCCCTCAGCCTCAGAAAGGTCAGGAGTCTGCTTCATCTGTCATGCTTAATCAGCTGATGAAAACTCTGCTGATGCACGAGGTTGTGGCTCCTCTATTTTAAGCATAAATCTTAATGGAAGAATCATTCTGTAACGTGTTACTTCCTAAAATGTGGAGCTGCTCTTTTAGGAGTCTGCTGCAGGCTTTTAGTAGCATGGGTGTACAGTGTTTCTGGAGCTCTCCCAGGGCACCACGCTTTTGTTGGGTGATATATGTGACAGCTTCCCAATTGCATATGATAAGGCATGTCGCCTCAGACTCCAGCAAAAGGCTGTAACAAAAGGACTAGACGTCCCAACTGGAATGTGAAACAAGTCATCATGACTACAGTTAACAGGATGCTGCTGACTGAGGAACAAAGATGGGAGTACATTTCAATTGCCAAGATGAAATTGCTTGTTCCCCTCCAACCCACCATACTTCTGATTTGAAGTGTTTGTGGAACAGTTGAAAAATGCTGTGTGTCTAGTTAAGGTTGGCAAGAGATGTGCAAGCATTGATCTAGAGAGAGAGATAGAATTAGGCAATGTTGGCACAAGTGGTCCTTCGTCCTGGCTGATGGGTCTGGCTCAACATGCTGAGGGACAGATACTGTGCCACACCTTGTCAGAAGGGCACATGTCTTTAAAAACCCTTCTGAAATCCTTGTGGTAAAAGATGTCTATTCACAAAAAACTATTTATCTCCCTGACATGTCCTAGTTCTTAGTCTTTAGATATGACATATTTTGTATATACATACATTCCTGGAAGACCCAAGAATTTTTCTCAGGAAGACCCTACAAAGAAAAAGCTGCAACACCACAAGATGCAGTGCCTGTCACAAAAGACACTCAGAAAGCAAAATAAGAATGAGTTACAACATGGAAATATGAAGTCCCTATAGTCATAGATACTGCATTTTGTCAAAGAATGGAGGAAAAGAATACCCAGCCTCACAGAAAATGAAAGAAACCAATAGGTAGGGACTTTGTGTGGGGTCAGAAATTGAGAAGCCTTGATGTGGTCTGTGTCAGTAATTCTGACAGGAAAATGTTTGCTACAGAACTAGCTGGATTTCATAAAAGTTTTCTCCCGTAGGTTGATGTGCAATTAAATTATTTATCGTTGTATTCATGTGTGAACCCAAAAGTCCAGCATTAAGAAAGAGAGGACTGCAAAAAAAGAACCTTTGCATCTTCCCTGTACCCCAGTTTTATTTCATTAAATTGGGAAGTATTTCTCAGTATTACCCCATTATAAAAGAAAATGCAAGTGAATGTGCAGGCAAGAGATGTATTAGATGCACAGAGCATTCATTACCTCTTCTCTGACATACAGAGAATTCAAGGTCCTTGTGCTTGCCAGAATATCATGAATGCTGCCTATACTTTTCTGTTTTCTTGAACCTGGAAATACTGCCTTGAGCAGAGCATACATGATGCACCTTCAGAGAAGTTGCAGAGCATTTAAATATACAACCACTGCAGATGGGCATTAGCATGTCTGGAGGCATCATGGCTCTAATGCAGCTTTTCCAAACATACAAGCTACAACTTCAAGGAGTCATGATGGCTGTTCTCATTTCTGGAGCTAACCCAGAAGCTTGGTTTGCAAATACATGTAAAATTGCAGCTGGAAAGGACTTGGGAACTGGTATCCTAGCAATGAAATGCATTTCTGCATGTTACAGCAATGTCCCAAGATTGAGTGCATGTGTGCACTCAATGCCCATGTGCATGATTCATGTTGCTTGTTCTCCACCTACTGGTAGTGTTTTTAAGGCCTAGAAGCCCTAATGCCCTTCCTGTAAGTGCTATGGAATTTACCGCTACTTGACCCCATAAAAATGTGCAATCAGCTAATTGGAAAATGCTAATTAAGCCTGTGCTCATGGTGCAGACATCCACATATGAAAGGCCCTTGTCTTGTCTTTATGACCAGCCTGCTTGCCACTGGAGAGCAGCAATGGGTTTGGACAAGCTTTCCTTTCCCAGTCGGTGGAGCATGATGGCCCTGGATGACTGGGTTGATGGCTGGCTTGTTGAAGGCCAATTTTTCTAATGCAGACACCCATGGTTCCTTAGTTTCAGCTGCCTATTCATTCATGTTCCCCATTCTCAATAATCGCCATTTCAGAAAGAAAATGAACAGGGGTGAACACAGTTATCATTAGGAAAAACGATGACAATTAAATATAATTAATAAACACTCCTATTACAGGGCATAAGCATGCTGTGTGTCTAAACTGGACTGAGTCTAAAAATTAGTACACCTCATTACCCAAATGAATTGGAATTACACAGCACAACTTCCTCTATTAATAAAGCTTAAAGAAATCCTCCATTTTTTTCTCGTGTATATCTGTTTCCAGAAAACTATGTGTTTTTTAGTCAAAGAATATTAGAATGAACATTGCTAATCACATCAGTCCAGATGGTTGGCTCTCTTCTTGCCAAGTGGAAGTATTGTAACCTATTTAATGTGCAATTTGCATAAGCTCCATGTTAATAAAGATCCATGAGCTTGTGGACTTTTTCTCTACTCTTTTCTATGTCATGGGTTCAGCCCACAGAGGCAGAGCATAGATCTCGTGATTTCCACTGGTGCTGGCTGCTGAAGCCAGAGCTGCTCAGTGCATTGCCCCCAACCTTTTGTCCCTGTCTCATCACAGCAGTATGGGATCCTATAATTGATCATTATCCACTTTTGAAGTTAAAAGTACAGTTAGGAGCATATATGCCAAGCCCACATAAATCTGTGGTAAAGGCTGGAGTGAAACAAATCTCAAAATAAAATTATCCTGTTACTGCACGCATTCAGCCTGCATTCTCGCACCAGCTGGAATGTATTAGTACTGTTTTGTGTTTATGGGCTTTTCATCTAAACTTTACACAATTTAATTTTCTCTGGAAATTCACTAACTTTGAGGCTACTGTGCACCCTGTTCTTCAGTCCAAACAGCATTTTTTGTGTGACAGGTCACACTATGCTGGCAATCACGACATATTTTTCTGATGTTGACAATTATGTGTTTATAAATTCCTATTGGTATCTCTGTAACCCATATGAGAAAAGTTTTTGTTGTTGAGAGCACATCTCCAGTAGGTTTGGCAGGTCATACACTTTTCTGTTATCCAACTGTAATGTGGTAAGAAATCATAAAACCAAAGATCATCTAACGTTAAATCATTACATCATTAAATAATTAAATCATTAAATCATTAAATCATGGTCTTGGCTGTCTATCCCCCCTTTTTCTGGATCAGTAGATACCTATGGAAAGCAGAGAATACATTTTTCAAGTCACTCCAAGAGTAATTGTGCTTTAAAGAGCTTGTTGAATATACAAATGGGACAGACACCAGCTGAAGATTGGAAACAGAAAAAATTGTTTCCAAGGCCATACAGGAGTTTAAAGGCAGAATTGCACACATTTTTCTGCAAGGCTGTTCTACCTACATTAACAGTAAAATCTGGCCAAAATCTGGAGAAGAGACCACCTGTGTCTGAATATTTTGTACTTTGGTATGGTATTGGACTATACGAGCTTGTTCTGTTAAAAGCACTAGAACCTGATTAATTATTCATTTCATGTTTAATACTTTGATATTTAATTCGATGATTGACATTTCAAAATGTATTAAAGACTATTGGGACTATTCCCATTGGTATGGGTGTAATGGTGGAGGGTGCACCCTCTAAGTCTAAGAGCACAATAAGATCCTGTGGGCTTAATAGTTTTGGTTTTGAATTCAGTTTTCATTGATGCAGCTGGAGAAAGGTTGGAGCTAATGAGATTAAAGATCAGATGCAACAGGATGAGTTTGACTCAGTCAGGGATTTCTCCTACCAGAAAGCTGACTACAAAACAAAATACTTTCTGGAGAAATATCACAAAGCCCAGAGTTGTCTGAATCTGCTGTTCTTATGTGTTTCCTTGCCATTTCAGAGAAGCACAACATATTGGATCCATGAAATTTCAGCTGTCTTTGTGATGTCTTATTCCTCTATCTTTCACTGACAGCTCATCCACTTCCCTAGGAGAATGAGCATGCAAACCTGTGTTTTATGTGACCAACAGAGAAGTATATTCTTCTCTTAGCCACACAGGGACTGTTTCAAGGGAAGTCTCCACCCCCGAGATGGTGCAGCCTATTCACTGCTGATGTCCTGGCACTAGAAAAACAACCAAAGACATCTGTGAGAGAAGGAAGAGATCATCCACTCCAAAAATGCACTTGTATTAGTGGTAGGACAGGGTGTCAGACAATCTCTTACCACATTAGACAGTGCTTTTAGGGAGAGCTGCACTGTATCCTCAGTTGATGCTTCCCCTGGGGAGGCCCAAGTTTCCACTAAAGTTCCAATGTCCAGATGGTACAATGTAATCTGTAATAAGCAGGTAGCACGATTCTGATCCCAGAATAAGAAAACAGGAAGAAAAACAGGCAAATTAAAATAAAGAGAAATAAAACCTCAGTTGACTGGCACAGCTAAGTAATCTTGGTTTTTAAGTAGGGCTTGTACATACACCCAGTGGTCTTTTTAATGCTTTTCAGATGCTGGAGATTTCAACTGAAATTTTTGCAATAACTTGTGTGTTTGTGTGTGTTCAGTATATGTATGCATAGGATGGGGGTTTAAGAGAACAAATTCTTATAAAGGAAGAACATCCTGGATTATCCATTACAAAGACAATACTATTTAGGGGGATATTTAGTGGTTACATGCTAGAAAACATTAAAGTCAAACAATCACTTAGTAAAGGATGTTATGAATTTGTCCTGTGCACAGCTTCTTACACAGAGGTCAAGGTGACACTCTGTCTTTACAAGCCTGGGAACAGCCAGTAGAATCTGTCCCAAGGGCTGCTCCAAAGGCACAGGATGCTTCCTGCTCTGTGCCCTCTTGTGCCAGGGCCAGAGTGAGCATGTGCTCTGCTTGTTCTCACAGCAGGTGAGGCCCAGGTCGTTTTATTGAGAGTGGGAAAGTTCTGGTTGGGGCTCTCCTGCCTAAATGTAGCAGCTGCCCCTGCAAGTCCCTCTCAGGGCTGATGGAGCTAGAATAGCTCTTAGTTTTGGACAGAGGGAGAAGAATTGATAAGATGACTCTCTACTGTATCCTTTTCTGCCTAGTTTTCTATGAGTCCTTAAAAACAAACAACTCAAATGCTGAGAGAGACTATTTTTAAACATCACCAGTCTCCAAGACCCCAAGCATAAAAATTCAGGGAGTGTTTTGTTGGCAGGAAATTGTTACTTGCATTTCTGACAGATGTTGACTTGTTTGGTTGTTGTTTTGGTTTTTCACCTGTTTCAACTGAAATGTCAAAATATCAAAATATCCTTTACATGTGTATGGGGAAGATAAAATTACTCAGGAGTGATTTCTTCTAACCTTTAGAAAACACCCCCATAGTCTTCTATTGGCTGCTTCTAATGTCTCCTGCTGCTTTAACCTCTGTTTTCTTACAGAAGTGTGTGTTTATGGCATTTTAATCAAGTCTCCTTATTAAATGTGTGAGCACCATTTTATGTGAGGTGAAGGCCTGAGTACAATCTACATCAACACCTCACAGAGCCTGGTGATTATACATAACCTACATAACAGCTTTTCTGTTACACTTTTGACTAAGTTCTCACTTCCTAAACCTTGACAAGACAGGCAATCTGCCTTCCCATTAGAAACTCATGCCCACTGCCCACCATTGCAGTCAGCTATTAATGAATGAGGTGACAGCAAACTAAGCTACATTTACTGGTACTTGCTAGTACCAGCCAAGTCCTCTTTATCTCTTAATATATATAACCCCCCCTGACAAAATGCCCTAGTGAGTACATGTGCATACAAAATTTACAGTAGGGATTAGAAATTGGAAGACATTTTCCTTCCCATTTCACATACACAACCTATTGCCAGGTCAGGATGCATTCCGTTGCTTAACACAAGGGAAAGCTCTGGCATGAAAACCAGAATGTGTTTTAACCTATTAATCAAGACTGGTGTAAACCTATCTTTAGACCTTGTCCAGACAAGAAAGAAAAATCATGTCCAAACAGAAATAACTAAAACAATTCTTATGTGCTTTATTCCATGGATCTTTCCCCCCAGCCCTTCTTTTTCTTCTTTTTTCCTTTTCCTTTTTTTTTTTTTTTTTTTTTTTATGTTTGAGAGCAAGTTGAAGTTTTGCTCCTGAACGATGAATGGGGACCCCTCAAAGGAGTTATTTTAGGTCTGAATTGATTATGAGCATTTGTATTAATGATAAAATGGCCAAAAAAATCTGCAAGTAGGTTTTCATTTGTACTGGATATTATACCAAAAACTAGAAGATCTTTTCTTCTACAAAGACATTTAAAAGGTTTAAGAACCTAAAGGTATTAGAACTTTAACAAAGCAAATCTTCAGTGCTGGACATGGCTGCTGAACTCTTGCAAATATTTTACATGAATGACTGAATTGTCACTTCAGTAACTACTGACTTCTATTTTGGATTCTGAGATTACTTTTATTACCTGTTTCTGGATTTAAGCCTGATCTTAAAATTTGTTCTGTTTAAGTGAGCCAAATCACCTTGTTATTGTGATGTTAGGAACTAGTCCTTTCATTACTTCTATATATTGGTGTTCTCATGAGGCAGTCTTACTCACTCTAAAAATGATTTCTCTAAACAAAATAGAATCTCATTGCAACCATGTCTTGTTAAACTATTTTCCAATTGAAAAATCAGGTAAATAGAAAGAGAAACATATTTCTGTTCCATTTGCTCCATCTGTTCTATCAGATTCTCCCCTTGCAGATAAGAACATTGCAACACCAGGATTTATCAACTGCCTCTCAAATTCAAGAAAGCTAATTTTTAACCTGCTCTTTATAGCCAGCCTTAGGCTTTGAATCTCCCCATATGACCTCAAGTAATAATTACAGCAATTAGTCCTTACCCCTCTGGGATAATTACTAGCATAAATTGAGCTAACTTTCCTCTAAGTTCCTTTAAAAAGTTATAAAGAAAGAAAGAAAAAAAGAAAAAAAAGACCCCAAATCCCACTAAACAACTGAGCAAGGAAAAAGACACAAGCAGGCAAAAGTAAATGGGAAGAGGAAAAGCAAGACAAGACAATTTTCCACATTCCATTCCTGTGTGCTGCCTCTCTCCCAAGCACCACATTTATAACATACCTTCTTGCAGGCAACAGGCCTCCCTACCCCAGGTGCCATCAAAAATTATGGGAGTGGAAAAAAAGAAAAGCTCATATCTTAAAAGAAACCCTGTTTTTCATCAAAACAGATTGCTTTAAGGCAGCCATCTGACTGGAAAGAGGAAAAAAGAATTAAGAGTCTTGTGCTCTAAATTTCTATGTAATGCTCAGCCAAAAGAATAACTGAACAGCAATGAGTAGGAACTTGAATTTACCAAACTAAAGGGAGAAATATTGCAGTGGAAAAATTTCCTAAAGGGGATTAGATTAAGGTCAACATAGCCCTCCGTGGTCAGCAGCAACAAAAGCAGAATCAAGCTGAAATTCATTACAATTCCAGTACCAGGAGTAGAAATGCCATATCCAATGATTTCAAAACTTGTCTGTATGCAGAATCAGTTCAAAACATGATGATTTTTAATTTCTTTTTAAAATAAATAGTATAAGCTATTATTTCTTTAAAATTCTTCCGTTTAAACAATATTAAAATACTTCTATTTTATTTTAGCTTTGCTTTATGTACCGCACAACATGAAAAATATACTTCAAGTAGACAAATATGAAAGCACCTCATAGAAGCACACAGAAGTGGAATTGTTTAAACAGTCATAATTTTTGCCACCTCCTTTTTCTTAGCAAAAATAAAATACTGGTTAATTTCAAGAAGTACTTGAGTAGACCAACATGTACACAGAGTATATTCTCCGAATAATGTTAAAGTCAGCTCTTGTCCACTGCTGCTTTACTGCAAATCTGTAAGTGCACTCAGTCTAGCAAGAAATACTATGAAAGTAGTTCATATAAAACAATTATTTTCCCTGTGAGGGAGGAAAAATAATTGATAAAAGAATCTTGAAATGAGTTATTGTAACTTGTCTAATTGTATAATGTCATAATTCATTCTGATTTTCTTCTCTCAATGGGAAACTCTGGTGTTTCCTTTAACTTGCCCCCATTTTCTTAAGAAGTATGTTGAGTCTGTGTTCTGAGTAACAAATACCAATACAGGCACTGACCAATTACTCATCTTTCCACATCTGCATGACTTTGGAACAATCACAATGAAGGAGAGAAACTAGTGCTATAAAATACTGGAATTCGGTACTGCAAAAAAAAGGATCAGCAACACCTAAATCCTCACATAATGCACTCATCACATATGGTTAATGCAGTGTGAATTCAGATGAAATATAGAAGTCTAAATCAGGGAAAGCAGATCATGGCTGACATCAGACACTGCAGGCATATTTATATTTTCTTCAGTATTTCCTCAGAGATCAGGGAGCACAGCAGACATACATTTAAATTAGATAAATTCTGTATCCTTGAATTCAGTGTGCCATGCTCTTGGTCACTTCAGCTGGATGAAGTGATAAACATAAGAACTGCCAGCTTCATTAAACAGAGTGAGATATAAAGCCTTATGCACCTTTCTCACTATTGGAACAAAATATAAATGGTAGAATGTGCAGTTGGTGAAGTAAAATATTAGGGTATAAATACTCATCAGTCAAGAATCATGCAGGGCATCAGGTCTTGTAAGGAGTCTGATCTAAACAAAAGGATTATGGAAAAAATCAGTATCACACAGTATCTGTTGTGATACAGCACTCAACTTCAGGGCAGCATTTAAAGCTTCATATAAATATAAATGAATCTGTCCAGTGTAGAAGTAACAAGGATACAGCTAGAAGGGCCATCAAAAAGTAAGCATGAGTTTAGAAATATATTCATTAGATAACATCCAGCCAAGTTTACAATTCTGCTTCATAAATAAAAATTATTTCATTTTATTTATTTATATTATGTTTCTTTTGTATCTGGGTCAAGGGGAAATGCCCTGCATTGCAGACAAATCCTAATGAGAATGCACACTAAACCACTACATTAAAGCTATTTTGGTGTTTGAAAAACAGTCAAGTCCTTCTGTGAAGGTGCAAAAAATGTTAAAAATGTATAAATTGAAGGAGGTAATAGGGTACATGGTGGCACTGCTAAGCTGAGTGAGTGTGGGTACATGTCACATACCCATGTGGGTGTGAAGAAGACTGTGTGGGAGGACATGGGAAGAATTTGACTTCTGTAAGGGGATTTAAACTTAACATCCCATCTAGGAAAGATTTTTTTAGCTTCGAATCTAAAAATGTGGCCTTGAAATAAAGTCTGTACATCACCTCTATAAATCTGATTATTTTGAAACACAAACAGAAGGATCTTACACTCTTCATTTTTATTGTCAAGAAAACTCAGGATTAATATTAAGGGAAGTGATGTGTAAAATCTCAGGGACATGCTGATTTCTCAAAGTTAAACTTATCTACAAAACACCAATATGCTGAGTAGTGGCACAATACTTCAAGAGGGATGATTTTTAGAGCAAATTTGATGGCAAAAGTATAAACTTTGCTATCTGTTTCCAGGCACATTTCTTACCTTTTATACTAAAAAAGTATGGTTTTGATCAGTCCTGAAGGAAAAGAGCCTGACTGCAAGCAAGCAAGTGTATGCATGCATGAGAGTTCAAAGGAGGATTCTGCCTAGCAAATGCCCTTCCACAAGACAGTATTTTCACTCAAGGTTGTGAAGCTGGAAATCTGATTGTATTTCTCATCTGTACTTCCCTGTGTTAAAGCAGTGTGGATTTTAACATACCTAGAGAAGAGTGTGGGTAAGTGGAGAAATTCTGAGAGGGAATGTGTCAGATCTGTAGCTACTTACAGTGTTAACACACGCTTGGACTCCCACTCTTCTCATTCTCTCCTTTGCATCACCTGCCTGCTAAGTTGAACATCTTGGAGGTGGTGAGACAACATGACAAGGAAGGACTGTTTTCCCAACTCTGGGAGAAAACAGAAAAAGTGTAAATGGGGCAGCTGATACAAGGGATGTTAGGGTTTTTGCCTAGGACATAACTTCTGCATTTGATTTGCAGTGTTCAGAAACAAGTTATGCAGATACACTATACTCTAAACTCCGCTCCCAAGAGCAAGGAAGGTTTACAACATATTGAAATATAGATAACCCACTAAGATATTCCCCAGCTGAGCATGACTTTTGCTGCCTATACAATGAGGTACATTCCTGGGCTTTGCAGGTATCATTTCTTAGCACTTGCTCAGTTTGATATGGTAGAATCTCCAAATACTGAGTCTTCCAACTTCAGTGGTAATTGCAAGGTCTTAGCACCTTTTAGCATGTGGGTAAAAGTACTGTAAGTGATTAGATCACAAAAATTATAATACTGTTTCAGGCATTGAATATTTGACCAAAACTTCTGTTTTTGAAAGCAATTGCTTCTAAGCACACGCTAAGACAATTACAGACAGAATATACTACATGCTATATTAAGGCCTTCCAATAAATTTTAAAGATTATATAAGGCTCTGAAGAAGTAATTAGTTTTGATTTCAATAATTACATTTGTTGTCCTAGCTCTAGATTCTTGCCACCCAAGTAAACATATATTTTCCCTTTGAGTCTTACCACTCACAAACGTCAACTATTTACAAACAGTGAGAAGTAGGTCACTCCCACTTCTTCAGATCCTGAAGCTGAAATGAAGTATAAACATAAAAGCATTCATGTTGAGTCAACTTTTATTCTTGCATCTATCTGCGGGACTGAAACTTAAATAAGGAATGTATAAAAGACTACAGACAGAAATGGTTGGAGAAATATGTACTACCAGAGTGCTATTAATTTATCCTTTTTCTTTTTTATTGTCCTCTCCACTTTGTAGTCTTTAAGACATTATTAATTTTGTATTTATTTTCCCTTCCATATAATTTCTCTTGCTTAGAAAATTTCTTTCCTGTTCACTAGCTAATTCTTTTTCAGTAACTAATAATTTCTGTCTTCAGTCTTGAAATAAAGTCTTGAAACAATATTCCCAAATAATCACACTTGGCATCTCCTGGATCATTACTTCCTTTGGGAATTTGAAAATTACTAAAAAACTGTAGTTATTTTAAAGTATGAACACAATAGAAGAATAAAAATGGCTTCCCATTATAAAAGTAACATAGCTGTAACATTTCTTGTGGCAGTAAGATATAAGGGATTAGAGCTCAAGGTAGGTATCTGAAGTGATAAGATCCCTTAGTCTCTCATGAGACATATTTGATTGTTTTAAACAGATATTAATCTGATAAAACATATGGATCTACAACACAGACAGTCTTTTTTTGGTCCCTCTTTAATCATAACAGTGAGAAATAGTTTGCAGTACAAGTTTATTTTGGATTTTCCCTTTAGGATGGAGAAGAAGTGATATATATTTAATTGGTATACACTTAGAAGTGATATACATCTAAGAACTTGAAATATCTAAAACTCCTTTGCTCAGACAAATCTGATTTTGTCCCTCATTCTCCTCAGTTTGCAGACTGCCACATCAATGCAATGTGAAAGGGATGTTCCATGATTAAGAGGTAATGCAATGATGACTTAAGCTGCAGAGGAAGTCTCAGAGAATGTGTGCCCTAGCTAGCTCTGCTATTTGGAGAGGCCTGTGGTCACTTCTGCATCCCTATACTAAATGTTCACCTATGCAGAATTTAAAAGCTTCTGAAGAATTGGTGGCAGGCCTATTTAGACAGATAGGAGCAGCCTCACGTTCACAAGCAGCAGTTCTTATGGGGAATTTCAACCAGCCTGATATCTGTTGGAGGGACAGCTCAGCAGGGAATAAGCAAACCAGGAGGTCTCTGGAATGTGTTGATAAACATGTCCTTCTCTAAGTCATAGAAAAGCTAAAAAGGAGATATGGTATGCTGGACTCTGTTCTGACCAACAAGAAGGGGCTGGTGGGCAATGTGAAGCTTGAGGGAAGCCTTGGAAGAGTTTGAGATCCTTATGGCAGCAAAGAGGGGATGCAGCAAGCTCACTGCCCTGGACTTCAGGAGAGCACACTTCAGCCTCTTCAGGAAACTGCTTGATCAATTATCATGGAAGTAAGCCCCAGAAATAATGACCCAAGCAAGCTGGCAATATTCAAGGATCACTTCTTCCAAGTGCAAAGTACATCTCTTATGAGTAAGAAATCAAGTGAAGGAAGCAGAACTACATAGATGCATGAGGAGCTTCTGGCAAAACTCAGACAGAAGAAAGAAGTTTATATAGAACATGGGTAAAGGGGCAGACCACTTGAGAAGTATATAGGAATGTTGTCAGAGTATGAAAGGATGCAATAAAGGAGGGCTAAAGTCTATTAAGAATTAAATCTCTCAGGGGAAGTCAAGGACAACAAGAAGGACTTCATCAAGTACATCAGAAGCAAGGGGAAGACTAGGGCCTGCGGCTGAATGAAGTGGATAACCCTGGTGAAAAAGGATACAGAAAAGATAGGGTTAACCAAATGTCTTCTTTGCTTCAGTCTTTACTCCTAAGGCAATTCCTCAGGAATCCTAGACCTTGGTGGTTAACAGAGAAAGTCTGGAGAAAGGAAAGACTTTCCCTTGGTCTAGGAGTATCAAATTAGAAGTCATTTAGACAAAACTGACACCCACAAATCCTTGGGCCATAATGGGTTGCACCCATGAATGCTGAAAGACCTGGCAGACGTTATTGCTAAGCCACTCTCCATCATCTTTAAAAGGTTATGGGGAAGACCAGAAGTGCCTGAGGAGTGGAGAAAAACCAATGCCACTCCAGTCTTCAAAAAGGGCAAAAAGGAGGACTCAGGAAACTACAGGCCAGTCAACCTCACCTTCACCCTAGTTATCATGGCTAAACCTGTTGGTGACATCTCTAAGCACGTGGAGGAAAAGAAGTTCATCAAGAGTAGTCAACACTGATTCTTAAAGGGAAACCATGCTTAACCAATCTGATAGCCTTCTGTGATAGAATGACTGGCTGGGTAGATGAGGGAAGCACAGAGAAAGTTGTTCGCCTTGACTACAGCAAGGCTTTTGACATTATCCCTCATAACATCCCAATAGATAAGCTCAGGAAATATGCATTAGATGAATGAACATTGAGGTGCAATGAGTAGCAGAGCTCAGAGGGTTGTGGCCCAAGGTGCAGAGCATAGCTGGAGGCCTGCAGCTAACAGTGTTCCCTAGGTGTCAGTGCTAGGTCAAGTTGGAAGTGGGGACAGAGTAAACCCTCAGCAAATTTGCTGATGATACAAAACTGTGAGGAGTGTCTGATATACAAGAAGGCTGTGCTACCATTCAGCAAGACCCAGACAGGATGCGGAGTTGGGTGGAGAGGAGCTGATGAAGTTCAGCAAAAGCAAATGAAACATCCTGCACCTGGGGAGGGAAAACTCCAGCCTCCAGTACAGGATGGGGCTAAACTGCTGTGAAGCAGCACTGCAGAGAAGTTCCTGGGGGTCATGTGGAACAGTTTGTTCATTGTGTCCTTGTGTGTCCTTGTGGCCAAAAAGGACAAAAGTATCCTGGGGTGCATTGGGAAAATTGCCAGTAGGTCATCATCATAGGAGATGATTCTTCCCCCCTACTCAGCCCTGGTGAAGCCAGTTTGGAGTACTGTGTGCAGTTCTGGGATTCCCGGTTCAAGAAAGACAAAAAACCTCCTGGGGAGGGTCCAAAAAAGGGCTGTGGAGATGAAGAGGGGACTGGAGCATCTGTCTCATGAGGCAAGGCTAAGACTGCCTGTTTAGCCTGGAGAAGACATGACTGTGAGGGGATTTTATCAATACATACAAATATTTAAGGGTGAGTATCAAGAGGATGGGAGAGACTCTTTTCAATGATGCTTAGACAGAACAAAGGGCAATGGATGCACAGGAAGATCCATCTGAATATGAGGAAAAGCTTTACTGTGAGGCTGACAGCCGTGGAACAGTCAGCCCAGAGGAGCTGTGGAATATCTTTCTCTAGAGACAGTCAAAACACACCAGGATATTATCCTGTGCAATCTGCTCTAAAGGTCTCCAGATGTACCTTTCAACCCTAACAATTCTGTGATACTGTGTAATTAGGCCCAGAAATTTTTGCACCTTAATTCATGGATGTTCATACTCATGCATCTCCCATCAATGTCAATAGGAGTAACCATTTGCACCAAAGAGTAATAATACACCCTGACTGATCTTATTTCTCCTTGATTTTCTCATATTCTATCAATTACCTTCAGGCTTAGATGGCTCACTGTTGGTCTAGCAGAAAATCATTTCAAGCACTGCAGGTCTGCCTGTGGTAATGACCATGCTAAATGCCATCATGTGGTTTGGATCTTCACAAATCGATGCTGCTCTGTTACTGTCTGTCTTTCCTTCTCAAAGGTTATAGGTCTAATAATTAGAGTGGCCCCTTGATGAGCACACTGAGACCTAGTTTTCATGCCTTAATGACAGTGATAAGAATAAAATCATAGCACTTCACAGCAATCTTTTTTTTTTTTATGGTGCTAACTATGCATTGTGTAGAGTGTGGTTATTATACTCTTATATGCCAGAAGAATTTCACTTATGAGAGAAATGAGGAAGATTTTGCCTCTTGAGACATTCTAAAACTCTGTTGAAAGAAGAAAACTTAGATGCATAAGCCACCTGGACAAAAGACCTCTTTATTTTCAGTTTCAATCAGCAATAGGATTATTAGCTAGGCTACTAGACAAGTAGGACAACCTTCTCCTTAACCAGTGACCCATATCAACATCTGAACACAGGGCTGTACCTTGTGATTTCAGTCGGATTTTTGAGTGTGCTTAAACACATACACTTACCTGCCATTCTGAAGTAATACTTTCCTGAATAAGGACCCAATTATAGCAGTGCAGTAAAAACAACTGCTGTAGGAATAAATGCAAATGATATCTACTTTAATACTTTAAGAATGCAGACACACATATCTACAAGCAAAAAAGAAAAATGGTGGTGACTGATCTGTGGGTAGCCAAAAGCAGTGGCATTGAACCATCTCCGTTGAGTTCTAAAATCACAGAAGAGCAGATTCTTCTCATAGAAAAGACTGAATTCCTGTCTGGTTGAGACCACAGCGGTGTCTGTAAGGAGAGGTCAGGAGTGACACATGCCAGACACAGCTGGTTCCAGCTGGTTCCAGCTGGTTCCAGCCAGCTCCAATGGCCCCACCAGAGGACACAGCTGATCCCACCAGCCCCTGCTGGCAAAACAGAATCACAGAATATTTTAGTTTGGAAAAGATATCTAAGATCATCTTGTCCAGCCATTAACACAGCTCTGCCACGTCCACCACTAATTTTCATCAAGTCATATCTGTTTTACCACAGCAGTAACCAGTGAGCAATCTCCCTGTTTTTATCTCAACCCAGGTGCTTCCTCTTTCAATTTTTTCCCTGGCCCTGATGAGAGAGGTGAGGTGGGAAGTGGGCAAGTGGATGATGGGGAGTTTAGCTCAGCCAAAGTTAACTCACCAGACTAGGTGTAGTTTTTAATGCTGTGCCCTTTGCAGTTTGAATACCTGTTATATTTATCTAATTTTAGTCTACAATTTTTCATTTAGATGTACTGTGAAATGAGACTATGAACTTGCAAAGCCTTGATACATATTCAAAGTTTTCCTCTAACTTATAGAAAAACATTACTAATTGGTCTTTAATCTCTGAAATGTAAGGAGATTAAAAATAATAATAACAACAACAACAATTAAAATAATCCACAATGTCCCCAAACAAACCAGAAAGGAGTGAGTCAACTACCAATGAGAAAGAGTGGTGGAGACATGATTACTCTTTTTCAAACTCTTCCATGTAAAGAAGGAAAAATATTGCCTGCACAGCAGAACCAGATTCCAGAAATCACTGTAAATGACTTGAGGATCTGAGGGGACTATTCTGGCCAGAGATAAAGTAAAATTTGAATAATCTTAATTTACCTTTGGGCAGTTCTTGATATACAACTTAAAATTCTTTGAAGTGTCTAAAGCAGTTTATTACATAAAGGAAATAGTCTCTGAACAGACTTCTTTTTTTCAGAACAGTTACAATTCCTTAGATTCCAATTCCACCCTTTCTACAAGTTTAAACAATAAAATGGAGCATATGAGAGCTTTTTGAATGGTATCTTTTGGATATCAAATCAGTCTTTCAGTCAATTTCACATTTTTTATAGTTTTGAACTTTCTAAAAGGGCTATCTTCCAATAGCCTTATATTACGTGAAACCCTGTGTTGCAAAAAAATTCCTGTGAATGTTGGTCTGCAAAATTGCTTCCAGTACATTAGATTACTTTCTTATTTTTTGTTATTAGTATCGTTTTTGTTACTGTTGATTTTCTTATCTCATTGCTGTTTCCAGTAAATTGTTCTTATTTCCACCCATAAACCCATTTAACTTTTTGTGCCAGTTCTCCTCTCCATCCTGCCTCAGGGCCTGTGGCAGGGAAGTGAGAGAGCAGAATATGAGCTGGGGTGTTTCCGTGGGAGTACTAAATGGGGGAACACCATTCCTACACCATGACATCACAAAAAAAAGGTTCAGAAGTGAAGCAGGATTAGGCCAGAGGGACCACTGTCATTCCTCTCTCTACTTGCTCATGAATATTCATCCTTTGAGTAAGGTTCTGCAACTCTGACAGTTGAAAGCCACATTTCAAGTGAAAAAAGAATATGAAAAGACAGGGAGGAAGGGAAATTCCTAGAAGCATTCTGTCATTTTTCTGATTTTTTTTTCCAAATATGGCAAAACAATCCATAGACTAAATACAACTGCTTAGAGGAAACTTAAATCTTCTCAAATGCATACTTATGAGACATATAAATTATGTCCAGTTAGAGATACAGCCATTGCTCAACTCTGAGGAATGAACTTCTGTGAGGCATGCAGAGGAAACACTTGTTACCTTCCAAAAGGTATTTTGAGGTCTACATTGCAAATGACTCAATATAATTGAAATTACAGCAGGTTTTAGGTAATGTGACCTAAAATAGAATTTCTTGAGTTTGTTTATCTCCTGGATTTAGATAACATTCATTGGAGCTGACTTGGCATAGATGAAAAACTATGAAAATAGTAAATTAGATTACCAGCATCTCAGGGGTTACTTAAGAGGGTTCCAGAATAAGAGATAACTTACTCTGGGATCCATCATGAAAATAAATAAAAATGAGAAATATTGAAGAAAAAAGAAAAATTTACTTCATTGTATCTTCCAAAGGTGAAGGGGAATAAGCAGTGGGAATTGTGAATCTTTTTTCTTGAGGTATGGAGATGTGCAAATTGGACAATTTCATATTTTCCATTGTCACTGGGGCTTTCTGTTACTGAACACTGAATCAGTGTCTGCATCCTGAAAGGTTATCAAAATAAACTAAACTGCATGTTCATGGGAGTATTCTTGTTATACACTTGTAATGTGTACACAAGCTTCTTATGGTAGAAATATGCCTGTTTCAGTACACATTTGCAGTACAGATCTGTGCAAGAATTTGGTAGCAAGGCATCATTTAAAATGAAGAGGGCTAGTTCCCTGCATGTTTGTATATGTGCGTTGGTAATGATGAATGAATCAGGAATGGCATGCTTCTAGCTGTATTTTGGCAACGCAGAAGTTGCTTTGCTCCCTGTTCCTACTGCACGTGTGTTTTGGCATGCTGGCTTTGTGCATATTCCTAAACAGAATGTAGATTTGTAATGCTGAGCCTGAGTTTGCATGTTCTATTCTTTCATAGCACTAGGCAGGACAAGAATTATTGAAAGGTGAAACGGGATTTTTTTTTTTTTAATTTAATGATATCAGATGTCAGGAGGGAAACTAGGAAAATGTAAAAAAAAAAAACAAAACCAAAAAACTTTGTATAACTATTGACTGAGAATTACAAAACCAAAATGGGTGTGATTTAAGTTGTGTAGCTGAAGAAACAAACCAAAATATCTGAAATTTTGTCAAAAAAATCCAGAGATATCAACCCCTGCTCATCCCTCAAAGTCATTGAATCCCTAAATATGAGGTGTAAAGTTGGTTTATAGTTACTTTAAAAGTTTATTTGAAATATCCTTATCCTAACTGTGTCTGATTCTGCTATTAGCTTCATCAGGATGAACTAAGAATAACTTCTACAAGTAAATGGCCTTAAACTGGCTTGATAGGAAATCTGGCCCACTAAAGCCAGTTCTGCTTTACTCCCTGCCTCTCCAGTGACTACTGAATTAAGCAGTGAGAAACAACACCTTCTATTTTGGCCACCTAGTACATGTAAGAGTGAATATGTGGCAAAAGCAAAGTGCTGGCTGTTGAGAGGTCTGGTTTATATTCCAAAATCTACCGCTAAGTGCCAGTTTCTGACTTGGCACGAGTATTTTAACCCCTGTGCTCACACCTTTTTCCTCATTACAAAGTTAGACTGGTATCACCTCACAGGCATGACAGAAAACCATATATTTTAATAATTGTAATTTATGCTTTTAAAACCCTTAATAAATATTCCTATTAAGTGCATATCAATTATGAATCAAGTTTTCTTGTGGCTTAGGATAAGAGCAGGACAAACTTGCTGAAATACAGTTTATAATCTTCTTAACAGATCTCTGAGTTTTTGTGAGGTTCTAAAAGCTTGTAATATAGTTTTACATTTTTGAGGTGAAATTAATGGGACCAAGACTGACCTTTTTCCAAAAGGTCAAAAGAACCTCTCCTTCTCTCCTGTTGCTTTGTGCTGAGGTTCAAAATCTACACTGGAAATTCAGTCTGTGTCTCAATACAGATATGTTGAAACTATGAAAAGCTGTATCTGTGAGAGGTGTTTTGTTTTTTGTTTTTTTCTCTCCACATTTATTCTTTGTACTGCTTGGAAGATTATGAGGAAAAAAATATAGTAGTTTGGTGTAGGAGTAGTTTCTCTATCCCAGCTCTGTACCACAATAAGAGGGCCATGCTATTCTCTTTTAAGAATAAGAAGGAATAATGTTCCATTGCTCACTAATGGCTATTACAAAACTTCCTAATGTACAACAACTATAGGCAAAGCCTTTCTCTCCCTTCCTTGCGTTGTGGAACCAAAAATGTGTATTATCTTTCATTTGTTAAAAGCAGTTGGGGAGATGTTTTTCTTTATCTCTTGTAACTCTGGCAGGAGGGGGGCGGATGCCTTCTGATAATGGGCCAACTGTTAAAACCAGGTGGGGCAGTGTTTCTTATCTCTTTCACCTCCCATCCTCCCTCCAGGGGAATATTTTCTGCTAATGGACCATTAAGACACCCTTAAAAGCACACATCCCCAAAATAGACTATCCACATTCCATCATCCTATTGTGAGGTGCTCCACCCAGTGGGGGGAGCCAACCATTCCTACCTGGATAAAACTGAGACACAGGAACACAGAAAGTATTCAGCTTCATCTGATTCCTGGAGGAAGACTGGACTCCTTCTCACCACCACTGGACCCTTGTTCTAGAGGATCATCTCTACTCCACCAGAACCACATCTGCCACTCCAGGAGGACTCACTTTTGGATTGCATCCAACACCCTGACCAACAGGGTGTCAGGTTGTAGCTCTGACTCTGTCAGGGTTTTCCAAAATTGTTGTTTGTTTGCTGGTTTGGTTGAATGGTTTTGTTTTCTACTACATTTGTATTGTTAATATTCCTAGTAAAGAACTGTTACTCCTATTCCCAAATCTTTGCCTGAAAGCCCTTAATTGCAAAATTATAATTTGGCGGGGGTGAGGGGTTTACATTCCCCATTCTAAGGGAAATGCCAGCTTTCCCTGGAAGATACCTGTCTTTCCAAACCAAGACACTTCCTTACTTATTTACAGTAAGAGCTCACAACACTCCAACAACTTCAGGAAATTAAGTCAGTGGGTGCTTGTGCTTCAGCCTAATTAAAATAAAATTATTTCCTTCACCCTTTTTAAAATTAAATAAAGTTGCAAAAGAAAATAAGACTTTGTAGTGTTTCAAACCATTATTAGTTGAAAATACATATGAGAGAACATGTCTGGAGAGAAAGTCAATGGTAGTGTAGTTAGACAAAGCCATTTGCCTGTCTATACTCTTGAAGTCTCCCTTTGTTTAGGACATCTGAATCTTGGCAGAAGTTCTCATAACAGCATTAATTCCATCTCTTCTCCATGACAGGGGTAACCCCACGATAGTTTTGGCACCCTAGCAAGTATCAGTCACAAATCCTAGCACTGAGATAAAGCAGCAAGAACAGTTCCAGGAAGAAGACAGTGGGTGTCTCTGAAAATTTGTAACACTCTGATGTTTTATTCTGCAAAAGGTTCTCTATTTGTCATAAATGTCTCACAAGAAAAGATTGTTTATGTCAGATATTTAATTAGATATCTTCTAACACTTAAAAAAAAGTTACCGACCTGTGGGACATTTTCCCTTCATTGCATTGACTCTGTTGCACTGATGTATATTCAAAGCATCAGGAAACTCAGATTTAACCAGATACGAGAGAAATAGGATCTATATGTCTTTGCTGTCTTTGCTGGACACCAAGCAAACAATAAACCCCTCCAAAAGGCAAATATTTCAGGATTCTAGAGCCAGCTGCCTGTGGCATCCAGGTGGAAGGTGGGAATGTGCTGTTCTGAGGTTGCCCCCATTATTCTGTGTCAAGTGACATAGCCTCATGGTCCATTCTTCCAGTCCAGTAAATTTGTTCTTTGTCCAGCCTTTTACTCCTCTCTGTTATGGCAGGAAAATGAATATAGTGGAGGTCTATTTTGCAATCATGCAAGGTCCAGACCCACAAGCCAGATCTGGATGTGAAGATCTGTGCACGCTGCTAACGACAGCTCTACTGTGTGAAAAAGATGTTAAGGATATATGTGAATGGGGAAACTGGGAAAGGAGATCAGAACAGGGTCTGTGGCTAAAGAGAGGCTTTGAATTTCTAAGACCCAGTATCTTCTGTCTAAATCAGAAACGGTGAAATTATACATCAGTGATTTCCTATTTGGCTGCTAAGACATCTCTAAGATTCTTTGCCAAGGCTAGGGCTGTTACAGAAAGCACAGCTCCCCACTCCCAGCACTAAAGATAGGGTTTGAATATATCTTTACAAATCTCTAAACTTCATGGTTTGAGGACTTAATCCTAATTGCAAGTATAAAGAATGAGACCCAACACAGGAAAAAGAGTATCCTATGCTGGCCTACAAGATGTATTTTACACCATGTTGAAGGCAAGGGGCCTGAATCTGTGTCTATGACTATTCCTATATTCTTGTAGAATTGTTTAATGAAGACAAGGCACGAGGGCAAGCCTTCTAAAGTTGTCTTGTTAATCAGCTAACTTTGGTCATGAAGTTGAATCCACAGTTAACTGTAATGTGGGAGAAAGAAGATGTAGTGAAGAAATTAAGATTCAACATGGAGACAAAGAAATGATATGTAACTCTGAATTAATTTTAATTTAATTAAACATAAACAGAAATTTTCTCTAGTGACACTAATAATTTGAAGTAGTATTTTTTTTTTTTTAATTTTCTGGTTCTATGGACTATTTTAGGATCAGAAAGGAAATGTTATGAAAACTTTCAAAGACAGACAGTGATATTTTTTCTATTACCTCCTTAAAAAATATTGTATTTATGAAATATAAAATCAGCCGCGCATTTGTGCATGTCTCCTAGACAAGTTTATTTTCCGCAACAGTTGAAGCGCAGAAGAATAAGAAACCCCTAAGTTGTAATACACTTTGTTCTTTAGGGAACAGAGGTGGGGCTTTAGTACTTTACAGTAATCTCCTCATCAGGAAAAGTATGTCTTCTGTCTGGGCTGTGTCACACAGTATTTGCTTTTGCAGTTGTGCCCTTTGGACCAGGTTCTGCCACTGGTTACACTCAGTGGTGCTTACAGAAGAGTACAACAGAGGGACAAATTTGGTTCTCTGTTTGTAAGCAGGCACCCAGGGAATGACACGAGTTGCCTTATTAGGCAGCACAAAAGGAAATAGCGCCGCTTGGCAACCCTCACGTGTTCCAGCCGCCCGCGTCTGTAGTTGCTCAGACCTCTCAGGCCTGTGCTTTTTCACTGTAAAACAGCAAGCCCTTGAAAATACAATGCTGGCTTGGCAACTGACCGCTGCCAGATAACAATTGACACCAGGACTAATTTAGTAATGTGCAGTTTTAGGGAGTGACATTTACTGTATCTCCTGGTGCAACTGATACAAAGCATGCAGCCGTGGCAAGCCCTGCATGGTATTTGCAAAGTGTCAACTTGAAAGAGTCAGGCTGCTCTTATGTCTGTTCTCAGAGGCAATTGCTGCAGCCCATCAACTCAACCTTCATGTAATATAAACAGGGAGACGTTCTCCCGCCATTCAGGGTTGCTATTCTGTGCGGTTGCTGGTTATATCATATGTCAACACATTGTACAGATAATGAAAATGGGGAGGCTGAACTTGTACAGGAGATAAAGGTTTCCCCGGAGAAGCAAAATTACAGTGAATCTGTCAGGCACAGATTAAGGATTTTGCAAAATAATCAGAGACACAGAAGTTAGCCCTTCTGATATGACTCTTAGCTGCGGTATGACTTACTGTGTAGAATAATTCTATTAAATTAGTTCATTAATATGTAAGTTATAATGATCTCTCTAAAAAGGACTTTCAGCATCAAATACTGGTAGTTCTTTCAGAAATTCCAGGTGGGTGGGCTGAAAGCTATTGTGATAATGATTGCAGAACTAAAGATCTCACAAAAGAAATTTTCACCTGGATTTTTGCAGTAGATATTTCGGGGTGAGGTATAAATGAGTGTTATCAAATCCTCAGATAAGGATATTATTTTTGTCATTTCTTACCTTTCACTGAAAAGCAGTGGAAGGTTTCCAAACAGAACAATAGAAGGGGGTATGTGTGCAGTTTTACTTTCACTCATTGACTTTTTGCCAGAGCAAGCAAAATGCTTAGTTTTTAGCAATTCAGCAGTGCTCTGTAATAAAAGCTGTGGCTGTAAGCTATTGCTGTGCTGAGAATTTTATATTTTGTCCTGATATCCCACCACTTCCCTAGCCAGGATCATTGGGAAGCTGCTCTGGGGCTACCTCAGTCCAACCCTCTGAAAGCCACACGTTCTGCATGACTCTTCTGCTGCAGAGGCCCGCAGGCAGCATGCAGACAGACAAACACAGTTTCCCCTTGGTAACTGCCTCCTTGTTAGCTCTAATCCTTGAGAAACTGATTGGCCTTAATATTAAACATCATCAAAACTTGCAGGTCTATCTTATAGACAACACCTGTCTGGAAAAAGATGTCAAAGTTTTTACTATTACTCCTGAGTGCTTTCCATGTCATGTATTTTTATATTTTCTGCTATGCTGTAAAAAGTTCTTTTCAAGCGTATGAACCTATAGAGAAATCACTGATCAAGAGCCCCAGAAGTAAAAAGTTTCTGCACAGGGACATTGAAGTAAAATTGATGCCAACAATTTCTGTTTAAAATTTCATTTTTGAAAATAAGAAGTCTTTATGACAAGAAAAACTTCTAGCTATGGAGTTTTAATCAATTAAAAGATGCTTATGGCACTTTTCTATTCATTCTAAAAATATCTTGATGCTTAACTGAAGCACAAACTGACCTGTTAACTGTGCCAATCCCAGTGGTGTTTCTGCTGTATGTGTCCCTGTACTTAATGTTGGAACATTAAGAACACATAATGTTAAAATGTTACAATTTCATCTTTTACTCCTTGTCATAATCCCATAATCACAAAATTCACTGTGGGAAAATCATGATGTCTCCATGGTTTTATTACTTATTTCTTTTTTTTGTTCTTGTAATAATAGCATTGGTATTGTCTTAAAGTAACAGCTCCATGTCCAGCTCAATGATTAAGCTCCTGTATTTATATCATAGCCTGTGGATCAAAACTATCCCAGATCCTAGAAGCCCTAACTGGCTAAATTCAGCATCTGCTAGAGTGAAAACAAACTCTAGTTATTCTGGCATAAGGGTGTTCTCTGCTGGTCTGTGTGAACTAATTGCATGGATATTAGGAGGGCTTTGAGGGAGCAGGAGTGTGCTGGTGTGTGGCACCCAAGGAACACCTGCCCTTCCAGCAGCCCTGCCTGCAGACAGTGGCCAGTCTTGAGGACACAGATGGAGAAGCAAAATGACAGCATTTACATGTGCCCACAGCTCTACAGAACTCTACAGTGGAAAAAAAACCAAGGCATTTCTTAATCAGTTTTATATTCCCATTTCATTGCATTTATGTTTCAGGAGTGGAATAATTAATGAGTTTTTGAAAGAAATTATAGGAATATTATATATGATATTTGTGAGAGAAAATATTTTTGTTTGAGTGCTGTTTGCAATTGACAGAAGTGTAGATCTTACTGTGACAGATAAATTTTTTCTTCAAATTATTTGGTAGGTTATGATTAAAAATTTATTAGCAATCAAAAATGGTCCTTATATGGTCTATCTTAGTAATAAAACAAACAAAACAAAAAGGACAAAGGAAATGCAGGCGTGCCATCACTGTCACATAGCTGAGTCTTGGAGAGTGCCACATTTACCAAGAGAGCTGTGACAGGTTTTTCACAGGTTTTCCAGGAGGAAAAGCCTGTCCAATTTTAAGGTCTGCATCAAAGCAACATTTGAAAAATTTTGTTTTAGCCATCCTCATCCTTTTATTTAGGCTGGGAAAATATGTTTTCTTTTCTCTTGGTAAAACCTAAAGGTAAATGTTTCTGTGGTGTTTGAAAGCAATTCATCAAATAGTTCCTAAGTTAGAGATCACTAAAAGTTTAATGGGAAATAATGGAAAAATAATAATAATAAAAAAGATTATTCTATAACTCCGGTAAAGTACTTGAACTTTTTTTAAAAAAATTGGGTTTTTTGTTTAAAATATTATTGTATTTAGCTATTAACAATTTTCTGTCTAGGCCAAGCTTTTTGGAAAACTGGTCTGTCTATTCCATTTGAAGACAATACCCTTTATGTTAATTGTTACAATTTCTTTAGAGGCCAAATTGCCTGTGACGAGGAAGACTTTTTCTTGTTGTTTTTAATGACTTTCTTTTTTTGAGATGTGGGGTGCGTTGTTTGTTTGGTTTGTTTCCTTAGGCAAAAGTAGAAATTAAGCAACATGAATAAAATTTGGATCAACGTTAAATCCCACATTTTGTGTAAATGGTAAGATTTTTGCCAAAATTTTTCTTTGTGTCATTTCATTAGATGGCTAAAAAAATAGCTAATCAGCTAAAAATTATAAATCATATTGTACTTCTCCACTTTTATGATACTTAGTTTTAGCAATGCAAAATGTATTACACCGTTAAGTAGGTTTTTTTTTTTTTAACTTAGAATTCAGAAGAAATTACTGTGTTCTTCCTTAGAGAAGGTATGAAATTGCCAATTTGACAAGAAACTGTAAATTACTCAACTATTTTTCAGTCAGTTTTGGAACAACATTTTTTTACTTGACTTTCAGTGACTTGCAGAGACATGAGTACTCCAAAACAAATCCCTGTTCATTCTGTTTCTTTGTATTCACCTTTACAAGGTTGAGAAAACCCTAATCTGTGGAGCTGGAGCTCCTATTGCTACTCTGCTGAAATAATAGCTTTACAGACATCACAACAGTCACAGCACTTCCCTGGGATTGTTTGTTCAAGAAGTTCATATTTAGAAGACAGTGATGTGTAATGCCAGACTTTTCCCTATCTCCAGGGAACAAATGTTGGGAATTGGTGCAACATTTTTAGCAATAACTTGGCATCTTTTAACACTTTACATCATTGCTGGTAGGAAGCATATTTGTACAGAGCTTTAACAATGTGTGCAAGACAAACCTGATGTAAATATCTCATGAGAGAAACGTTGGCTGTAGCTGTCTGAATTAAATCATATAACTTCCTATATTATATAAAAAAGGCATCCAATTTATAAGTTTTTTCCTAAAGCTGTTGGCATAAGGTTCCAGTGTGTTATCATAATAAAAAAGACAAAACCTTTTATTTAATAGAGCTTTTAATCCAGACATGAAATCATTAAAATAAAATGGAGAAATTATATTTTGGATGAGAGCTCAAGAAATTCGGGTGAAATCCCATCTGTGCTGCAAATACTCTGCTTGAACTTTGAGAACAGATTTAATCTGTATTTGCCTTAAATCCCTCTTTATGAATTTAAGGTGATGATACTCAATTTGTCCTCCTTAGGGAACATCCTAAAGAAATGCATATGTGATTTGGAGCTTACCTCCCTCATTTCCTGTAACACTGAGAATACAGAAATGAACTTAAAAAGTGAATATCTGACTGGATGAATACTTGTCAAGTTGGTAATTTTAATGCTGTTGTACAAAGCTGGTATTGTATGTTAATGGCTTGCCAGCAAATACAGCCTTTTGAACTGATATATTCTCTAAGCATTAGGTCGTCATTTGAATCTGTTAATTTCAGGTGACATTCTGGAAAAGGATCTTTATTCTAACACTGGTGCTCTTGAAAATGATTTCTGTTTAGATCGCTTCATCACAAAAATCAGTGGAAGAAAGGGCATGTCTCTATTATTGAGACAGTAGGATACTCATTGGGATCAGAACGTGCTGCTGGAGTATGGATGGTAAAACAGGTGCAAGTACAATCGCAGTGTGAAAATGAAAACTGTTGTATCAAACTGTTTTCTGGAGGCAGAGCAAATTTACCTTCCCAAGTGCTGAGACAAAGTTGCAGAGTAACATTTTGTTGAAATGCTTGCATCACACTGTAATCCTCATAGTGTGGATGGTTATTGAATGGAACCAGGAGACCTTCACTACCTAATCAATTAATTATTATTTTTAAAGTGAAATTGTTTCCTCCAAAGAAATAATAATAATAAAAAAGAACTTTTGGAAATGACAACAGAAAATAAGATCAGACATGCTAGCAATAATTTTTCCCATGACCATATCCCCGAACAAGATAATTCACCTGTGCTTCAAGTCTATCCTGAAAAGTGTTGCTGTTTTCAGAGATAAGCCTAAAGCTGGAAGCTGAGATCAAGAGCAGATCTCATTGCTGTGGCAAGTACTGCTGTACATCCAGATTCATTATTACTTGTTTTCATAGTCTTTATAGTAGTTGAATTTGTGGAGCTACTTGCACTCTACAAAGGGGTTTGAATGGTTTTAATTAAATGTTGATAAAACAGAAAAGGAATCTTGGGATGTGAAAACAAATTAATTCTGGTCATTAGTCACCTGACAAGCATATTACAGTACAGATTTTTTATAGCTCCATGGATGCCTGTGAAACTGGAAAGATGGTATTCTAAATGGATTCCTTGTTAGCTGCTTTGAGTCACTGTGAATATCACTTTAGTTACCTACTAAATTACTGAGGCAGTTATGTAAAGTGCTTTCAAGGCAGTACATTACCATGCCTGTATCTGATTTTGAAAATGAATTCTGAAAGCTTAGCTGTAAAAAATACAGGATCAGCTTAGTATAGTTCAGAAACTGCTGGAAAATTTTGAAATGAACATACTAGGATGTTTTGGTAATAAGCAGCTGCCACTTGCTCTTATGGACATGGCAGATATATGTTCCATATCCCTCCTTCTGCCCTGCTTTTTTTTTTCTTTTTGTTATATGTCACCTGAAGTTAACATTTGTCCTCCGCTTTTTGTATCCTATATAGTACTCCTGTCAGCTGAGAAAAAAATAAGTCAAGTAATAAAATAGGCTAGCACTTTGCCTTAGCTAAACCATGAGTAATCACTTTGATTTTGTACATTGATCAAGCCTGTTTGATATGGAAACCAACCAACCTTGTAAATACAAGAGTGTGATGTGTATGGAAAAACTCCTCCAGGTTCCCAAAAAACCTGCTACTGAGGTGTATTATTACTGGGATTATGAGGGACACATAATGCTTTCTATTTCTATGCAAATTGTTCTGACAGTTTCTGCAATGAATTGTACCAGATCAGAAAATTACTTTTACCAATGTACTGCTTCTTGAAGTTGCTTTATTTTAGCTGTTATGCAGAAAACATCTTATGTCTCAGTTTATCAGCACAGACTATTACAGAGATTGAAGGATGTTTGGATATCCAGATTAAAAATTAATTTGCAGTAAAGTAGCAAATTGGAAGAGAGCATAAAGTAAATTAACTAAACTAGGCCAGCAAGACTAATTTCTTTATCTTAACATAGCACGTTATGATCATTAGATTTTCCACCAAGAATGAATCTTGCTTGCCTTTTGTCTGTAATAGAGCTGACAAAGAAAAAAGGAGAAAGGAAAAGAATTAAACATTTGCATTTTCCTGGCTGACTGACACAGATTTAGAAACCCTTGAAGGGTGAGTCTGCCTATTGAGCAGATAGGAAATTGGTATAATTGACATAATTGACACCAAGATCACCTCTGCTATCTGACCTTAAGGACTTTGGAGCTCATGTGAGTCTCAGGCCTGGGAAACTTTGGGAAGCCCTGAACAATCTGTGTTAAAGACAGCTTGTCTGCATGCTTGCCCTGATATTCTGGGTCAGGGAAGGTTTAGGCTTCTCTGTTAATAGAATAAGTCTGCACAGAAGGTAGCAGTGATACAGGTGTCTGGGTGATGCAGGGCAAGCAGAATTTTATTGAAGGTCACTTTCCAAAAGGTGTTGAAAGTTTGAAAGGAAGAAAAAATATTTGATCAAAAATTTTTGGCCCACTGAACCTTCCATCAGTCCTTGGGCAGAAGTAACCTTTTGGCCAGGTGGAACTTTATTGTCTTAAGGTGGGTGCATTCTAGCTATCCAAATACTACAATTGTCTCTACATGCCTGCCAGGGTATCAGGGTGGTCTCTGCACCTAATACTTGCACAGAAACAAAAAAATCCAATACAGAGCAGAGAGTGATAAACATGCCAGTGAAATACTGTGCCCCTGAAGTACATTGCAAAGGAGATCTGCAAGGCAAAACTTTGAGGGAAGGGCAGAAAAGGAACAATACCAGCAGCTAGCAATAGGAAAGCTCTTTTTGTTTCAGATCTCTGTGCCTCTGAAGTTAGTAGCTGTCACCTAAAAATGTTATTATCTCTAGCAGAGGAGCATTAAGCAGCTTTAAAGAAAATGAAGAATTAGGTTCATTATCTTAAATTGGTTTATCTTAGAACTATCTTGGAACATAATATAATTTTTAAATAGTGCATTAAGGAAATAAAATAAAAAGAACAATTCTTTTAATATGATTGACCAAGAAACCTGGTTGACCCTGACTGGATGCCACGTGCCCAAAAAGCTTCTCTATCACTGCCCTCCTCAGCTGAGCAGAGTACAGAAAGTATAATGAAAAGCTCATGGGTTGAGATAAGGGCAGGGAGAAATCACTCACCAGGGACCATCACGGGAAACAGGATCCTCTTGGAGAAATTAGTTTAATTTCTTGCCAATCAAATCAGAGAAGAGTAATGAGAAATAAACCCAAATCTTAAAACACTGACACCACCTTTATTCTTGGGCTCAACTTTACTCCCATGTTCTCTCTCTCCTTCCCTCCAATGACACAGGGGAATGGGGAATTGGGACTGCAGTCAGTTCATCACATGTTTCTGCCACTCCTCTACCTAAGTGACAGCACTCCACACACTCTTTCCCTGCTCTAGCCTGAAGTCCCTTCCAGATGAGACAATCCTGCATGATCTTCTCCAGTGTGACTCCTTCCCATAGGCTGCAGTTCATGAGCTGCTCCAAAGTGGATCCCTTTCCATGGGGTAAAGTCCTTCAGTAACAGGCTGGTCCAGTGTGAGTGGTCTGTGTGGTCAGAGGTCCTGTCAGCAAACTTGCTCCAGAGAGGGCTCCTCTCTCCTTGGGGCCACAGGTGCTGCCAGGAACAGACTGCTCTAGTGTGGGCTTCCTACAGGGTCACAGCCTCCTTTGGGTATCTACCTGCTCTGGTGTGGGGTCCTGCACAGGCTGCAGGTGGATCTCTGCTCCACCATGGATCCCCATGGGCTGCAGGGGCACAGCTGCCTCACCTTGGGCTGCTCCACAGACTGCAGGGAAATCTCTGCTCCAGGGCCTGGAAAACCTCCTCCTTCACTGACCTTAGGGTCTGCAGGGTTGTTCCTCTCACATATTCTCACTTCCCTCCTCTAACTCTTGCTGTGCACCTTTTCCCCCTCCTTAGCTATGTTATCCCTGAGGGTCCACCTCTGTTGCTGAGGTGCTCAGCCTTGGCCAGTAGTGGGTCCATCTTGGAGTTGTCTGGCATTGGTTGTGTCATAATCCTTTGAGACTTTGCTACCAAATGTAATCCTTACATACATGAAATGCCATATGTTAAAATCAACGGTATTGCATCCTACATAATGCTGCTCTGTAAGAGTTTGAAGAAAACCACAACCCCGGGAAGTAACCACTGAGAATTCAGCTAAATTCAGGTAAAAATATTCATCTCCTTTTTCTTTGTTAAAACAAGAATGTCTCACAAAATGGAACTTGGCTTGGCTGATTGTAGTTCCAAAAGACTGATATGGTTCAAATATTGAAATGTACATCTCACTGTGAAAGATATGCTGTGCAAAATAGACTGCCACCCCAAAACCAGAAGGAATGAAAGTTAAAAATTGAGAAAAGAGCAACAGTGTTTCAGAATATATCTTATGGAAGAATCTTTTGAGGTCAATGCTCATTTATATTCCTCTGCATCTAAACTCTTTATATTCTCTAGAAGCTAGCAGAGATTCGATAGAAGAATGAAAAAAAATATTTCTTTTATGAAATAGGATTGTGCTGTTAGCTTAAAATGGAGATAGAGTCAGTGAACACTGAACTCATATCTGACTTGTTCTTCAGAACCAAAAAAACCTGCTTTATAAAGCAGAGTTTCAATTATCTAAAATCGTGATTAATAAATTCCCCAGTTGCTTTCTTGTACTATAATACATTCAAATCCACTTTCCAAAGACCTGAGGTGTTATGAGGCATTGTGTTTTCCTTTATCTCTCCTACCTATGGCACTAAGACCTCTGCATCCCAGAAAGTCAGGCAGCATGGATTTCATCTCACCTCTTGCCCTGTCACCTGTTACAAGACAACTTACAGCAAACCCAAGGCTTGCTGGGCAGTAAGACAGGGCAGAGAGGTGGCTGTGATCATGAGAAAACTGCAGATCTTTTCCCTATAACTGAGCTGAAGCAACATGCTGGTCCCATTGTTTTTATGTACATATTTTTGGCAGTAAGTGAATCAGAATATGTTGTTTTCTGCTACCACAGAGAGTCATCCAGCACTTCAGATAGTGAACACATTATTTCATTCTGAGGTTTTACTATTACTGCTCCAGATTCTGATCTGCTTGTACCGTCTGTAAGGAAACATAGTAAACATGCTCGATTTAATCCCACTCTATGAGAAAGAAAATAAGTATTTTTTTCACACAGAGAAGACTTAAGATTTTAATTGTGAATTCTCAGCAAATCTAACTTTGACTTGAAGGCTTCCCATGTTTTTTACCAGGAGATAAGTGGAAAAATGCATTTTTGGTAATTATTCTCAACATTTCCCTGTGTTTAGAGTGACGCTAAAGAAATTTACATGGAAGGAATTTATGAAGCAGTCTGATTAGGCAGCAGGCACAACAAGCAGTGCTATTTGGAGGGTTAACACTTGTACCAACTTGGAGTTTTGAGGCACAAAGCCAGAGGCCGAGTGACATTAGCTGCTCAAGAAATGCACTAATCGCCTTAGAAATGCCTGGAGAGTCTCTTAGGTATTATGTAATGGAAATCGTAAGTGAAAGGATAAAAGTCAAACTTTGAGTATTTACTGAAGATTATTGACGTAGTTGTGACATCACTGACGGACAGTCACAAGACACCTTTTGTGTACATAGTGCAACAGCCAGTTGGCAATTAGCACAATGCCCCCCAGGCAGCTGGAAATGTCGTCCCGTACCTACAAACACACTCCAGGAGGTTTTCCCCTAATAGCCAGCTGCCTTTCATACACCACACACAGAAGGTGCCATGGGACTGACATTTGGTCTTGTAGTAACCATGGCAGTTGTCTGAAGGGTTGGCTTTCCCCCATCACATCATAAAGGACATTGAGGTTCTGGAGTATCCAAGGACAGTCAATGAAACTAATAAATGGTCTAGAAAACATGTCTTATGAGGAACAGCTGAGGGAACTGGGGTTGTTTTGTCTGGAGAGGAGAAGGTGCAGAGGGGACCTCATTGCTCTCTACAACTGCCTGAAAGGAGGTTATAGCCAGGTGGAGGGATTGTTCTCTTCTGCCATATCTCAAGTGACAGGATGAGATGACATTGCACCTGGGGAGGTTCACGTTAGATACCAAAAAAGAAATTCACTGAAAGAGTAGTCAGGAATTAGGATAAGTTTTCCAGGGAGAGAGTGAAATCACACTCTCTGGAAGTTTTCAAAAGGTGTCTGGATATGGCACTTGGAATATGATTTAAAGGTGATTATGGTGGTGCTGGGTTGATGGTTGGACTGGATGATCTTGAAGGTCTCTTTCAAACTTGATTTTGTGACTCTGATTCCCCACATCCTCTTTATGATTGCTCCGCTTGAAACACAAACAATGATCTGAGCCTGTAGAGTGCTTTTGTTAGATCTATGCAGTGTGAAGGACTCTGCAAAATGCCAGTGGGCTTTTCACTTATTTGGGGTATTCAGACATCTCTTTAATAGGTAGAGGCTAGGCAAACATAAAAAGAAATACGTTAATGAGATAATTAGGATTGTGGTGGATCATGACTCATCCAGAGTAGCAGATATCCCAAAGTTAAAGAAAGCAGCTCTGCTCTGCATAGAGACATTTGGCATACAAAGATGATCCCTGGGTGAAGCAGTTAAGTGGCATGATGTCCTGACAAATTCACAACTCCCAGAGGTTGGAAGGTGGCTTCAGAAGCCCACACTTCTGAACAGAAAAGTTTGGATATCTAGACATAGCTTGGATACCTAACTCCCTGATATTGGAGAGCTGAATTTCTAAACTGTATGTCTCCTCTATGATCAAGCAAAATGCTCCGTAGAACTTTGAACTGTTCAATGGAAATCCTATGATTGGTGTGGGAAGATGGAATGTAGCCCGTGAGTTTAAAAGCAGTTGTTCGTACCTGCTTCTATTAAGAGCTAGAAAACTGAGGAATTAAAAAAAAAGGGAATGCAGTAATTTTCCTACTACTGAGCAGTTCAGGTCAGATATTAGGGCTCTATGCAAATCTGTTAATTTAATTGAGACTCTACAGCAGTCTCTTTGCCAGAATTCACAAGCCTGATAAACAAGTCCCACAAAGCTCCTAGGCTTCATGTATCAAGTCCACTGCTGTTCAGCTGATGGCCACACTCTGATATAATTGTAGAAGCCATGGACTCTAAATAAAAAGAAAGAAAACAAAAGTGTTAACAAAATTCTCTATAAAGAAGTAAAGATTCTGTTGGCAAGTCTTAAATGCTGCTACTAAGCTTTACATTTCTATCACAGAAGAAAATGATAATGTGGTGGTAAAAGATAACTTTAACTAGAGACAAGATAGAAAAGGTATTTAGGAATTGCTGAAGTGAATCATCTTCAGCGGACTATGTGCTATGGCATCTGTTCTTTGACTGTGGTGAATGCTGCAAAAGTGAGGAATGGGGTAGTAAACAACCCTGCAGCAGCATGTCCTAGGAGAAACAGTTAGAGTGGGGACTGCAGCCTTCTCTTCATGACTCCAGCCAGGTCTTACTGGGTAATGAGATGCTCCTCTTCTTTATTCTGTTGTCAACCCCCAGTTTTCCCCGTGCTACTACCATGCAGATTTCTAATTCAGGAATCATTCAGTGCAGCAAGATAGAGACAGAAACATCCAAAGGTTTATTCCTTTCTACAAGTCATGTTTTTGCTTCCTCTACTTTATTAACCAGTTTTATTTGCTGAAACCACCTCTGACATCACCTTGAAACACCACACTGTGAACAAAGGACACTACTCTTTTCTTGTCCTGTCAGTGACTACTGCATTTGGCAAGAACAAGCAGTTGAGGCACAGGAAGGAAAGGCTTGGGAGCAAGTACTCAGATGCCTTTCCCATACCAAGGAATTTAAAGATTTTTATCTGCTGAGCACCAAACGAATTCATTTGAAGTTTCATATTCTGAACAGGGACTGTGCCCTTTTGCAGAATCTAGAGACTTCTCATCTTCATACACAGCAACAATAAATTATGACCTGTGTTTCTACCCCCACTACTAGCTAGCTTCATATTTCAAGTACCTCCATCAAAGCAGAAAACACTGTCAAATAATTATAAAACAATGTGATTTGATGGACCTTATCTTATATCTTGATAGAAACCATTCAGCTGAAATTGAGAGCCTTATTTTCCCGAAGTAGGAAACTCTTAACAGCAAAGGAAATAACACACTGGTTTTAATCTTGTAACTCGATGTTTGTTAAAGCAATATTAAATTCTAGTTCAGAAAAATCTTAGACAACAGTGGTTCAGATTGCTTCTGCATTTTAAACTCATAAAGAGCTCAGGGAGAGTTTGCTTCCTAACTGTGAGCCATGGTGTGCAGTCACAGTGATGCAATTTGCTATAGAAAAGGGATTAAATTCATTATATCTACTCTCAATGTAATCTGCAAAGATTGAGTTGATATATGCTTCCCTTTTGGCTCTGGTCTTGTCCTTGTGACCCTCTGGCTCTGCACCTGCAGTGCCCTTGAAGAGGCTGGCACACAATCCACTTGGCTGTCTGGTAGGTGTCTGTCAGGTGAAGGCAGAGCCCTGCTTCTTCCCCAGCACTTCACAAGTGCCCATGGACAGCAGCACAACCGTGCATTGCATTCACAGACAGAAGAGCAGCATTGTGTTCAGTCTACTAGGAGAGCCAAGCACTCTCATGCTTAAGAATTACGACCAAATAAAATTGCATCAGCGGTTTTACATCTTCCAAGTCTGCAACAAATCATTATTATCTTAATAGAAAATGATCACTGATTACCCCAAGTGACCAAAAGAATTAGTTCTATGTCTCCAAGAATAAAATACAGAAGGTAAAATATTTTAAAAATTAATTACATTTATTTTGCTTTACAATGTTATTTATTTAAATTACTCTTGCTTTACTGTTTTCAAAGATGTCATATACTACCCCACCGTTCCTATTATTAGAATGTTTCACTAGTGACTAATATTTGCAAATCAACTACAGAGTAATGGAAGCTTCTTGACCTTTCATTCTTTCAGTTGAGAGCCCCAAAAGTATTTAGAATCCAATGACTGCTGTGGCCAGTCTTGGCCAGATTGCTCTGATCTACTTTGCTTACACCTTTGTATCTCAGAAGTGGAATTTGTTGGGAAACATATAAAAATAGTATTGCTGAGTAACAATCATCTCTTATTCTCTTTTGATATGTGTCTAAGTGAGGAAGGTTAATATGTAAAGCAGTTGACATGCAAAGCAGAAGGTTACATCATAAGGTTCAAAACATAGAAAAGAAAGGAAAACATAAAACAATTCAAACACGAAAGAAAAGTGAATTTGTGTTTCCAGAGAATGATATCACAGTTTTCTGTGACTTTCCTTATAATCTCTAATAGCTTTATGATTGCAAGTCTAGACTTGAAAGAAATCAATGATAGTACTTCCACTGATTTCAACATTTCCTTCTTACCAGGAGACACACATATAAATACCATCAGTTTTTCCACTGAACAAAACATTTGTCTTCTTATGGGAAGTAGTATGACAAAAGACAGGAGTGAATGTATCAGTTGTGGGATATTTTCCTTGCAGAATTGGGGAGGAACATTGTCAACGGCATTGTGATTTGCTACGTGCTCCAGGACAGCAAAAGATTTTGGCCATGAAACAGTATTTAGAAAAGCTAGAGTCAGAAATGGAATGTAGAGGAATGGGATCAGTGTATGGCAACAGTTACATGTAGTGGGACCTGACCTGTCACAATATCGCTTTGCAGCAAGAATTAGAAATAAATGTGAATTTAGAGAAAGAGTTGCCATGTGTGACTTTCAGAGCACAGTGTGAGCCTTTTACATCTCCACTCTTTCCAGGCCTAAATGTTTAGAACAAGACCTTGGTGGGGAGAAGTGTTTATAGAAGTCACTTGCCATTTGAACTGCCTGGCTTGATAGAATTGGATGGGGCAAATGCAGCATAATACTTGTAGCCTGCTGGAGGCTTCCAGCCATTTGAATTAACAACTGGCAATTTTGCCACATTGCTTTCAATTAGAAGAGTATAAAAAAAAAGGCACAGTAAAAGAATTATCTTGTGCAAAGCTTGGATGCTGCTTGACAGCAATCTCTTACAGGGGTTACGGCAGCCCTTGGCCTGTGCTGCACGCTTTTGTGAGGGCTTGCCCAGGGAGCAGCAGTCAGGGCTCTGCCACTGACAGCACCTCCAAAGGCAGATGAGCAGACAGGTGTGTGCGTGGGTGGGGAGTGTATAACTAAGGAAGAAGAACAGCAAATGGAGAGATAAACCACACAAAGGGACAATGTTTGAGCTTTGTTATGAAAACTCAGAGACAGCAAGAGCTGTAAAAGTTACTTGCTGTTCCACATAATGAGCTAACTGGTACAAGGTTCTGCAAAGGCCCAGGACTCCTCCACGTTTCTTAAGGACAAATGAATGTCTTTCATTTTGCTAGAAGAAAAGTTCCTGTCTGAATAGATACGAGTGACTTTCCTTCCCTGTCATTTCTTATATGGAATGCTGTACTGTGTTAAAATGCAAAAATTCTGTACTGTGCCTTTGATGCAAAAATTTCAGTCGCAGGTCATTCTGTATGTAAGGTTATATTCCCTTGGTTATTTAGATCTGTATATTATACGTTCGTAAGCTTTTTACAAGCTCATTTGTGTGTCTCATGATTAAAAATTCTGTTTATGTTTTTTCGCTTGTCAAGACATAATCAGCTTTCATGCTGTGTCTATGTGATATCTTCAGTAATCAGTTAGGTTTATGGGGAAAGCAGGAGCAGCAATGCTGTACAAAGTGCTTCTTGGGGATGAGCTGAAGCTGTGAACTCCGTTTTCATTCTGCTTCGCTTAAAATCTGAAAGCTATGGGCTGCTGCCAAGGGAAGTTTCTAACAGTCTGGATTCTGTTAGCTAACTAGCTCCCCCTCTTGAAACTCCAGAAACGCTGACAGGAGTCAGGGATGTAAAGGAAAGTGAAATGAAATCCATTGGTGTTGGAGTTCTCTCATTTTTATAACCGTAGTGGATTTTTTTTATATATGAAGCTGACAGCTGGGGAATGTCCTTATCTTGCTGCTGCTGGTTTCTGAACTGACCTTGTAAGAATGTAAAAGGGCTTTTGGTGTCTGCTGCAAAGAAATTCAAGGCTGCAGAGGTCACCCTAGTGCCAGTGTCCAGTGGAGAAAGGCAGCAGAGATCCCCAGCTGAAGGGCACCGGAGAAGGATGGTGGAGGACAAGGATGGCTGGGGGACAAGAGGGTTCAGCTCCACCCTGCAGCAGCCCCTACTCGGGACTCCAGCAAACACCAGGGCAGGAAGGGAAGCGCCCATCTGTGCAGGACACAAACATCAGCTGTGCCTCCCGGGGCATTCCTACCCGACAATGAGCCCAGCTGACGCGGGGAGGTGACAGCTGTGCTGCTGCGCGGCAACTGGGCTGTCAACATAGTAGGTAACTACAGTCCGGATTTTCTGTTTGCCTTTTTTTTTTTTTTTTTTTCTAGAACAGATATTAGGTATAGGGGAGATTTTGTTCTAGGGCACCAAATGGAGAGGTGAGTCTGCAGCTGAGAAAAAGCTGTCTTTGGTATAGAACAGGCCTCATTACATGGAACTCTTTCCCACATGGGTTTTATAGAGAGCTGTCATTGCCTGAAAATTCTAACTTGGAAAAAGGTAATGTAATGTCAGGATGGATAAAGGCAGGAGAAGGGAAGTGTTCTTGCTTTGTAGAGAGGTGTAACTGAGATATAGAGCTGCACTCAGACTTCATACTACACTATTTGAGCATCCAAAGACTTACTAGATGAAAGAATATTTGCCATGCCTGCAAGAATGAACATTAGAATTTAGGACACATCATTTCCACGTTTTTCCTGGCAGTGGGCTATAAATCCAGACCCTTTTTGTTTCTTCTTCCACTCTCTAGTACCATGAGTCTTCCATGCCTTTGGATAGTGGCCTACTTACAACATGAAGGACACAGTAAGACCAGTGTGTAATCAGGTGAGATTTAGGGACAGAAGTAATTATAAATCTGTAGATTGAAGGGAGTGTGACCAATTCTGTGGATAAAAATCAATTGTTTAAGATTGAGAAGTCTAACACTAGCTAGATTTTAGGCTGAATATGATGCCTTGTGTAATTTTCAAAGGTGTGGTAGGATCAGACAGCAGACCTGTTTTGGTATTCCAGCTGCCTGTGTGTCACTGCTGCCATTTAGTGAACCAAAGTGGAGCAGCCATCACAGCTAGGCATGCAACTGAGAGTTTATACCCTTCTCATGTAAATAATGTGGCATATATCCACTTCTCATATAATCCAAATGGTTGAAGTATTATAATTCTTAAAGTCAGGTTTAACCTTTCTAATCTGCCAAAATACACATGGAGATGCATCTTAGTTGTTTAGGTCTCTTGAATTCTATGTAAATCCACTGTACATAGTCACAACAATATCTTTTGATATCTTATGACACCTGTTCCAGTTGTCCTGAAAATCTACAAGAACTGAAAAAAAATTACTCATAATCTTCCCAAGAATTCTAACCACAATATGGTGTTTCACTTAAATTCAGTAAGCAGCACTTTTAAAATAAGTGGCAAACACAAGGATTTAAATTTCTGGATATCCATTGTAGGACACTGTAAGTGTCACCTGATCTTTCAGATGAATATCACCTTCAGGACATCTGCAACATCTCTCTGGTAAGTCTGCACTCTAAATTGTAAACACTGACCCAGTTACAACCAGTTTTCTTTTTAAAATCTCCCATTTCAATGATGGAGAAAAACATACATAAATGCTTATAGTAATAAAGTATTTTGAGGGTACACTCTCAAATACTTGATGAAATACTAGTAGTATTCTCAGCTCTATTTGTAAAATCAGTGGAAAACAAATCAAAAAAAAAGCTATTTCAGATTTTTAGTCCCCAAATTGTATTTCTACTCTACCTGCATACAAAGAAAATTATTAAGGAGGCAGGTTGAAGTAAATTTTGCTTAACCCCTTCCCAAACCTTCTAACAATGCATTATTTACACAAAACATAATACATAATTTAATTTCATTTTTTAAATAGTAATGATCAAAACATCAAGAAAAAACTGGGTTCTGTTTTCCATCCAGTCTTTTTATATTTGTTTTTACAGTCCTCTGAAAGCTTGCTCTCTGCATTCTTTTTAAAGTAGAACTTTAGGATTAAGCTTTTCAGCTGGTAATCTTAGAGAAACTGCCCATTTTTATCTATTGAAAATCTGAACTTCAAATGGCTTCACAAAAATCAAAGCAAAACAAAAAAACCCCCTTGCTATTATGCATAATAAACCAAATTATGCACATAGGAAACTTGCCATGGAGTTTGTCAGTATGTCTAAAAATACAGCATATTATTCCCGATGTATATTTTATAAACTGCACAAATACCAGCACATATTAAATGCCTGGGTCTGTGTGCAGTAGTGTTCTGTAATGCTCATCATATTTAAAGCTGGGGGTCCTCTAGGCAAAAAGTGACTGTCTGGTTTGGAGGTGAAGCAAAGAAGGTCATCTACATTAAATGAACTAGACTGGGCTCAGTAATAGTGAGCCATTCTCAAATACTAATGACCATCTGGATTACAGATGCAGTAGCCAGATTGTCTGTTGTGTCCACCAAGTGAGTTGTCTTACCCTGGGAAAAAAACTGTCATCTGTCTGTCTTGCCCTGTAGACACGAGCTTTCTTCCAACCTGTCCACATGGATTTACTGGTGGCAAGGTCATCCCGTTCTCTGGAACGTCACTCACTTGTATTTGCTGGCTGCTTAGCAGCTGCCAAAATTTTTGGAACACAACAGAATGGAAAGGGGCTGGCAATAAGATAGTAATACTGAAATATTTTCTCTTTCTTTCTGGTGCACATTCACCAGTACTTAAACGAAACAATACCTATTTATTAGCCAAATAAAAACTCTTTTCTCAGCTCTGTTTGTTAAATAGATGATGTCGGTTTTAGGGTGTTTCTCTTCTCAGCTCCCATGCTGTGAAACTGCTTTCCTTTTGTTAAGCAGAATAAGCAAATCATTGCAAGACCTAAAATCTTGTTAAAAAATACACCAATTTGATTTGGCATTTAATTAACACATTTTTGTTCGGTATTACTCTGTGAGTCTTGACTCTACTTTCAAATTCCCTTTTCATTTTATTAATGCAATTATACTTTGCTTTTAAGGGTGCCCAGAGAGTCCATAATCTATATATTTCTGCTCTGGTTTTGTGGGTTTTGCATCATGCTATTGTTTATTCAGTAGAGGATTGTAAATATTTTTCTGAGTACAGAATTTAGAAGTTAATCATTCCTGAAGTCTTTACACTGCTGAATGTTATCCTTGTGTTTGAAATACACAATTCTGAAAAAGCTCTGCAAAGTATTGCAGGCAGTGAATGCATCAAGCACTTGCATTTATTTTCAAAGGTTCTTTATATCCTTGTGAGCACATAGACAATTAGAACCTGAAAGGTGTTTGTGCCTGAGTTAACTTCAGTTCTGGAGAAAATTGTCCTTCCAGAAAAGGTTTCATCCCAAAATCTACAGGTAGGTAACCTGGGGGATTAATTCGTGATTGTCATGGTGAAGTGTTTTTGCTAATTAATTTTGCTAATGAGGTGATAAACAAACTAAGGGAGTCCTCTCCTTTTTAACACTAGCTCAGATTTCATTAGTAGTAGCTTGTCCGTGACAATTGCAGATAAATCCCAGACAGTATTCATTACAAACAGTAAATGCAAGGCACTGGGATGCTCTGACAGCAATTTTAGCCTAAAGCCTTGGATGATTCTTGTAATTGTCCAGCTGGATATTTAGTGAGCTGCAGTGTGAGCAAGGAGGGCCATGCTTCCATGTTATGGCAAACCCATCATATGGCTTTGACGGGGATATGTTGTGAAGAGCAATGTCAGTGGTGGTAAGGGAGGAAGGAAGGAGGGCTGCTGTTAAGGAACTGGAAAATGAGAAATTCTCTGTTTAGGGACATGCATTCATGCACAAGTATGTGCTCTCTCTATATGCTAAATAGTTTTACAGTGTTAAGTGTATGCTTAAGTACCTCCTTACACTGGGGTTGCAAGAAACATGGCTAAGAAAGCAGGGAAAAAAAGGAATAATGAAAATGAAATGAAAAAGGGAACCAAAAGAAAAAAAGGAAGGAAACCATGGTTTTTTTCACTCATTTACTTCATGGACTGCTAATATAGCATATATATGTGTGTGTCTGTGTATATATAGATGTAGACAAGTGCATATGGTCAGTTTTTCAGAAAATCTGTGTGCAGGCAGAGCTTTTATCTTCATTATAGTTAAAAGAGGACCAAATATATGTGCTTGAAAAAAGTCTTGTGTATGGTATTTCATCTGGCATCATCAGAAAAGGTGTTTTCCAAGCAGATCAGAAACAGTCTGTAGCTCACTGTAGCAATTCTGTTTGGAGTAAATGAGCTCTTAATTAGGTGAGGGCTGATTTCTTGGCTTTCGAGACTTTGAAACTCTCAGACTGCTCTTCACATTAAAAAAAAAAAACAACCAAAAAGAAAAGGGAGAAAAAGACTACTCTTTGTAAAACCTCCTGGCAAATGGAAGCATAGTATATAGGAAAACAGGATTCAAAGCCACACATCATTGCAAAGGTGAATCAGACTCCATTTTGTACTTGATTAATTCCACTGAAACATTTGGCAAATACCAGCTAGTAAGATACAAGTAGTATCTTCTAGAGTATAGGGATTTCGTGAGGTCATATGACAGCTTGGGCCTACCCTAAAAATCATCCTCTGCTGTGGGAGGCATCACAAAACACATCAGCTTCTTTTTGAAGCCTTTTTTTTTTTTTTTTTTTTTTTTTTTTTTTTTTTTTTTTGTCTCCTCACAGCAATGGGAAAGCTATTGATTTCCTTCATTAACCTCTTCATGGCCTTGGTATTCCTGTGGCCCTGCTATAGCCACCTACTTACAACACCAGCTCCAGCTATGTTTTTCAGCACATCCACTTCACAGAATGATTTCCAGTCCCCTGGCCCAAGTAACACAGACTGGCTGATATTCAAGGCTTGTCCTCTGTAGAGCAGAGGAGCAGATGAACCCAATCCACACCATATAGCCCATATGGTTATGTCTAAAACATGACTGTTTTTATCTGTGGGGGTGGCTTGGTTCATCATATTTAAAAGTGTGAGGACTGTGTTGCATCCCACAGATTGGCGCTTCCATAGCATGAAATAGTAGATGTTGCATGCTATGGGTTGTGGCATAAATGTGCTGGGAATGCTTTAGAGTTCCCACATTGTGTTTTGGTGGGAACTGGTTCGTGTTTTGGTGGGAACTGGTTCATTTCTTTCCAAGGAGGTCCTGGAAGTAAATAAGCAGATGAGAAGGCAATGAGCATAAGGGAAGAAAGGAGTGAACTGAGCTATCCAATTGTATTGGCACCCCTAGGCTTTAGTTTCAGCAGCATAATCTCCCTTGCTGGTTATCACCATCACTGTTTCTTTGGAGAAAGCAATCATATTTCATCCTAGGCTGTGTTTTGCTAACCAAACAATCTTCCCTCCTTTCAGATCATTCCATTATCCCTTCTTTATGAATAGCTTTAATGTATCTTCCTGGAATGCAAAATACTGAGCTTTTATGAAGTATTCCAGATAAAGTTTTTATAGTGTTTAGTAAAAGAAAAAAAAATTCTTTGTTTCAGAGGATGATCTAGATTAACATAACTGAATATTGCATTTATCTTTTGCATATTGCCCTTATTTACCTAGTTCATTACAAGCGTATTCACAGTGTAGGCATCTCAAACTCTTGCACTTGTCTAGACCTTTTTCATAATCAATAGAGAGAAATAAGTGATTCATCTCATTCTGAAGTAAAGGTCTGAAAAAGGTCAGATCAATAATGTCTGGAAGTGCCTGTTTCTCTCCTCTGACTGCAAAATCAGTCTGGGTTGAGCAGTGAGGGGAAATATGTCTATACTGTAGACATCTGAAGTTAGGTCAGATAAATCCCTGATTAATCAATACTGAGATGATCACACAGTGTTTCCTCTTTGCTGTCACTAACATCTAAGAGCTCTTAAATTATAGGAATTATTCTTCTTATGAGCCTGCAGTTGCAGGAGCTTCCATATATTGTATTAATGAGGTAATTCATGAATTTCTATTGGCTCAGTCCTCAGGGTCAATATAGCATTTCTACTGTGTGGTACTCCAGTTCTCTTCCATAGTGATTCTGTCTCTCAGTTTTATGTCAGCACCCAGACTGAATTTATGGGTTCCTACATCTTGTGCTGTTGTTTGTGAAAACTTTCAATCATTTGATCTCACACAGGTTTTCAAGAATCTTTAAGAATATTGTCCCTAAAATACAAGTGTCACCCTCAGAACAAACATCTGCTGTATCCTGGATGGCTCCATTTTTGTTTACTATACAATTTTAGATAAAACTCAGCTTTTCTGTTAACTAATGGCGAGTGTAAAAGAAGATTAAATGATTTGGCAAAGTTTAGGTAGATGGGTTACATCAGCTATATCGTAGATTAAAACTGAATTTTCTTTTAAATAAAAGGTCAAGGAAGAGATACGCTGTTAATTTAAAAAATATTTCTTGGTAATTGTTACTAGATTTATGCAATTTTCAATATATTTCCATAGAAATTTATTATTTTCTTCTAACTGCATTATAAACAATGTACATGCCTGAAACCTTACCAATGGAATTCAAATTTTTCCTTCTTAAATACTACTGGTTTGTTTGCTGGTCTTTCCTCATGTATTACCTGATTTGATAATTCCCTAAAAATCCCAGACATTAGACAGAATTTCTTGTGTCAGTTCTTTGGATATTTAGGTTTGTTTTCCTTCCTTCCCACACCTTCTTCAGGTTGTATTCTGAGTTCTTTGTCTGTCTGGGATATAATTTTAATTACAATGCTTTCATTAATCTTTGCCTTATTTTCTCCACCTCTTCCCATTCAGCATTGATTTTATTGAAAACTGGGACAAAATATTCCATTACTAACTGGAGTTTATCTTGATTAATTTTTCCTCCAGTCTCAGTGATGAGGAACTTTTTTTCCCCTTTCCTTTATCTTTTCTTGCTTACATATTATTTTTCTTAACTTTTGCTTTATATGTAACTCAACTACACTATGGCAGCATTTTGTCCCTTCAATTTCTCATCTTCTGTGTGTATATATCTCTCAAGATATGTATATTCAGTCTTTTTTTTTCAGTTGCCTTTAGAATCTCTGCTTACCTCTAATATCCCTTCTAAGTTACGTCACTGGGTTTTATCCTTGTTTGAATAATGAATGACAAGAAAGTTTATAAATTTGACAAATAAATTCCAGGCCTCACATATGAGGCTTTGTTGTTCCATTCAGTTCTTCAGTCCAGTGGGCATCACTCACTAATTACCTTAATTTTCCAGTCTTCTTCTTGAATTAAAAATTGGATCCAAAGATTTAAACTGAGCATTTAAACTGAGTCAAGTTATCATTACCCAGTGCAAGGTTTCTTCTGTGATTAGTTCTTCTATAAAACCTTTTACTGATTACCAGAAACAAACCAAAAATGATTGTGGGCTGCCTCTGCAGTGAGGAGGGACAGACAACTTCTGAAGATGAGTCATCCCATGGAAGTGACTCTTGCTCTGGTCACAGCTTCTTGCTCAGAGGCACTTCACACAGGCTGGGCATTGTCCCCAGGTCTTCCCCCTGGAGGTTGTGTTTGGTGAGCTTTCACTCCCACAGATAGGAGGCTGACATTTTTTTCCCATTCCCCAAGCAGGCAGCTGGCCTCCTGAGGCCCTGTAATTCCAGCAGTGTGTCCTGGGTGTGATATCTGAGGAGTTCTACCATACTCCTGCCAGGTTTGATTTGGATATAGCAAGCAGCCAAGGAAGAGTGCAGCTTTCACATTAAAAGTACTTGGAGGAGTGTATGATCCCTTACAGATGCTAATGCAGAGTCTCCTCTTGCCATTTCCCTCCTTTATATATATGCTGTAGTATACTGAATCCTTATTTTTGCTTCTCTCAAACCACCTCTACCCTTCATATATTTCAGCCCCTAGAGCAATTAATTTAATCAAGCCCAACTCCATTTTTTAAAACTAAGGCATAATCCGTAGGGATAGATGTGATTGTCCTGTCAATTAGGGAGTCACAGGCTTCCCTTATAACAGTGCTATTTTATTTTTCCACTGGGACCTGTTTTCTCTTCCCCTTACTCTTTTTCTCTCACTTTTTGTTCTTCATGGATTCACTTTTTTTTCTAGTTGTTGACTTCCTTTAAATTCCACTTATTCCAAGCTCTTTTATTTTTTAATGTCTTTCTAAGAAAAAAATCTCTATATTGGTGGTCAAATTAAGTCCCATGGGGTTTGACCAGATATAAGCTGGCAGTGATTAGTTCTGTTGTGAATCCTGCCAGCTGCAATGGTACCTCTAAGAGCTGGTGTCATGTCAGGCTGATGGCTTAGGAGATCTCCAAGTCTGTCACTGTATTTGTATCTTTAGCAGTCCCCCAAAAGAAAGGAAATAAGTAAAAGTAACCCTGGCTACCACTGGTCTCAGTGCTGGAAGACATGTCACTGCCTTGAAAGTGATAAATCCCAGGAACATGCAGATTATTTTTGTTCAGATATATGAAAGAAATAAAAAAAAAAACAAAAACCAAACCAAAACAAAACAGTTGTTTTGCTAGAGGAAGTGCCTGGACTTTACAATGTAATTTACTGTACTGTTGTAGTATTGTGAACTATGTAATCTAGCAAACTTCATCAGTCCCAGGGTACAGTCTGAGGGATTTTAGCAACATTTTTTGTTTTAGTTTATGCCCTACCAGTCAGAAAATGTAGTTTTTCCTGGTCTAGAAGAGGAGGTCTTGCAAACAAAGGTTTTTCTTTCCTTAAGATGAAGCAGAGAATGAGGTCCCAAGTGTATTACACTTTTTGGAAAAAATAAATAAGAGAAAAAAAAAAGTAAGTAAGATTTTCACAGATATTCAGGCAACAGAAATAAAGTTTTTTTCAAAATTGAGCATGGGGCTTCTAAGATTCTGGCTCCCAATTCTGTATGAATGTTCCTTGGAAGTTTTGACATTCCTGAACTTAAACCAGTGCACATGATGGAGCTGACTTAAAACTTCAGTCTCCGAAATTCTAAGCCAAATTCCCTTGTGCTTCAGTGGAAATTAATTGGAAGTAATACATATATGTGATCCAATGCCTTCTCAAGAAATAAATGTCCTTTCTGATAAAAACCTATTTTAGTGAGAAATTCTGTACTGGTGCTAAGTAAAATACTAGAAATAACAAATATCCCACTGAGGGAATATTTGGTAAGTATGCAAATCTGAAAGTGAACGGAATAATAGGGTGCAGCTGGTTCTTAGTCTTATATTTGACTGTTGCTGTTCACATACAGTACAACAGCCGTGCATGGGGGAGGAGTGTTAACACGATATTCAGAGAAGGCTGCATGGCGTGGGTGTATCACAGTTCCAGGAAGAGCCTGAGGTTATGGTTTACAGAGTTCACGCCAACTCTTCATTTTAAAATGTAGTGGCACACTGTAAGTCTACTGCTGACAGAATGAAGTTTTACTGATGCTTGACATGGTGACTAAACTATTAGGCCCATCCAAGCTCAAAATATAAAGCTGTTTTCTGACAGCTTATCAGAAAACAAGACTAACTGCTCTTCAGCTGCATATTTCGAAACCTCTCATTTCTCAACCAGTATCAATTCTCGTGACACACATTTTGAAAATCCACTTAAGTGTTTCACTTTGTTGGGGAATTCAGGCCTGCTTTCCATACAGAGGGAGCCTGAACTGTTTTATTATTTGATCAGATATCCCAAACAAGCTATTAGCTATTTTTATTTTTTTTAAACTTATAAGTTTAACTTATAAGTTTCAGGCAAACTCTAGTACCACTGCTTGTAAAATTTAAAACAGAATGACTGATGCCTGAAAAGTATATTAGCAAAACACATTGCCAGAAAGCAGGTTTTTCCATATCTTGCTTCTTTCATTCATAGATTTGATGATTTTTTTCTTGAAATGTATTTATTTAGTCTTGAAGCTCTTAAGCACATCTATCTCAAAACTCTCCTTTTTGTTATACTGGGTGAAAAAAACCTTTTTCTATTATACTTTTCTATATATATTATATACAGCATACATATTTTAAAAATCATATCTTTGAAACTTTATTTTCTCTGCAGATGACTTGGAATGTGTTTCTCATTCCTCCTCTTGACAAGTTTGGTGTCTTGCTAGTTTTTAGTACCTTTAAAACTCTGTGTCTTTATTTAGATTGGGAACTATACTAAAATGTACAATAAGATATGAAAACAAAAAATATCCTCCTTCAATGTCCTTCAATATCCACCCAGTGTTCTGTATAGTCAATGTTTCAATGTCTATTTTGTAGGGAAATATAATATCTGAAAAATTGGGTGAGGGGCGTATTTAAATATTGAAAATGGAATTCTTTGCCTTTATGCAAAACCCATAAAATATATTTCTCCTTAGATGCCTTTTTCAGGAAAATGAATTGCAGTTATTCACACCAAAATGCATTTGAACAAAAAAATAACTAATGCATAACATGGAAGCTACACTAGGAACTTGAGAATCTAAATACCCTACTGTTTGGTCCAAACCACAATTGATGTCTGGAGGAGAGGCCCTTACATAATCCAGTCATAATATTTCCTTACATGGCCTCCATTTTAGTCAAAATTCCCTACAGTCCAGGTTACTCATCATGTGATTATAGGTCTTCTAATTTATTTCATTCTGAAGAATTTTGGCCAAGTATAATACAGTATTTTCAATGTTTTCAAATCTCCAAGAAAGAGCTGCATAGCAGCTTTCTCCCTTCTACTTTCTGTAATTTGTAATTTGTTGACTATCTTTTGTTTGGCAGCAAAATTAGAATCATATCTGTAGAAAGAATGTATCTTTATAATAAATTAATTTTATAATATTCAAATACTTAATCATTCTCTGGCATCTTATTACCTCCCCCTCTCCCTAAAGCCATTTTTGTGAGCTCTATACCTCTTTCAGCATTCATATTCTTTCATTATCCTATACTTGAGAAAGCTGTTTATCTTGAAACTTACATTTTTAATTAAAAATTTCACTTGTGTTCAGAAGGCTTTTGGTATGCGTCACCATGTACAAGCCTATTTTTTTAACGATAAAAGTCATATCAAAAAGCAGGTCTGGTATAGAGAAGACTGTGGATTTAATCAGTTAATTGTGTGGTTAGACTGTTCATAATCACTTCATTTGCTTTTAATGGCAATGAGATGGATATTTCCAAAGGAGTCTTATTGTCCTCTGTGTAAATAACTAATTGCTTTGTTATTAAATACTTAAATACTCAACATGCCCTGTAAATGCAATCTGCATGTGAAACCAAATCCCCATACTCTACCCAATTCTCATTTCATAGACAGGCAATGTAGCTGCATCCGAGTGGTGCCTGGGATCACCTTTGGGTAAGTCTGAAGTAATTCCTTTTCCTCAAGAGATGAATACTCTGATTTTCAGTGATTACTGCAATGTTTGCTGATTGTTTTAACTGATTTCATCTACCTATCTATTCACGCAGTTGAACAGTCAGCTCATCTTGGAAGGTGTCAGGACAGAATCTAGGTGGGATATAAATGCTGCTGCTTGTTGCTTCATCTGAGACTGATACAAGACAAGCATGAGTTGTTCCTTCTTTGATCTGAATCAGACAGAAGTTAAAACAGATGTCATCTAGCATATACATCACGTGTAAACTAACTCACTGATTCTCCTACTGCAGAAAACATGTTTGGAAACACATTTCTCAGAGTCCAAGTCTCCCGCTTCTCCCCAGAAAAGCATGTACCTGATTGCCCTTGTTTAATCTACTTTCATCCAGATCACCAGGCTTTTGTGTCACTTTAATAAATGAAAATCAAACCAGAAAATATAGAAGACAGCCTGGAAAACAGCAGAGCATAGATGGCTGCAGTATGGAGATCCAAATCTGATCTAGCCACATTGGGTGTTCTATATTGTCAATAAGAGGTAGGCACTTTAGAGACATGGTTTATCTGACCCATATTCACTGTCTACATTAGATTAAGATGAATCATACCCTAAAAGTGCCTCTTTCTTTCTATTGAATATAAGAAGAGCCTTGACAATTGCTCAGTTGTAGATAGCAACACTCTTTTTTGTTGCTAGTCAAAGATATGCTGGTTTGCATTATGCTAATGCATTGAATTACTAAGACAGAAAGATTTTGCATGGAAAAAATATAGAAGAGTGCTATTACAGGAGAAGTAATGTCAAGGGAGGTGCATGCCAAGTGAAACAATGGAAGAAAATCAGAAGCAGTAAAATGGTACCTGGGGGCAGGAAAGTCTGAGTTTAAGTTCAGTTGGGGTACTGGTATGACTATATCCACATAAAATAATTTAATTCAGAATACATAGATTAAAGCAATCAATATGAGATCTTTATATTTGTTTTGTACATAGTTTGGGCATCTTACTTCAGTCTAGATTTAATATGGTGGTCTGGACTGAACACCCCTACAATGAATACATTTCTGAGTTCACTAAAGAACTGATTGTTGGTTGAGACTGCCATATCCCCCTGAAGGGCAGCAGCCCACTTAGTGTGCACTATAGCACAGCCCTAGAAGGGATTTGGTTTGTAAACACCTTTCTGTGAATTCAACCAATGTACAATAAGTGGGGATGACTGAGAGAGTTATTTCAAGAATGCACAACGTCTCTGAACCAATATGCTAATGTAAATGCAGCCTAAGACAGACAGTTTGAATATAAAATTTAAAATTCTAATGAAACAGTCCTTTAGACATAACTGCCTAAAATCCTGTTAGAATTGGTGTAAAGTATATAATTTTGAGAGCTGCCAGATCATCAATTCACTAGATGGACTGAGGAAGACAAGATTTTCCTCTAGAAGTCTTTGCTGGCTCTTCTCACTCTATGGTGATTATATGGGGCAGATGAATAAAAATCTAGGAGCCTCCCACCCACCTTGGCAGTACATAGGCAGGCCTGATGGGACAAAAAGCAGGGATAGGACTTTCTGTAGGGAAATATGTACACAGTCTGAGGTTTGGTCATGGCTGGAGACAAGAGCACTTCATCAGCAAATGTTGACCAAAACCGGAAGGCAAGAAGGAGACAGGTGCAAAGAATGAAGAGATGACATGGCAAGTGTGAACAAATTAATTTAAATTTGAAATACTCTGGACCTAAAGTACAATTTTACATTAAGCAGAGGACAAAACAATACATATGGAGGGTTCTGTTTGCATTTGTACCACATTGTCCAGACCTTCTGTTGCTATGGTTTTGTACCACCTGTCTGCTATCAGGATTTGTTTACCTCTTTCAGTACTGCACTGGATTATTTAGATGGTTATCTCAGCATGATAGATTGAGTTACCTCTCTGGCTTCATATGCTGAGAATGAATTCTGTAAAAGTGCTTTTTGAACCACTGTGATGCTCCCTTGTATCTGATTTTCTTAAAATTAAAAATGATAAAATGTTTTTGTTTTTTCACAAAACTAGAATAATGGTGAATGTAAGGAAATTCATTAGCAGGCAAAAGAGACTCCAAAATGAAGAAGGCAGGTTTCTTTTTAATTTCACAAAATAATATTTTGTATAAGTTATAACACATTAGCAGTTTTGTTCATTTGTATTTAGTTAGTGAAAATTGTGATCTGCCTTTTCAGGTGGTGTGGAGCAACGTATTTTTATCAGCTTCTGTTCTGCTGCTTTTGTCTTCTAAACTCATTTATAGGAGGAGACATACATTTCAAACAGTATACTATTATCTTAACATTGGCAAGACACTATGCATAAGAAAGATGGAGATGGATCCTTGTACAATAGATTAGCTGAACTGTTTGCTAAGTTCCAGTCAATGACATCTGCAGAAGTCTATGGAAAGCAGTGGAAAATCTCATCTTTTAACCAAACCAACTGGATTGTTTCCAAGGGGCTCACTGGAGTTCTGAATCACTCATAAATGTTGATAAGGTACAAATGACAATGATCTTCCAAATCCAGCTGGAGTTTGTAGACATAATAGTTGGAAGTAATGTTTCTTTACAAGTAAGCTGAATGAATTTAAATAACAACTATTGACAGACAACAAGTGAGAAAACATATTCTGGTTTTATAGATTTCATTAAAAAAAAAAAAAAAAAAAAAGAAAGATTGTATTCTGAGCCCTAAAACTTTTGTCCTCTTAGGTATTATGACTAGATTTCACAAAGGGAGTAAGCGTGAGGAACAGGAAGCTTAAGTAGCGTTTAGTCAGAAAGAGAGCTCCTGACTCTGAGAATTCAAAACAAGTAATGTGTCATCTTCAGCTTTGTATGACAGCCTTGTGAGCAATTGAACATGTGCTGTTTATCTGATCCTCCATTCTTCTGTCATGAACATCACTGTTTACACCTCTCCCCTTCAAAACATCTCAACCTGGCCTTGATATACACAGATCTATCACAGGGCTGAGCCTTTCATTTGGCCAGAATCATATCAAATCTGCAAAGCTTTAGTAAGAACAGAAATGAGATGCACAGACATCAAAGGGGTGTAGGTGCAATCTGCAGAAGTTAGGTTCTAACCTACCCCAGATAGAAACTGTGCACAATTGCAGTAAAGGTAGTCTCATCTCAATTCTCCTGGAGAGAGAAAATACACTGAATAAAAACTCCTCTTTCACCAAAAGATTCAGAAAACTATCTAAATCCTCCCCTTTGCAGACATCTTAATTATTTCTAAGAGGATCTTGCCCACAGAATCCCACCAGAATTTTTAAGGTACTCCAGAAGACAATGCAAGGAAATATTTTGTGTGGAAAAGGTGCCAAACAGGGCTTTGAGAACAGACACCTCTACTTGTTAAAAAGGGGTAGTCAGTCTGATCTTAAGACTCATGGTATCTGAAAAAGAGCAAAACCACAGATGAAGGTAAACCAGAGAATAAGCCCTCTCATCCTTGTTTAGTATGGCTCAGTGGTTTCCAGAATCTGAGGTAGCAACTGAACTGATACTGTGAAATTGAAATGGTAACGCTCTACAATTAGTGGCAGTAACAGAGTGTCACAAGATAAGAGAAGGGTTTCTTTGTAGTGCTTAATGGCAAATGACAGAACCTCTTCATAATCTCAGGAGAGAGATCTGTGGAAAGCAAATTTCAAATTTAGAGTATGAACCTGCATAGTGCTACAGCCTGCCCTATAGGATAAAAGCAAATGGATAAGCCCCATTAAGCTCTTGTTAGCATTGAGCTACACAGAAACTTGTAGCCTGAAAAAATTCAAATCTTGAAAATCATGAAAAACTTAAATATATGGCCTTTTTATCCAAACCATTTTGGTTTTAACCCAGTTCCCTAGAAGATGTAGTATCTTTTACTATTTAACTGTTCAAAGTCACCAGATCCTTGCAGAACTTACTATTTCTTTAAGAAATAAATGGGAGATAATTAAAAATAATTATTGACACGAAAAAATTTGATATATAAATACTATCTAGGTCTCTAAATAAAATATGTACAGCCAAAGACCAGTTCTCTCACAACAGAAATTTTATATTTTTTGTCCTGCTTTATATAAGGACAGATAATTGCAGGATCAAAAGAGTCCCCTCTGGTCCTAGATTCACTGTTTTTCTGCTGATTTTAAATACCATTTTCCATTAAATAAACAAGTGTTTACCCATTGTGTTTTTTATGGCACTAATACATATGGAATACAAGAATTATCTTAAACTAATCCCTGGACTTTAATAATTTTTTTAAAATAATTCGCAATCAGTTAATTGTTTCCTTGGGACTGAGTCACAGGATTTTATTTCAACAGTTCAAATTAGTAATAATGACTCTTCCAGAAGAATTTGAATCCTCCCTTCTTGTATTCAGTTAATTATATTCTCAACCTTGTTTTTTTCAAAATAATCTGCTTCAGCTATCTCAGTTTATTCTTTAAAATATAATTCTGAGATAAAATTATTTTAAAATATTTTTATTTCTATAGATTTCTTTGTGACAAGCCACGTGCAAAAGTGACCTCAGCAGGTTTTAATGTCAACACTCCTTTTTCTATTAAGCAGCTTTTTGCTATCCAGCCTTCTGCTAAATTGTTTAGATGACAGTTCTTTGTAAATAAGAATTTGAGATACAGAACATAGAACACCATCTTCCCTATAACTTTAATTCTCAACATCCTATGAATCTCTGGAATGGTCTTTTCTGTTCACTTATCTTCAATTTTTGCATACAATACGAACATAATGGAAGTGAGGTTTCAGGTTCACTTTGTTCAGTTTTTTTTTCATGGACTAAGTTTCGTACTGAAATTCTATGAGGTTGTCCATTTTTATCATCATCTACAAAAGCTTTGTCACTGCAATTTCCCAAAGTCTTACTTCTGAGAAAAAGTAAGCACTTCAGCAGTCAATATCTTCAATTCTGGCAGTGCAGGAGCATCTTGTTGCTATGCTCCAGAAATGGATCAGACAGCAGATAAACATTTTTGCATTGTCAAGGCCTGTCTGTCATCAGGAAGACCTGGGATAACATAATCCAAATCATGAAAGACAAAACTGGGAAGAGTGTGTAGTGGTTTTACTTTTGCTGAATGCCATTTGCCAAATTCAGTGTAGTGGTTTGAGTGTCTTTTTTTTTGCTGTGAGACAGAATTAGGAGAAAAAGGCAAAACTGGCTTAACTTAAAAGTAAACAGATTTTATTAACATACACACTAAAAGAAAAAAAAAACCTACACACATGAAACTTTCAAAACACTCTTCCTTCTCCCCACAGATGTTTACTTTTCTACAAACAACAAAGAGAGACAAAACCTGTGATTTTCAGTCAGTTTTACCATTTGAAAATAGTCTTTCATCAATTTTTTGAGAGGAGTCTCTTCTAGAGTCATGGATTTCACTGACAACTTGGAACAGTTCTCTTGTGGAAGGAACAGAGATATCTTTTTTACTTCTTCACTGGCACAGAGGACTTTTCATGCCTATCTCTGTTCAAACGTAAGATCAATATCACTTAGTCCATCACAAACATCTTTGCTGAGATCCACACACAAATCTACAATCATCTCCCCAAATGCATATTTTTTCCCATGAATTGAAGGGATAATTTACATATAGAGTTGATTTCCAATGGCTCAATAAGAAGTCCAGCCAGCAGGCAACTCCTCTATCCTTCTAATTAGTCTTTCACTCTCTCCATCTGACTGTCATGCTGGCTTTTCTCTATGTGTACGCTGTCTCTCTCTTCTCTCACCCAGGGAAGAGTTAAGCCTTGAAAGTTTCATGTTGCTAGGAAAGGGTTAAATCTGCCCAGGCCTGCGGTGGGCATGTGATTTCTGCAGCTTCTCTGGAGGAGAGATCTCAAAGCAGCTGGGCTTTCCCCTTCTCCTGTCCTCTCACCCCGGGGGGCTGGGGAAACCCTGCCCACCCCTCAGTGACAATCGGACAGGGACAGTCGGGGGTGGGCCCGGCTCCCTCCCGGCTGGGCAGGGTTTGAGATGGGCTTTAAAATCAGCTGATGTGAGGCTGCAGCCTCTCCTCCCCCTCCGGGAGGCGATGGAGCCCGACCAGGCCTCGGGCTGGCTCCCCCCACCAGGAGTGCAGGCCTGGACCCAACTCGATGTTACCTGTTCAACTGACCAGAAGGAAAAAGGACTTCCTGGGCTGATTTTAAGCCTGGGTGTTTCCAGAGGCATATCTAACTCTTTAACTGGTCAACTAAGCTGTCAACATCTGCTATAACTTCCTTAGAGAAAGGAAAAAGACTCATGTCCGTGCGAAACTACCACAGAACGATAGACAACAATTCCATAAGGAATACCCAGTCTTGTAGGACTCCCATTAGGTATGGAGAGAGGCACACCAGTGTTAAAACTGATCTTTGATGGGAGCGACTCTTTGAGTAAGGCTTTGCCAGATATTCATGACTGCACTTGTGCCACAGCTCCCCTGCCTTGGTGGCAGACATTTCTTCACTGGTGGCCATCGAGGGAGCCAGTTCACCAGGGGTTTTGTGCCATGTCCAAAGCAAATTAGATTGGACCTGCTGAAGATAGAGCAGAAGTATTAACCCAGTGCCTTTGATGCTGTCAGTAGGTACCCACATGCAGCTGGGCTGCCACCAGAGCAGACAGGTAAAAGAGTTTCTGAGAGTTATTCCTGTAGGTGGAAATGAAAATTTGTAGCATTTTCTTCAGTTTGGGTTATTTTTCTAAGAAAGGTTAGAAGGAATAAGGGATTTTTTTTTTTTAACCTGGGACAAACTAGGATTCCTAGGTTGTTTTGGGGTTTTTATTGTATGTGTTTCTCTTCCTTTTTGTCTCTTCAGACTGTGGAGAACACATTTCTTCAAGCACATGGAAAGGCAGCCAATAATTTGAAGATTCGCTTGCTTGCTCTTCTTTTGTGGAGACGTATTATTACTACTAGCCTGTTTGTCAGATGTCTATCTTCCTTTGAGTAATCTGCCTCAAAGCCCTTAAAAAGGGCTTCTGTGTGCACTTAATCTGTTCTAAAAGACCCAAATAAATTATGACTGTGGCTAACAAGATCCCAGTAAAGGAGGTTAGTTAAAACTGTGGCAGGAGTTCTCCTCCTGTGACCTCCCTTCAGTAGGACAGACTGGTCTGTATGCTTGTCCTTCGAGAAGAGCTGGGTAGATCTGGGCAATTTCCAGTGGGAGCTGCTGACCTAAGATCTCCCTGTGCCCAGGAATCTCTCTCAGTGGGGCCAATACATTTCACCTGTACAAACAGCAAACAGTGTAATTACTTGACAACTTTAACATATTTTTTCTTTGGTTGATAAGAAGAAAATTTTGCATTTGTTGGCACTTGGCAGCTCTCTTGACTGGGTCAGGTAGAAAAAATTAGTTTACTCTTCACTAGGCATGAGTGCCAGGGGACCACTCACTATTCCTTTGTGGAGGAAAGCTTTTAACCCGCTACTGATCCTGTTTTTCACTGCCTTCTTCCAGGAGAAGAGCTGCAGCTCCGAGAGTGGGGAATGCTTAGCCAGGCATAGAAGAATGTAACAGGGCATTAGAAAGTATTCTCTCTCATTTCTCTAGCATTCTCATTTTTTGAGTGTTAGTGTATATTCCTTTGTTTGATATATGATGTACTGGGTTGTACGAAAGTGGAGGAGAGAGAGGGAAAGGAAACAGGACCTCTAAGTTTTATTTCTTTGCTGCTGTGTGTGAAGTAACAAGGAGCTACTAAGTACAAATTCATGTTAGGTATTTTAAGTGTCAGGTGATAGGGCAACCCAGAAATTATGTCAATTTATATGAATGAGAGAAAAAAAAATCTATTGTTTGCAGAGGGAAAAAATGGTGGGGGGAAAGCCTGTACAAAACCTTTTTAAAGTAAGATGAAGAATTTGGACAGAACAGGAAAAAGGGTAATACAGAATCTGCTACTTGCTCATAAACCATGCTGTTGAAGAATAGGTGAGGAATACATGGAAAATCATATATATATATATATATATATGTATATATACATATACACACCTTTGGCAGTCTAGAAAGCTGTTAGTATCGACTATACACAAACCTGCCTTTGGACTTGGCAGGAGTCCTCTGGCTTGTATGGTCTTTTTAGAGGCTTTATAGCTTATAACAGCTCTATTCTCCTCATGTCAGTTGTGTAGCAAGCATCTGGATGATGTTCTCCACACAAGCAGTGAAATATTCTCACTGAAAAGGTCCTAAGACAACCAAATGCACTGTGTCAAATGTCTCAAATGTCTAGCACAACCTGAAAATATTGGTGCATACTGTCTAGGAGTGAAATGGTCAAAAAGGAATAAGCAGCAAGCAAAAAATCTTGGTTTGGGTTATTAGGTTGGCTAGAGATGCAGATATTAGTATTCTTCACATAAGAAGTTATGTTGATCCTTGTTAGCCACAAAAGGACAGTGCCAGATATTTGAAATAGATTGGCAATATGAGCATGACTGGTGAAGACAATGTATGCAACTGGCTTACAATGAGAAAGCATCACTGTATGATTATTATAAATCCAGATAGATTCAATGAAGATGGCAGGGGAAGCTGTTCTTTTGATAGTCTTGGAGTGGCTGGATATGGTATTCTTAGGGAATATGGTGATGATGCCTGAGTTTTTCATAAATCTTGTCAAGGATGAAGCAGATGGGTAACAGCCTTGCAGAAGGTCCTTGATAATGAAAGCAAGAAAAGATTTACTAACTTGGAATTGTAAAGTCCAATCTCTTTAAATGGCTGATATTAGCTGCATTAGTGAAGCTAATGATCCTCTGAAGGAAAGGTCCAGAAAACAGTCTGCTGCTTCTCTGTCACCCTTTCCTCACAAAGGACTGTCTAGGTGGCCTTTTGAACCCAAAATCAGCAGCCCTCTGTCTGTGGTATCTGTCTATGGGAAGATGTGGTTTCATGTGTGGGTGCTCATGACATATGTCCCATACAAGTTTGAAAAAGATGTCTTGATCTTTGTACCAATGTCCTGCAGTTTTAAAATGTGCTTCTGTACTACATAGGTGCTGAGAAAATCTCTCACATTCATTCAGGTCACGGCATCGTGACCTATGAGGAAAGGCTGCATTGGTGATCCTGCCATGACCCAGCCTTTCCCTCTCTCTTCATCCCCGTCCTAAATAAGATTTAGCTAATCAGTTTTTGCTACCACAATGCTAGAATGAGTGCTTATTGGTGCAGGTGGTAGGTTGGTGCAGATGTTGTGGATGAGTACAGGGTGGCAGATTCTGGAAGAGTTGTGGGATGGTGGGTGCTGTGCCTGCAGGTGGCTCGTGCTCTGTGAAACATGTGCATGTTGGGACACAGTGGAAGTTCTCAAAGGTACACAGTACAGGTACAGTTAAGCAGAGAAGCCTGGAAAGTGATGGGATATCCTTGTTGGGATAGGATGGTAAGAGAGTTGTATCACTCTTAAAATGTTTCAATCAAAGCAAAATTAATTGCATAAAATTATGTATTAACTACAATAACTGTTCTTTCTTATGTTGAGCTGACTTACCCATGGAAGAAACTTCCTAGCTCTTGGCTACAGTTTAAATGCCATCAATAGGATAATTCTGTTCCTGAAAGTGCCCACTTAGATTTAGATTAAAAAGTACAGTTCTGGTCATAAAGTAAAAACCTAAATGAACATGTCGTACAAAATTTCTGCCATATCTTGCTGCTTCTTTCATGAGACAACAGAGTACCTCTCAATTTTCAGCAGTCCTTGAATTCTGACAAAAAAAATTCCAAACCTATGTCGTGAATTCCTGCAAAATCATATTTATTTCAGCCCATGGCATAACATGCTTTTATCATATCAGAAATTTAACCCTCATTGTCTTTAGAAATAATAAAAATTATTGTCTTGTTAAATAATAATATCCAAAAGGGACAGTCATCTAATAAAGCAGCCTTTTTTATTCTTACATTTTCTGTTACTACCAATCAGATTCAGTTTGTGTGCAGTACAGAAAACAGACCACTACTGAAAGAAAGAACAAAAGGCAAATCATTGTAAAATCTGAACTGCCAGAATTAGGCCGTCATGTTACAAAGTGGCAATTCTTTCTGACAGCCTCAGCTGTACCAATCATGACATTCGGCAAATTAGCCAGGCCAAGAACAAATAAAAAGAAGAAACAGGTGTGAAACCAACTTCCTGCCTCCCAGGATAAATACATTGTTCACTGAAGGGCAATGCACCTGCACTATTGTTTCTATCTGGCAAAGGGGGGTGGGGGGAAGCTTTTAAGTGTAAATACACTTGAGATTTGATAAAGACAAGAGACTTCTCTATAATTTCTGTATAAATGTGCATTTTCTTTCATGATCGTTTTTAATAAGTTAACTCTTTGAAGAGACATTTAAACTGTAGTTTGAATAAATTATTGCTCTGCAAGGGAAGCTGAAGTAAAGCTGAATATAAGCCTTTTCTGGGCTTTTCAGAAAAAGGGGGGAGACCTCACTGTTTTCTTTCTGATTACAATCTTTCTTCTTAAAGTTGCCCTTGTGGCTGAATAGCACCTCAGTGGGGTTAGATGAAGGAGCCTGGTGCTCCTTCATCCTGCTGAGACCTTGAAGGAATCCCTTCCCAACCAGGTGTACTGCACTGGAAACCAGAAGAGATACAGAATAGGAGACAAGAGAAGAGCTGCAAAAAGGCTGTAGTCTGCATACCTTAACTGAATAAATTTGTTGCTCTGTCCCTCAGTTATCCTTCTGACTTGGTGCTTGGGAGCTTTTGATTCGTGACTATTGCAATGGGCAGACAAAGGACTGGGAAGGTGAGAGACTGATTTCAATTAAAGAGCAGCTCATTTCTTCAAGCCAAGAATCATGAACTAGTGAGACTGCTTTCTCAGATGTTTTCTCCACTGGTACAGATATGGTTCTCGGACAAGTATTTTAATAAATCATTCTCTGCATGTGGGTGGATGCAGACCAATACCGTAACTGGAAGGCTAGTATCCCTTGATATTCATGGTTGCTGTAGGAAGGAGCAAGGAATTAGAGTGTTCAGCCTTCACTGATGAATAGGAGTTTTTTGTCCCTAGTGCAGATGGTTTAGCATTCCACATTTCACTCTGCATTGGCAGAGATGAAGTGGGTATGGAGTAACACATTGAATAGACACTTCCAAGAGGCAGGATAGCTGTGAAACAGTTCCTAGTTTTCCTGGAGCAGCTGCTGACCCTCACTGCCTTATGGGGCAGTAGCTCCTCTGGCACTCTGAGACAGACTGACTCCTGCAACAAGTGCTGTGTTACAGCAGCACCTGTGTCTGAGGAAGTGCAACAGGTTAGATTTCTGTCATTCTCATGAATCCCTGGGAAAAGGACAGGAAACAGTGGTTTCACAATTATGAGAATGGGAGAGGCTCCAAGAGAGGTAGATAAGGAGGCTTCTTGTGTTGACCTCAGATTGTCCCCGGATTTGTTTGTAACCTCATATACAACATATTCTGCTTTTGTCTGGTGCCTGGTCTGTGGTGATCTTACTCTGAGAGCTGACAAGGTTTGAGCAAAACTGGTTCCTCACACACCAGTGAAACTGGTGAATGCAACTATTTCATAGCAGTGTTTCTGTTCCTGCACTGTAGATTTGTTAAGTGAGCATTTCTGTGCAGGATCTCAGGATGTATTTTAAAGTAAAGCTTAGCTCCTGGCAGATGAGTACCTCCTCAACTATCTACTGCAGCCCTGTCACCCTTGACTGTAAGGTTATCCCTGTGACAAAATGCTTGGGGAAATGGGCAGCTCTGCATTCTTTATGCCACAGAGACCAGCCAAAAATTTGAAACAATTTAGGGCCAGAGAAAGAAAGCTGTTTTTACACTGATGTAAAAGCAGTCTGTGATGCATTGATCAATGGGACAAGTATAGGTATCACTACCAATTGGCACTATTATTTGAATATTTTCTAGATTAGGAGTTGAGAACTACAGGATGCTAGTGGCAGTTTTCTCTAGCTAAGAACTGTAAATGGAGAGACTGTAAGAGATTTACTTGAGGTATTATTCAGAATGAGTTGCACACTTGCAGTGAGGATTAATGTTTGTTTGCACATGAATTTTTATTTATTTGTGGTTTTTCTGTGAGAAATGTGACAAGACAAACCTAACTGAAGTTCTGTGAGTGAGCACAAGCACTTGCATCATTTTAACATCTGTCACCAAGCTCAGTTGATAATGGTGACTGCTATTATGGCATCTTCCTCCCCTCCACACAAGGCCATCTGGGATTTGTGTTATGTAAGAGGATTAGCATTTTTGCTTTCCTCTGTTATTTAAAGTATTTCTCAGGACTGGTTTTTGAATAATAATAACAACAACAATAATAATTGGTCTGTTTTGTGTAGGGCTTTCTGAAAGGAGAAGTTGGGAATTCTAAAGCTACTGCACTTAAGGAGAGCACCTGGCCTCACCATTTGGGTTTGAATGGGATTCGCTTCAAACAGGATTTTTCAAGCTGTGGTGGATAGGAGTGATGGAGGACTGTTATCACTGGATGAAATCAAGGGTAAAGTATAAATTATTGTGAATGAATCAGTTCCAGCAAGGAAACCATTGTGATTTCCGTTTCCTCTTCTCAGACTCGGCTTCAAATCCTATCTCATAAAATTATAGTTGTGGCTGGTAACCTTGCCTGTTAAGAGAACCTGAAATGTATCATTATATGACCCTGGTTTGGGTTGTTCCATGATTTGCAAAGATTGAATTATTTGGGCTGAAATTTCTAATATGGAGGGTCTCCTTAAGACCAAAAATTTTGAAAACTTCTAATCAAAGTATGTACCTATTTTTCAGAACTTGATAAAAATAAAGTTTTTACCAAGAAAAAAGTAGTGCTAAAGGTTTATCAAATTCACATGAATTTGAACTAAGAGAACTGAAGGCAGGATTGGGGAAAAAGAAGTAATTTAAGATCTGTGACAATTTCTGTGTTTTAAATAGCTGTATATTTGAAAAAACATCCCTATAATGGAACCCTAGCATAACCACAGCTTTGAGGTTTGGGTCTTCATCTTTTTCTTAAATATATTAAATTTAAAACAAAGGCTAAATTCTGATGGCAGACTTCGAACAAACATTGTAACAATTAGCTCTTCTGACTGGAGATGTAATAAAAATAAGAGGGTGGTGTACAAATTCCACTATACACAGTAAATTCATAGGCTCCCAATGGAGAGATCTTGAACTGTAGGACTCCACGGACATTGTCTATGCTCCAGTCACTCACACATCTTGTCAAACCCATGCATAAGAAACATCTACAGCAGGACTTACTATACATCAAGAAAGAGTACAGGACTGCTTTTAGTTGGTGGTGGGTTTTTTTTTTTTTTGTTTTGTTTTTGATGTTGTTGTTGTTGTTGTTTTTTGTATAGATGCTGCTCTTCTGCTGGTGTGGGAATAGTCTGGTAAAAGCAGTAAGGAAACAGCCATGGCTCTGGGTCCTGGAGCTACAGCTGAGAGAATAAGAATGGTAGAATGAAGACTGAATTTGAGCCTGGGAACTCATTACTGGCATTGCCATGCTGGTGCTGCAGCTTAGATGGAAACTTGTGATGGAAGCAGCGATTGACTGCACCAGATGATAACTGAGACTGGGTGAGGTTAGGGGCTAATGCTGGAGCAAGGAGCTTGGGCAGGGGAACAGAGGAAGGGGAGCAATGGGCAGCAGCTCTGTGTGCATCAGCGTTTACTCCCTTCAAGTCTGTGGAAAGCCAGAGAATCTCAGGCCTTATCATTTCCCTGCTGCCAGCATTTGCTGCACAAATCTGCTGCTATTAATGGTAAGTACATCAGGCTGACTGCTGGGTCAGACCATCTAACATCCTGTCTCCTCAGTAGTAATTGCCTGGGGGAGAGCAGACCTACAAAGTGTAAGTTGATGCATTCTCAACTACCACAGTTTTTTCACTTAGAGGAAATTTCTGCAGTAGTTATAAAGTGCTCCAGTAGCTGCTGACTCACAGAAAATTCAAAATTGTGTCCCACAATGGTGTTCCTTTCTTTTTAGCTGGCTTTGCAGAAGGTCATTAGGGAAGCACACACATAAGCAGATGTGCTGATGGTGTGTGCTGAAGTACAGGTGAGAGGAATCCTTCCTTGCTGCTTCTCCCTGGGCTTTCTTCCCACCTGTGGCTACACGATCAGATGCTTGTTTTCTGGGAGGACTCTGCCACAGTCAGTGCTGAAAGCAGACCTGACACCTGAGATGAATTGATGCAACAGGAGGGCCTGTTGTCTGCTATGGCCATCACCACAATTACAAGTTTGGAATAGAGAAAGTCTTGGGGTGAATCAGTGGAATTTTTCCTGAGTGATCCGACTTTGTCACTCCCCCAGAGACCTGCAGGCCTAGGGAAGTGATTTAAAGGTAACCCTTTAAGGGGGCACACTGTCAATTAGATTAATCTCACCTTACTTTAGAGCTCTGAGCATCTGGGTATCTAATCGTAAGTTAGTCATTATTGGTACCTGGTTTAGTTGATGAACACTGTTCACTCTTCAACACTATCTCTAACCTTGGGATGAAACTAATTTGGGGATACTTGTTTCTCTCTAGTGATCGTAACAGCAGCCTCAGGGCATGTGAATGCCACCTTGCTCACGTTGCTTGAGACTATTTTGTGAAAAAAAAAATGAATTATTCTAGTTTGTTCCCTCAGAAAAAGATGAACAAAGTATTTGAGATAAGGAGGTAAAAAGAACAAGGGTACGGAAGTAAGCAAGAAGAGTAAATTATTTATCAAACAGCTGTACATCAAATGATTTCTGTCCATTCCATGTGCTGTGAAGTTGACTTTTGCAACTGTAATCCTCTTTGGGTTTTGACTATATAAATAAACCTGTATAAAGAAAATATAAAATTATCTAGACAAAGTTAGTGTTAGGTTTTTCCTTTTTTAATCCTCTCAGTGTTGCAAAAATAATCTGTTAGCAACATGTCTACATACTGTACAAGGTGAATTGCTTTGTTTATGTTTCAAAGCTATTTATACAGTCTTTTTTTTTTTTTTTTTTTTTTTTTTTTTTTTTTTTTTTTTGTGGCTCTTATCTTATAAAGAGTATCCCAGTGGTCCAACTTAGTTTACTTTGTGGTAAGCCTCACAGGTAGGTAAGTGTGCTAAAATTTGGGCTATTTTCTGTCTTTTAGGAAGTAGTTTTCATAACTGATTAAATAGAAGGAGGAAATTAGAGACAAGGGAGAAGGTAGGAACCAGTAAATTAGGTGATTACAGGACTCAGTATCTGCAAGGTGTAGGGTCTGCTTTGAGTCTGTTGGAGCAGAAATCTGAATCAAGAACTGCCAAGTGCAGAGGTGTGTCGTCTCCCCTCTGGGTTTCTTCCCCATGAGACCTGAGTCTATTTTCTTCACATGCAGCTTGAAAACAGTTGTTAAAAATAATTTACAGTAAGAAGACATTCTTGACTGTCAGCTAGATGAGAAAGTCATTATTCATGAAGTACAGTGTGTTTGATCAATACCATATAGATACCACTGGTTTTAAGAAAAATCATCCCAGTTAAACTTCATGTCAGTTTCTGTCCAATCTTCTTGTGAGCCAGACAGTGTTGGTTTTTTTACCCAGCCGATCTCCTGATTATATTTTACCAGTGCAGCAATGTACATTTAAAATATAAACTGTAACAGAGTCTGAGTGAAAAAAAAAAAAAAAAAAAAAAAGAGAGAAAATGAGAAATTTGTGTTAATAGCACTGCAGATATCAGAAGAATGTTATTCTTACTGCATTGTTTAGGCAGATATGCAGTTCAATAATGCCTTCCTCTTCCCACCCATGCTTTCTTGGAACCAAGTCACAATTCCTATTGGGCTTCAGATTTCAATTCTCTGCACTACAGAATTACATGGTTTTTCTGCACAGTGTGTTTTCAATATGAAACAGAGTATATTTTTGCTCTGTGAAACCTCCACATTCTGTCTCCATGCTGGAGGAGTCATTTTGCATTGTGTTCCTGGTTGAATGCCTGAGAAAAAATGTATTCCTAGCTGAGAACTAGATTGCAAGGAAGCTAATCCTTTTATGTATGTATGTTCCTGCTTTCTCATTTCGGACATAGTGAGTATTGTTAAGAATCTTGGCATTGCTCTTTGCCTTGACTTTCCATGCATATCCATGTGCCAAATGTCATCGGAGAGTTTTTTTTCCAGCTGTGTATTTTTCTCATGTACTGATAGAACATTATAACAATGTGCTCATAATTTGGGGTAGTGGAGTTTGGGCATTATGGCTTCAGAAGCCCATCATGGCATTTTTCAGTATGGATTTGAAAGAACCTTTTATTGCCTCTCTCCATCCTCAACTGGCCTCTTTTCCTTATAATCACACCACAAAGAGTAAGTAGGTCAGCAAGAACATATGAGAAAAGTTTAACAAACAGGTTCTTTGAGGATATATTCTGGCCTATTAATGTGTTAAACTTAACATTTTTTTATTGTGAGTGTGCTGCAGGACTGGAACCCAACTACTTTTGCTACGGTCTGGACATAAATGCTAATATTTTTCTTAACATTTTGCAAGAGTCCGTTGTCCAAATTCATTGTCCAGATAAGCCACAGGAGATGTTAATGTGTAATCTGGTGAATTTTAGCATATATCTAGCATGCTAATATTGTATTTTAACATGTGTACACATATATTTTTTGAAACTAAGCTTTCTTCTGTAGGAGGAAAAAAGAAAATAAGATAGTATTATGTATAATTAATACTATAAGATAGTATTATTTTAAAACAGAAAGGTGTTCTTGGGAACAAAATCAGATGTAAACCAATGATTGTGGCTGAAAATTAGTTACTAATTTTTTTTTTTTCCTAAATATCATGCATAAGTTATTTATTGTTTACAGCTGGTCAGGGCTGTGATTTTCATCCTGTGAAAACCATTACAGCAAGGTTTTATGTTTTGTAAGGCCTAACTCTCAATTAAAATCTATCTGATATGTTTGTGTAAGAATTGAGAAGTGCAGGAACTAAATGAATGAAAAATAAGGACTTTTCTTTTTGTCACTTTGTGAATATGTCAAAATAACCTTAAAAGCTTGAGCATGGTTATGGTAAAAAATAGATTTAATGTGCTAATACAAGAAACTCCTCTTTTCTCTGTTCTTTTTTTTTTTTTTTTCTTATATGACTAATAGGAAATATTATTCTGAAATTTTATTCTGAAATGCTTCTTTTTCTGGTTTTGACATGCTAACCGTTACTGATAAGAGATGTTTAAGCACATTTTTACCAAAATAAACATGACTTGAAACACCTTGCTATCAGATAAGAAATTAATTTTCTTGCAAAATTTTCTTTCACCTGTATCTGAAGGTGTAGGACATACAAATCTACTATTTAAATTGAGGGTGTAGGACATACAAATCTACTATCTAAATCCTCATTTTTAGTGAAAGTAACAATGAACTAATTTCTATTTTTGATGGTTTATAGCTCAGATTTCTATTATGTCTTGCATTATGCCTTCATCAATTGGTAAAACTTCTCATCCCTATAGAAAAACAAATTATTAAAACATGACTTCCACATAGTTTGATTTCAGGATATTGACATATGGTCAATTTTTTCTTTGGTCTTTTATTTTAATTTTTTTTCTCCCCCTATTGATTTTTATGTGATTTCAGTCTGGAAATTGATGGGAAGTTACAGCTGTTCTGCTTTTGTTCTGTAAATAAATAATACTGGATTTTCAAATTTAAAGAATACTTGGCATTTAAAGAATAAGGGGAAAAAATTAAGTCTATCACAGAATCACAGAATATTCCAGGTTGGAAAAGACCTGCTTTGATCATCAAAGTTCAACTCCTGGCTTTGCACAGGACCAAGATGGGGATCACACCATGTGCCCAAGAGAATTGCCCAAATGCTTTTTGGACTCTGTCAGGCTGCTGCTGTGACCACTTCCCTGAGAAGTGCCAGTTCCAGTGCCCAGCCACCCTCTGGGTGAATAACCTTTTTCTAATATCCAGCCTAAACCTCCCCTGACACAGCTTCAGGCCATTCCCTTGGGTTCTGTCACTGGTCACACAGAGAAGAGATCAGTGCCTGCCCCTGCTCTTCCCCTCACAAGGAAGCTGTAACTGCAGTAAGGTCTCCCCTCAGTCTCCTCTTCTCCAGGCTGAACAGACCAAGTGACCTCACACAGCTTCCCCTCAAGGCTCTTCACCATCCTTGTAGCCCTCCTTTGGACATCTCTCATAGCCTAATGTTTTTCTTAAACTGTAGTGCCCAAAACTGCACACAGGATCCAAGGTGAGGCTGCACCAGCCTGGAGTAGAGCAGATTGTCTTTCATCCCTTCTGAGAAATGAAAGAGACTAAATTCTTGAATGAATCCTCTGCAGACATTTCTGAAACATTCTACCATTACCTTATAGTCCTATAGATAAGATGAAGCCCATGAATTGATAAATATTTGTTCATAAACTTTGTTTGTTTTCCATGGTAAAGTAAATCCTCTAGTTTGTTTATGACATCAACTCATCTGTGTCTCCTGGTATATTGGTTTCCGATATACCTGACATATACCTTTTTTATTATACCAGAAATTTAAGTCAGAAATCCCAACTATATTAGGGAATTATATTGCATTTATCCAGTTGTCTGTATTAACCAAACCATAATATCCATCAAATAATGAAATATCTTTTGTTCTCATATATTCCCTTCCATAAAAATACATTGAAGCAAATTCATAAATATTGTATAACTATGAATTAATTCCTGCTCAATTCTATCCACATATGTTTTCATTATTTAGCCCAGAATTAGATTCAGGCCAGCTAGCTTATGCTTATCCAGGTCACTTCATTTGCCCTTTTAAATATTGCCCCAACCTTTTCACTTACAATTTCTCTGCTCTTTAAAGATGTGTCAAAATCTAACAAGGCTAGGAGTTGTTTTTCTACTTCTTTCAGGATTCTTGAATGCATGACTAAATGGACACTTAGATTTAAACCTGCAGCTAAGTGTTTCTTCAGTGACATGCTCTATATGTGCTTCCAACTTTGCTCCAAACAAACCCCAAATGTGGTTATTGCCCTTTTGTTTTTCTGCCTTACTAAACATTGGAAAACATTTTTGAACAGCTACCAACCTAACTGAGAAAAAGTAGCAGGTGGATTCAGACAAGCAGACAGAGGCAGAGCACAGGGAAACCACGTTTGGTCACCAGGGGAGAGGGTGATCTCAGCACATCAGGCTCCTGAACCACTGCCAGTCTGGCAGGCATCACAGCAAAGGAGTATTTTAAGATGGATTTGAATGACAGTAAGTAGCTTAAGGAGTTTGGGTTCCTGATTAAGTTTGGTTTGTGATGAAACATCAAAAAAATACAAATTTGGACATGGAAGGGGAAGAATCAGTCCTTTTTACCTCTTCACCAAATTGTGGATAGCATCGTTTTTGTTGAATCACTTAGCAGCATGATGGCTGACAAGTTTTTTAGAGTTTTTTGGTTTGTTTGGTTCTTCCCCCCCCCCCCCCCCCCTTTTTTTAAAATAAGTTTAAACCTCCTTTTGTTCAATTAGCATTTTTTCAAGTGGAGCTGAGTTAGTTGAAGCAGATGGTTTATCTTTTTTGGTAGTGCTTCTAGTTGGACAAATGAGACTTATTTCTACATCTCCCTCTCTATTGCAGTGCCTACAAAGTCATTCCACATTTTACGCACCGTGTTTTGACTTATTTAATGCAGGCGTACTTTCCCTGCAGTAAACATGATTACCCAAATACTTTAACTAGAGAGCTTCTGCTTTCCTCTCTGGTATAATTAGTCACACTGCACTCACACTGCATTTAAAGGGGAGAAAAAATCCACACATGGAGCATCTTGCAAATGTGCCTATAATCCCATACAGCTGCTTTCTTCACTTTATTCTTTTTTGACTGCTTATAGAACAAAATTGCTGCAGCTGGGCAGAAAACTGAGCAAAGTTGCAAAGACACCTCTCCTTTCATTTCTTTGTGGAATCCACCCATTCAGGTGTCTAGGGATAGCTCTTGATTAGCAATTGCTTAACACGGGGCTAAGTTTTCTTGGATTCTAGCGTTGAATAACTTGGCAGGATTTCTATTAGGTTTGAATTTCAAAGCCAAAAGAGTGATCTGAGATCGCATACTGGCAGTTCCACAGTGGTAATTTCCATGTTAAAAGAATACTTATCACCAGCACCACAGCGAAAGAGGCAGCTTTACACAGAAAGGCCCTCTTGTGAAATTAATTTGGTGTTTAGTTTATTAAGAAGCTGATTCCAAATGTGCATTTTTTAGTTCCTTGTAAAGAAAACTCTTTCTAATTCTGCTGATATTTTGAAGGCAAAGATTTGGTTGTTTAAAAAATGTTTACAAAAATTCTGCTGAACCTGTTTTTCATTTATGTGGCCACATGCTTTCTAATTCCTTCTTGCTAGAAATAGAGCAGGAGATGGAAAAGGGAATGACCAATGTAGATTCAGTAAGATATTGGCCAGATCAGTTTGCTTACTCTAACTTCAGTAGGCAGCTTGCTTGAGAGGTTATTGATGGATTTATCATTAGTAAGAATTCTTAAAAGAATAACTTGCATGGCAAAAGAAATTTTAGATAAGGAAGGAAAGGTGCATTTTTTAAGAAAAGACCCCCAAATGTTTTTCCAGGTCTGTTGCATGTAATAAAAAATAGAAATCTAATATAGGTCAGCTAGCCTCTGCTTATTTCTGTCTATTAACTGTAAATGAACTTTGGGCAACTTGTCCAGATGTAGTTATCTAAAGACAACTGAGATTAATTCCACCCTTTGGTGTTTGTTTTTCTCTAACACTACTTGTTATTTTGCCTCCAAGAGTCACACCCACTCGATGTCCTGTCTGTTTGGACAGAGACCTCTTCTGACACAAGGCAATCTTGTCCTGTGTGCTGGTACAGAGCTCAGTCCTCACAGAAGATACAGGAGACCTCATTCTTGAAAAGTTAAAGTGCCCTAAGGAAGCAGCAATCAACAGACATTAACTTGTGATCACAAGCACAGGAGCTGTATCTTCGATGGACGTGTTGGAGGAAGGGTAAAAGCTTCATGGAGAGCTCTCCATCTGTTACTAAAATCAGCAAGGGGACAGCAGAAAACATGCTAACACAGAATGTGTGCTCTCTAAGCAACGTTTATTCTATGTATAGAAAAGGAAAAAGACAGAAAGAATCAAACTTGATCTATATCAGGCCTTCTTTAAGCTCCAGAAATAAATTTTAAAAAAAAGCATATCTGACTGCATTTGTTGATGCATACCTAATTCCTCATGGCCCATTTAAAAACAGACCACCTTCTAGAGTAATAGAGGTTACTGCAACACGTGTATTACAGCCTTTTCATCTCTGAGGTGAATGTTAGTACAAAAAAGAAATACACTGGGCAAATATGCAGGGAGCTAAATAGCTCCTCATTTGTTGTAGGAGATCATTTTATTAATATACAAAGGAGCACACGAAATGAAAAAGGAAGAAATGTATGTGTGAAAGGAAGAGAGGAGTGGGATTGGGATTGTCGGTAAAGGAAGATACAGCCCTGAGAAGCAGGATCTGAGAAACTGTCAGTGACTGAATCCTTTGTGTTAATAAAAAAGAAAACCTATTAGATAGATAGATAGATAGATAGATAAACGAGCTTAAGAGTTTCTGATTTTGAGGCAGGAGATTGGAAAGTTTCTGAACTACCTTCTTGTCATTTAAACAAAAGGTATTTTTCATGTATTTTAGAAGATAATTCAGCTAGAAGAAATGCACAGTTATGGTAGAGATAAATGTTTTTATATTATGCAGTGTTCAAAAAGACAATTGCATGTACATTTAGAAGATAAAAGTTTTATTCTTTTCTTTAAAAGAACTACATTCAAAACATGGCAAATGATTATTCCCTAAATCAAATTTTATTAGTAGAGTTGTATTAATAGAATTATTATTTTCCTCTCCTTCCTGGTTAATTCTTAAATCTTTCTCTACTTATCTATTTTGGATTTTTTTTCTTTTAGTTTAATAAAGGTATGTGATTATTCTCCACATTTTCTTCAAAGCAGAAAACAATCCAGTAAACATTAGGACTGAACTCTCAACCCAACTCTGTAAAAGTAGAATCATAATTAGGCAAAGTTAGTTTGTCTGCTGCTGTGTGTAAACAAGTTGAATAACTTCATTATTTTCAAGCTTTGCCCCTACATTAGAATAATTCACACTACTTGAGGGAAATGACACCTGCTAATTAACCACAAGCAGACAAAGCACTTTAACAGCCATAATCAGTCATTTTCCCGTGCAGTTTAAAAAAGATTAAAAAAAAAAAAGAAAAAAAGAAAAGAAAGAAGAAAAGATCAAAACCTTTGTGACAAGATGTTTCCATGAATCATCCTCTTGAGGAAATCTTACTGCTTGAAGAAGATTCAAATATAATAAGTCACACATCTGTTCAGAATAGGAATTAAGTAAAGTCACATATATGCTCCATTGTATTTTATACAGACATCTGCTTGGGACTTATCTCCACCTAAAAAATGATATTTAAAGTGGTCAGTATGTATATTCAATATGTATTTACTGAATGACTCATGCTTACAGAGGTTTCTATAACAAGGAACTGGTAACTTCCCAGAGTTGCCTTCCTCCCTCTCCATTGACAAACCTTGCCTTTGGTGTACACATCAGTATTGCAGATGACTAAAGTTAAGTGATGAATCACAACCTGACAATCCTATCCCCAAATAATTTACATTCAACCTGCACAAGAGAAAGTACTTGCGAAAGGAGATACCACTCCTATTTTGCAGTGAGAAGATGAAGCAAGACAAATGAATGTCCTACACATAGTTTCACTGAAAGTCTCTGATGGAATGAGAAGTAAAAACCAGACTGCTGGTGTCCTGCTTGAGGAACACTATAGTCCTAATTATGCCTTTTCCCCCTCTGCTTTCATGTTCTAAGATCCTGTTATTTCAATTGTATTTTTAAGAGTTCCTATAAATCCTGATTTCTCAATTCATTTGCAACAATTTAGAAAGTACTTTACATGTCCTGGAGGGCTACTGCATTAACCAAAACTGTGCTGATACTCTCCAGAACAGATAAAAAAGCTTAAAAGAGCAAAACCTTCTTGTTCTCTCATTCATTCAATACCTACATTGAGCGGGAAGGATTTACTTTCTGGGACATACTAGGGAAAAACCCTTAAGCTAAAAGTAGAAGACATAAGAAAATGGTTCCACAGTAATTAGTAGTAGGAAAACTAAATACAAAATCACAAAAAACAGATATTGCGGTCTCAGTTCTACAGTAATTTGGAGGAAAAAAAAAATGATCCCTGGGGAAAAGTGCTGAAACAACAAAAGAAATTATGGGAATCCATTTAAGAAACTGAGATTGTGAATGTTATTCACAAAATAAAAGGGGACTCCAAGAACAAAGAAAAGAGTCACAGACTTTCAGATGTATGCCAAGAGAAGTGAACATGTTTGATATTTCCATTTTAAGAACCAGATAAACACTATTATTAGGAGATGCTGAACAGGATGAAGAGCTATAGTTTTTTCCCATCACAATGACTTGGAGCATGTCAGGCAATTCCAGTGTTAGACCTTTCATCCTTTGACCCCACTGTCCATCTCCAGAGGTGTACTGATATCCATCATTATTTTTCTAGGTATCTGCATACCTTTTAACAATCCTTAAGCCAATTTAGTACAGGCTTTTTCCAAAAATTGTAGTTTTTTAAACCACAGCTACAGCTATTGTCACAAAATTATTATACACTTTGATCAGCTTCTGGAAGAGTTTACATGCTGTGCTTGATGAGATGACAGGAGACAGGAAGTTTTCACTAGTCATTAAGAAAGGAGTGGCAGGAAATCTTACTCTTCAGATCACATAAAGGATTCCTTGTGGTCTTTGCTTTGAGAAATTCTGTTATCTCCACTCTAAGGCTTTGTAAATGGGCATGTGAAACCTCTGCAGGTGAGAGTAGTACCTTTCCTTTGTGTGGTGAAACTTCACACAGATTGGCTGAGCTGAATAATGTTGAGCATGGCTATGTCCTTAGTTTTTCCAGAATGTTATCAATTGCTGTAATCCTAGAGCACTCCAGAGAACCTCATGCAAGACAGTACCAAAAAAGCCGCCTGGGAATTGAAGCCAACAGTGCCATTCTAGGAACACTGAACAGGATGTCTGGCTATCGTTTATGACAGAGAGTGACCCAAACTTATCTTCATGTCTTGCAACCACCATACAGCTGCAAGATGACCACTTCTTCCTTGGTCAACTTTCTGTACAGTCCTGTTGCTGAGGGACGGAGAACTGATCTCCTGGACAGATGTAAGACAGTGATAGCCTACGCTGTGACACAGTGGCTGATCAGGATTTTCTGGCATGTAACAGTGTTGAGATCTACCTTTTCTCTGCCAAAATGTATGCAAAAATGTTCTTAAAGACATTGCTTATGCTGCAAAGTCAAAGTCCTGGGAAGTGAGGATCTTGAGATAACAATTTTCCCCCATTTGTAAATGTATTGAAAGTTCCCACGGAAATATGACCTTGCCCAATATTCTAAAGACATGTCAGAAACAGAATTAGGGATAAATACTCTTATATTTGGCATTTCCTAACATTTAATTAATTTCACAATCCAATACAATGCAAGTAATTTTCCTTTACTGTTGTTATTTTTGTTGTGTGGTTTTGGATTTTTAATTGTAAGTACAGACGTACATGCACTTGTTTATGGCCATATAAATTTATAATACTGGGAAAAAGCTGTGTTTTCCATTTGGTATGAAATGTCTTGCTTGACTTGCTTCCCTGTAACAATTCTTGAAGAAGATAAGTAAAATAAAAAGGCTAAACCCTATGAACTCTATGCTACACCTGTAATTACAGTACTTAAGGGTTCTTAACTACACTGCAGAAGAAAAAAAAGGAAACGATCTCAACATAAGCACTCTTGGGTACATGCTAAATCTGTTCACTTTTTTCTCAGCCCACCACCTCCCACCAGCTGACCTAATGAATAAATCCTTTCTGACTTCAGAAGAATTTACATTTTAGCCATTCCAGCTGGGAACAAGCAAGGTTGTATGCTGCCATGGCAGCAGTTACACTGCGAATGGGATAAGTAGAAAAGGTGGCAAAGGCAGCCAAAAATAACAAGTGATAAAGAAGTGGGATTCTGTTTGTCTGTGGTTAGGTAGATGGGGTTAAGCCCTCCACCTAAGCCCTGATGCTTAGGAACCCCTAAAGCTATGAAAGTGTTTTAAACCCCAAGTGTCAGCATGGTATCTGTGGTGATAGGCTGCTAACTTAGGAGATCACAAGCATTTGACAAGATCTCATTTGTCCAGTCCACAGAGGATGTTTTGTTTCAGTTCACATACCAATTTTCCACATATTACTTGCCGTATAGTGCAAGCTGTGTTTCCTGTGATCCTCCTTGAGGAGTATAAGCTCACTCAATTCCTACAGAGCGGGTATCCTTGAGTAACAAGTATTACTATGTAACAGGAGTTCAGAGACTCAGTATTTTTCCCTTTGGTTTCCCTGAGAGTACATCACAAAATTGCTCCAGGTCTGCTTTAATGAAAAGAGCAGAGTCCTTGAAGGCAACATCCTGGCAGCACACAGAATATTCATAGTTTCCATTTTTAATTCTGCACTTCCTGTTGCATGTATTTGCTCTCAAACCACTTCATTTAAATGATGGAATACAGCACATTTAAACAAAAAAATAAAAAGATATACAGACTTGCAATGAGTACATGCAGCCAAAAAAACCATGAGGGGCAAAGCCCGTTAGATGGGTTGTGTGAGGGTAGAATCTCTGAGGGCTGTAGAAAGTTGAAAGAATTGAAGGAAATGTTTGTGACAATTTGATATAGCCCAGCTATTTGACATATAACCAGTGATGGATCCGAAGTGTGGTTGGTAAGGTAGGCTCAATAAGGAAGTACAATCATTTTTCTGTATGAATTGTTATAACTAGTTGTTTCCTCTTCAATTCTTTTTTAAGAACTCTGCAGTATCTTCTTCAGTATTCATGTTATAACTTTAATGTGGTATACAGGATGGGTAAGCGTTGTAATCATGGAATGGAAATGGCTATATATTTGCTGCAACACATCACTTGTGTGTTCTTTCACATAATCAGAAATGAAATAATCAAGATTTAGTTTCCTTTTGGTCATGTTAAGAGAGAGAGGTTAATTCATATGTCTCTAAGTACTTCCATGTGTGTTCCCCCTTAGCTAAAATGCATATCACTGTTGCAGGTGACTGAACAGTGGTTACAATGTAAATTATTTAAGGCTTAAAAATGAGATGACATTTGAAATGTGTAATTTTTAATTAAAAAAAAAAAAAAGATTGTTTTGATGTTATTCCCACCCACACATGTCTAACTTTGTCCATCTACCTTTTTTATTCTTCCTTTTTTACCCTAGAGGAACTTTGTCATCCTCCTCAACTGCCATCTTAATTTAATCATGAAAGGAACAACAGAACATGCAGATCCAAAGAAGCTATGAAAAGGATATAAAGCAGGTTCTGCTGTAATAAAGAAATAACAATGTATATTGTAGAACAATATCTGAATACTCATTTCTCTGAATAGCCCACTTACAGCAATCAGATTACTGCAGTGATTAAAAGAATAAAAATAAGACCAATATTGTTTTAGAATTAATGTAATAATTTGGCTTTTAGACCTCTTTTGTGTTAATCTGACCAAACAGTCAGCAATGGGTTCCCTGGATTGCTGTGATAGTTGCTGACTTGCTCACTTAAACTGGCATAGCTCTTCCAGTGCTCATGGCAGGGACAATGCTTTTCTTGGAGACTATGGAGTCAGTTCTCCCCAGAGCTTGATCACCATTGGGAAAATATTTTCACTTGCCCAGCAGTGCATGTGCTGGCAGAAAGATGAGGATGCACCAGATCAGGAGGTTCTGTGCTTGTCTGAGGAGATCCCACCCACAAAACAGCAGCAGAGCTGCCATGGTCCCACAGTTCTCTGAGACTGTAACCTCAATTATTTTAGCATACTGCTTCAAAACTCATTGCAAATATGTTATCCAAGCAGTAGGCTTTAGTAAAATATCCATCCTACTCCCTGAGCCCTGATCCCTGTGAAAAGAGCTCAGGCACTAGAAGGGAGTTGGGATGCTCCCTGACAGTCATACTGGAGTGCACCTGCCTTGCAGCTACCTACAGCCAGAGCTGCTGCAGGTTTGGGGTACAGTTGCCTCCCTTAACTCAGTGTTTCAGGTGTTTAACTCTCAGCAAGTCATACCTGGCACTTTTAAGAAAAAGAAAAGACTCAACTGTAATCAGAAATAAATACTTCTAGACTGCAAGACGAGAAAGGCTTAGAAAAGTAATTTGGGATGAAATCACTTTCCACTGAGAATAAATTTGGCTGCACAGCAGCTGTATGAGGAGCCAGCCAGGTGTTGGGCATGGAACTGTAAGCTGCCCTTTGTAACTTATTAGACAATATTATCAAGTTTGTGTAGCATATGAGACTATCTATTATGATTATATATTTTGAATGAGTGCATAAGCTTTATTAGATATATAGTTACCTCTCATAAGACCTGAACTTTGGCAGCCAGAGCATCATGTCCTCTCACATTGTGGTTGTTTTTGGAGAACAATAATTGCTTTACAGTGTAGAGAGTCAAATCTGTGTATGGTTTACATATTGATTCAAATAGTGTTTTACAAAGTCAAGATTCAGGTTTACAAGCACATAAGAAAATCACCAAACTTTTCCAGCCTTTTTGTATCTTTTTTGAATGCTACAAATTTTACAATTTCAGCTTCCCTGTGCACCTAAAAGAAATCTGGTAATAATACAGATTTTGTAGTTTCATCTTGGAAGGATAAACTTAAATATACTTGAAAAATTAATAGGCTATAGCACTACATTTAATTATTTACTGTTTAAATAGTACAATGTTGTAGGACCTAGAAATTGAAATAAACCTTGTAAATCTTACATTGCTTTTTCAGATTCACTGGAATGAAGATAAATCAGAATATATTTCTGTGACAAAAAACCCCAAATGAGAAACATGACAGCTTTTGTGCTCTCTGGTGTTGTAGAAAGGACCTCAGATTCTTGAAAACCTTGGCGGTTAAAATTATGCGAATGCAGTCCATGCCATTAGAACATTATGAATAAAAGCAAGAAATACAAAATTCAACAGTCACTGACACCTCTTGTATGGAGATAAATGTGCAGGAAAGTAGTAATGCTTGAAAAGTATACTTGATTGATTTGTTAGAACCTTTTTTTGGTCAGGGCTTGCAGTTCTTTCAAAGAAACAGCACATGTCTTTCTCAGGTATTTCTGGGTGCTCTGCTCTGTTGCTGAAGCATTAGAAGACTGACAACAATAAGCCCAGAGTGAATTCAAAATGCTGTTGTTTAAACATCCTCTACTCCTGTACATATTGCTCATTCTGCATGCTGGAAATGGAATACAGCTCTCCTTTTCTTGAAAAGTGTGTTCTTAACATAAACTGGATGCCTGCTTTTCTGATTTGGAACATCTAAACTCTCACTTCATGAACAGTCATGAGTCAAACACTGAAGAATATTATTGGCACATTCTGAGTCATATTGCTATTTTAATAGCTACACATTACACTTGCACAGATTCTCACAAGAGAATGAATTACCTTCAGACAAAAAAAGAAGAAGGAAAATAAAAAGAGAAAGAGAACAGAGAGAAAAAGGGGAAAAAAACACCCCATGGTAGATGTTTTCCTAATCTTCTAACTCAAACTTTATAAAAAACATCTTTCTGAAAATGTAATTTTGATTACTAGTAGTCTTTCTATGGCCATTAAAATAAATGTGTCTAATGAATTTATAAAGGTTACACAGAATTTTGTCTGAAATTACAGTGCTTGGATACCAGGAAAGATCAAGGAATTCATATTGGTTATGTATAATGAGGTAATCAGGCTTTAATGAAAAGCAACAGTTATTAGATAATCAGTTCAGCCTGGTGACTATTGGTCTGTTATTGCAGGACAAGAATAATTAAGGGGCACTTAAGGTATGGAAAAAAATGGCAGCCAGAAACTGATGTGCCTATAGGAGTCTCCAAACGACAGGCATTTAATAGCCCTTTATATGTTACTATAGCAACACACTTTGATAACTCATCTGCCCACACCATAGTAAAACAAGGGGCACAGGGCTCCTCGGAAAGTGCAATCTCCTTTAAGCAGATCTATAAGCATTGCAGATGAACAGAACTCTAAACATTCCTCCATGAATATTCATGAACTAAGTTGTTTTTTGTTGCCTGCCTAGTCAGCAGTCACAAAACACATGGTGTGTGTTGGCAGCATCTTGCCTAGGTAGAGGGCTATGGACTGAGGCAATGGCAGGAACCAGGACCTGTGAGGCTGACTGACATTTCCATCTGTAGCGAAGGCTGGTAATTAACAGGAAGGAGTGTGCCTGCAGCATTGCACCATCTGCTAGGGAAACGGCTCAATAAGAAAGGAGCTGGATATCATCTCAGTGGTGGCTCGATCTGGTTCCGACATGAGGCTGGGCATCTGTTAGCTGAGGAGATAGGCTATTAGGAAATTCGACTGGGAATGAACAACATGGAAAGAGCACTCTGACCTAGCCCATAAAAGCATCTCTTCAGAAATGGTGTCTTTTTATCTTACTTACACAAGTCTTCTGAAAATGGTTTGCTGAGGGACCATTATGGATCTGTTTGAAGTAACACAATGGTTTCAAAAATGTTGCTTAATTCCAACACGAAATTCTTGAAATCAGGATACAGCTGTCATCTTTTGACAATAGAGCTAATTTCAGAATGAGGATATGAGGTTAAATTCCTTCTTCTCTTGTTTGTTTTTTTTGGGGGCAGGAAAGCAAATTAACTTCTAACTATTGCACAGTTTAACTCTCTGAACACAGTAAATCTGGGATACTCAAATGGAAAACGTACAGGGATGAAAGCCTAAAACCTTGCCATGTTTTAAAAGCAGGACTGTGCAAAACACAACAGTCAGAAGGAACATCAGTGCATGTTTTCAGTATGCATATATACATTTAGAAATATATATATGTATATGAGTTTCATAAACTTTTCTCTGGTAGGAATTTAAGAAGTTTCTGGTTTGCAGAAAAATACTTTCAGAATTGACTTTTGTAATTCGGGGCACTGAAATAGGTTAGTTCTTTGTGCTGAGAGACTGAGCTTTGTACCCAGTTATGAATTTAAAATATTCTGAGTGTAGATAAGATTATTAAAGGCTTCTAAAGCATAATTAACCATAGTTTTTTTGGAAATGACAATTTAATATTCCCTAGACCTTTGATAATGTACAGAATCATAAAAAATTGGGTAAACATCTGTTTTCATCTGCTAATATTCTCAAAATTCTTTTGAGGAGGAATCATCTTTCCACCCTTTTCCTCCTTTGCCTGCAGTACTGAGAGCAAGTGTGCCCGTGTGTGCAGCAACACGCTATTGACATCATCACTGGCTGCATTACATCAGTGCCTGTGGACACAAATCAGCCTGGGGCTGTGTTTGTGCACCCATGAAGTTGAACTGCCACAGGCGTCACTGTGTGCTTTATTTGCTGTCCATGGCAAGTGTAACACAATGTTTTAAAGCAAGTCTCACTGACTGCAGGATAAAGAAACTGCAATTCCACTGCACTTGCAGGCTGTGAAAGCTTGTACAAGTGCTGCAGCTTGGCTTTTGTTTGCATGGACTGTGGTAACTTGGTTGTATGTCAGAGTCAGGAGGGTGACTGTAGTCATCTGCATGAGTTTTCCAAACTTTTGTCTACAGTCAGGGCAAAGTGGTAACGTTCCAATAGACAATTCTGGTCTTTCATGGGTCTGATGTGACTTTATGTAGACTGTTGTCTATCTTTTAAATTCCCATATTAAGTGTCATTCCCCTATAGAGCCCATAGGATGCACAACTGCTGAGAAAATGAGTTTGTGTCAAGAACCCAGGCAAATAAGTTAAATATCTAGTAGAGAAAAATTATTTCTTGTTATGGGAGATTAGAACATGGAAAAGAAAGATGGTATGTCTCAGAAAATGACAGAGGTGTTTTCATAATTGTAGAGATGTATCTGACCAAACAGAAATGAATCTTACTTACATGCATTTAGTATTTAGTTATTGAGGGTTTTTTCTTTTTTTTTTTTTTTCTTTTTTTCTTTTTTTTTTTAATGTTTCTCTACATAGATTTTAAACTCTTCTCTTTGCAACAATAATTATGCATTGTTTTCTGGAAACACTGATGAATATTTGGCTTTTCCCCATAATAGGAACCAACTTCCCCCATAGAGATTGTACAGCTGTATTTATCTTTCAACTCCATCCCTTTCAAGAGGAAACAGAAACACTTTAAGGTCTACTCTCCTAAGGACTCAGGAACCAGTTATGTGTAAAGCAACTTAAACAAAAATTATTAGCATCCTATATATCTTTGTCATAGTTTGTTCTGTGAAAGACTGGAAGGCCGTGGTCTAGGTAGTGGATACAGTCAGAACATGCAGCCTCTCTGCTACTATTTCTGTCAGTACCATTTACAGGGAACTGTGCCAATTAGAGTGCTCATGAGTTACTCTGCTCCTACAGAGCTTCCTACTCACAAAACTATAGGCAACAATGCCCTTGTAGTAAAATCATAAGGCAATATAAAAACAATAGTGAACTCAGGAGCTAATGAAGCAGAAATCACCATCGTATGTCCTCAGCAATTGAAGGCTGAATTGAAGGAAGGTCTACAAGCCAGTGAAATGGACAAAGTTTTTTGTTTATTTTTTGGGGGGAGGGAGGGGGTTGGATATTTTTTGTGGCTTTTTCCCCCCCCAAATATCTATTTTCTTGACAGCAGGTTCCTCACTATTCGATCAAGGACAATGTGTCTTCAGTCAACAATTTTCCCTTTTTTTCTTTTCTTTGTGTGTGTGTGTGTGTGTGTGTATAACACTGTTCTTAAAGCTCTTTGCAGCTGGTTGTCATCTGAACGACTGCCAATAGCCTCTGAGAGCACTACCCCCTCCAGAACACATCATTTGGCTCCCTGAGATTATTTACTAGTGAAAGCTCTGCATGTATAGAGTCAGTTGGATATGACTCTCAGAGGGAAGAGCTGGGTGTGGCATTTTGGGGAATGAGTTAGTACAGAAGACAGAAATACTGTTTGGCAAGAGAGAGGATGTGTCCTGCTGTTGTCTGAAGCCACATATGAAGGCAGGGTAGCCCAAAAAGGCCCAGAGGAACATGAATTTCTGATCAGCAGAGTCCTAAGACAATGAGTAGCTTCACTAAAACACAGCATAACCTTTCAGGAAGAAGATTTTCTTAAAGGTGGGGGAATAGAGAGAACAGTGGTAGTGGAAAGGGAATGGTGTAAATCCTTTTTAAATCCACAGAAAGTTTAATTGATTTCATTGGGCTTTCTCCTAGGTCTGAAATGTTTACCTTGAAGTGAAAACTATTTGAAATCTACAGCTATAATTGTATAATTGTTTAGTTTGATAATAATTGAGAGTAAATATTAACTGAGAGTAAGTATTGATTGAGAGTGGCAAAGCACAAAGTAAGAATCCATTTAGATATCATTGCTACGAGGCTGAGATTCAGCACTGAGCTATTAAGCCCGCACACACGTTCACACACACAGTCCCAGCATCCAGCCCCTATCAGCAAACATGGTGTCTGACTCTGTCCAGTGGGAAGGACCCAAAACCTTTGGATCCTGACGTTCTCTTTAGTGCAAAGCTTGAAAGCATCCTTCGAGGGCAAGATTCAGGTAACTTTGAAAGACTAAAATGTCAGTTTGCACTTCCCTGAAGTAGGAGCCATCCAAATACAACAGCTAGTCGTGCACTGAATTATTACAATATAAAAAAAGGTTATTTTTCATTATTCAAATTGCATTTGCCTGTGAAATCCTTTCAAATTTGTCCAAGGATGCTGAAAATCAACAGGAAAAATGAGAATGTTGGTATCTCATTAATTCTATGATATAAATATTATCAACTGGGTCTCTTATCAGATGACACTTGTGACTCCAGCTACACTGCCTGAAAGGGTTAAACTGTATTTACCCAGTATACAAGCTCTATTTTTCTAAAAACTTTCAGAAAACAATGAGTTTAACCCAAAGAAAGGGATGGGAGGAAACTTTGGGCAGTACAGATTTGAGCTCCACATGAAGAGTCATAGCAGACTGACAAACAGGTATGATTTCCCCAGGTTTGCACTGCACAGACAGGACGGGCACATATCCAGCACCAGGGGCTTTTCTTAAAACTCTGAAGACTGAATTCTTCTTGAGAAGAATAAAGCTTTCTGAACTCTCCCTCCTTCCAAAAGCCTCCCTGCGGGTTGTCAGGGTGGCGTGGGCAGGGCTGTGCGGAGCAGAGCGGCGGGGGCGCGGGAGGAGGGAGGGAGGCAGGCGGCGGGGCAGGATGCTGCGGGGCCGCGGTGCCTTGGCAGAGCTGCGTGGGGAGAGTTCGCACAGCACCTGCCCGCATGCTGGCTGGCGCTAGCCACTGTCATTAGCCATTCATTCCACAAGCATTAAAGTCAGCCATAAAATGATAAATTTAAAAAAAAAAAAAAAAGTGAGAAACAAATCACAATGTAACAGAACAGTGGAGGAAAAGGGATTGTACTGTGCAAAACTTTAAAATACATTAACTGCAGTGCTGAAGTTCAGCCCCTGCAGATGCAGAGAAACAGTTTGTGTGCAAAAAGGCATTTAATTGTACAGAGATGGTATCCATATATGTACAAAGCTTCCAGTACTAAAGAGGATGAAAATGGGAGGAAATAGAAGCTGAAGGTTTAGGTTATAGTGAGGACAAAATGCTCAAAGGCCACTGCATTTGGAACATGTTGAAGTCAGTGTGATTCTCAATATCCATAATGAAGAAGAGATGGGGTTTTGGGTTTGTTGTTTTTGTTTGATTTTTTTTTTTTTTTTTTGCTTGCCTCAGTCATAGTACTAATTATTTAGTGGTCTTTCAAACCTTTTGTAATCTCAACTTGAGAAAGCACTGAAAGATATTAATTCTTAGCCATGTGTCTCATAAATGAAGGCCATTCTGCTATACTTAATGACAAGGCTGAGGCAGCAAGATGTCATTTGCTTTTTTCTCGGTTTTTAAATTGCTTTCTAAATGAACTACAGCTGTGAGGGCCAGGTGCTGTGATCCCTTTAGAAAGATCAGGAAATGATGAAATCCAAAATTTCAAAGTGTGATGGATGTCAGCTCCCGATTTGGTGTGTGTGTGAGGTCACCCCCATGCACCTGGTGCTATCTCCACAGCAGAATCACTTTATTGTGGGGGGAAAAAAAAAGAAAAAAAAAAAAAAAAAAAAAAGAAAAAGATGCACATGTCTAGTGCAAGAGTAACAATATGAGATGCAGTTTATAATTATCCCTTTGTTTTCTCCTCATCGAGATGGAAATGACGGATATACAGTGTGTGTGTTTCTTGTTCTAGGTGCTGCAGAGTATATTAAAACAAGTTTTGAGTAAACCAATGTGGCTGGGTGGTGAGATGAGCAGCCACCACATGGGGAATACTATGCTAGAAAAATAAGAGCTCACTGACTAATTTTACTCAATTAGAAATTGTAGCTGCAAGGTCAAGAACTCTATTAACTAAATTTTATTTTATAGAATATGGGCTTAAGAGGTGACTGAGGGCCACTATAGAAAACAATGCTTTTGTTGCAGCTACTCCAGGCTTTTTATCTGACTCTACAATAATTCAAGAAGATTGGTTGAAACCTTTTAAAGTGCACTGTTGAAATACTATTACTGTCTTAATTGAAGAGAAAGCTTAATCCTAGAAAATCAGCCCCAGCAAGAGAGATATTCTGTCAGGAAAGTGCACACAAAACATGGACACCAAAAGCTGTAGTCTTGCTCTCTGATACCCTCATTTGACATGTCGCTGTGTTGCAGCAGCCATTGCAGATTCTGGGGTATTTGCAGACACTGCCAACTCCTTCTCCCATTGTCCTTCTTTTTGTGCATTGGCCAAATTTCTCCTCTGAACCAGCACAAAGATTTATTCACACTGGCAATGCACCAAAATGATCCAGTCCGGAATACACAAGATGTGTCAAATTCAGCCTCCAAACTGTGCAACTCCAGCACAAATTAAATCATTCAGAGGCTGTACTCTCCTTTCTGTAATGACATGACATCTTCTGCTCAGTTTTAGTAGCAGAGAATTAAAAAATAAAATAGCTCTATCCCAAGTTTTCCAGGGATGGGGATGCTCTTGTTGAAGATTAATCCTTTCAAAATGCAGTTATCCATTAAACACATCTAATTGCTGGACTCTTTTAGATGTCCACTTTCTCAAAACTCCTGCATTGTCAGGCTGGATTAGAGACTTTTCAGGAGCAGGATTTTGACTTCAAGTACATTGTCATTCTTAGGTAAAGCATAGTCAAAGCAACATGCAGGAACATGAAGGAAAAATTAAATTACTGAGTGTAAATGAAAACTTCAGAGCAGGGTCACCAGATCTTTGAAATGAATGATGAGGATATTTTCTTCACAAAACGTTGTATTTATTACCTGTGGTGAAAATTCTTGGTTTGTTGGGAACTTTTCTATGTTGATTACAGTAGCATCACAGCATGTCAAAGAATTGTCTGCAAAATTCCAACTCAGATAAATAGTTTTAGGATTCTTGTAACAGGCCCAAATGAATTTCATTTAGTTACTTCTTTTCTGCATTTTGTAAAAAGGAAAAGTCATGGAATATCTATGTAAGAAGTCACATTTGTACTTTTTGAGAAAGCTGGGCACTGTCTTTTTGCCTGACCCCACCAGTTTTTATGGTGTCAAATCAAGTGATTGTCAAAAGAATTTCACGTCACCTTTCTTCTCAAAGATGTCAAAGAATCTATTGCCATGAACAAGGAAGTACAAGGAGGTCTTCAGACTGAAGGAGAGATGAGGGAAACAAGGGATTATTTCTAAGTAAGAAACAGTGGGTTATGGGTACAAATATCTGAATTCCTGATAGGGAGGTTATAAATTTATGATTTTTTTTATTCAACAAGTTTTAGACCCAGACCAACTTCAAGACCTTCAGATTTTCAAAGTGAACATTTGGCCACTGAGATGGATGACAGGCCTTGGTATCTGATGCCTGCTCAGTTTGGGATGAAATTTTCTTTAATAATTTTTTTGGTGTTGGGATCAGAGACAAAGACTGCATGAGGCTGTGTGTCAGAGCAGCTCAACTATGCACTGCTGAGCTGATGTTTTCAGGCATTTGGTTCCAGGAAAAAAGGATTCTTTACTTCGATTCACCTGTTCAAATTCACTAAGAGAAAGATACCTCTGTCTCATTTCATGGCACAGCACACTTTTAAAAGACAATAGTGTTACACATAGGAATGCCTGGACAAGTTGTGAGTAACATTTAAGAATGTTCATAAATAAATGAGAAAAATATTAAAAATTTCAAGCATATGTACCCTAAAATTATCACAGTACATTTTGTGGAGAGCACCCTTTGACCATGAGCTGGAGCTCCTTGCTAGTGCAGAGTGTTAAGTATTGGCAGGTTCTGGGCTACTACCCACTTTACAAAGTGTTTTGAAAGAAAAGACAAAGACAGGCAGAAACAGACGCTAAACAAAATCCCCAGATTGTGATGCTTCTGGGTTATGGGGCTGTCAGTGTTACAAAACTCACTGCATTGAAAATCAGTTTTGGAGATGCCTTTTTATCTGTATCAAAGTCTATATCAAAACTCCAGATTGAGATTTCATGTGTCGGAAATCCAGATCCAAAGTCTGTGGTTTGAATCTATTTCTGGCTTTCTGTTGCTTCAGTTTCCAGGAGACATTGGGAGAAAATAAACTCAGAGATACCTTGTGTAATGATAAACTAATCAAAAATTTTAAAAAGGAAGGAGAAACTAGAACTGCACCACCCTTTAGTCTGATTGGAGCAAATCAGTTGTTAACCCCTGGGGAATGACTAATTTTTCTGACATCTGCAACAGAGCAGCTTTATCAATCCTCTTGCTTCTATTATTTAACAGCTTTATTGTAGTTGAAATGAAGGAATTTTTAATGGTAAAAATTTTGTAAAATTACCTGTATTTAACAATTTCAGCTATATACTTTTTATTGTTAAAGTATTTTTGTCATATTCCATTGTAATGCAGCTTGATGTAGAGGAGAGAAGAATCTTTTGTAGACAGGTTTGAATATATGGTTCCACAGATCAGCTATTTGTTAATTTTATGCAGGCTGTCTCCAGTTTCTGCATCTCACAGTTTGGGCACAACAGGAGGTGACACTGTTAACTGTTACTCTTTTCACTTACTTTTTTTCCCCTAGCTGAACATAAACACATCATTACACAGTTACACTACACTATATTTAGAGTTGATTTTTAACTATCTATTAGATAAAAAGATTTGAACTGAACTAAAATACCTGGAATGAACTAAGGAGGTATAATAGAAAGCCACTACCCACAGAAATTCTAGTGCAAGTAAGGTATTTCAATCATTCCATCTATTTTATTTGCTCTTGAGACTTCTCTGATATGACAGGACAAACTGGTATTGGGTCAATGCTGAGGGAACTTAGCCATCAAGAACAAATCCCTGAATCCTTTTTTCTCCCTGATGGCATGGACTAGGTCTATCTTATAAAATCTGTGCATGCTTCCTAAGTCTGGCTTGGCATCCTGGGAGCATCAGGAGGGCATCTGGGTCTGCTTCTTGCTCCAACATCTGGCTCCTTTCAGGGATAATACATGTCCCAGACCAACAGGGAAACTTTAGATATTCCAGCAGATCCCCCAGCTGGGATATATATGGGATGAGATTCAAGTCCATGCTGTGGAGCACACTGGTTCCACTGCATAATGCAACTTGGTTGCCTAAGTTCCTGCAAATGTGTCTAAATATAATCATTAAATTTCAGTGAGCTTAAGTTTTTGCTACTTTAACCCTGGCAAAAGACTTGCCAGATATCATGTCCCACAGAACAGGGTGCTCTGAACACAAAGATTTCCTCACAGCGTCCTTATGGGCTGATAAGATAGAAAGAGGTGTAAGGAAGATGTGTTTATCCACACCCCCATTTGACAAATAAGTTAAAGAATTCACCTAGAGAGTGATTTTTTTTCATTTGAACATGGTCTGAAACACAGTCAATTGTCAGTCATCAGCATCTGAGCTGCATGTTTATGAGCCAGACTGGCCTTTTCTTCACATGGATCTCTACCTGTGTATCCTGCAGGAATTTATTTGATTTTTAAGATTACAGGATACACTGAAGTTGACACCTGAACTCTTCCACGTACCAATTCAGTACTGTCGCTTCTGGTATAAAGATCCATTCTGATTATTATTTTTTTTTAATGAGAAAAAGATGTATCTGGTACGTCATCTAGCTCTCAATGGCTGAAAGTGTTAAAATATACTCCATGTGTTCAAACAGCTCTCTATGCTCTTCCACATTTGGGTGCAATATTTACAACACGAAATGTGCATACACCACTTAAAAATGTAGCATTTGCCAGCAGTTCCCATATCTCTATGAATATGGTACCTTTCCTCTGTATTCTGAATGAGAAGTGTTACACTCATTATCATTGTGTGATAGCTGGTGAGTGACTGGTTATTCAATGAATTATCCTTGCCTGCAATTCTTTGTTTATCCCTAGGGAAGGGAAACCAACTTTTTAATATACTTAGCAAATTTATTTGCTTGGTGGCTTGTTTCTTAGAGTGCAGAGGCTTTCTACATAAAACCTGAAAGCTATAAATAACTACATGGACAAAAGTAATCCCTAAAGTAATTGCATTAATTCAAATGAGGTCAGTTGAAGCATTAATTGGACTCAGTGATGCTTCAGTAATGTATCATATTAGTTCAAAAGGCAAGTCAAACACCCAAGATTGAATATCTTTCTCTGGGAAACAGAGACTAAATGGGCAAGCATGTATCCTGATGGTAACTGCTCTTCATATGTATCTGAGTTGTCATATACAGTTTTTGCATATTCGGTCTCAAATACAGCATGGAAAGAAAGTGCTACAAACATTGCCTGTCTTAGACATCTGTGCTCCACTCAGAGTCAAAGTATCTGAGCATCCCTACACTGATCCTTAAACACCCTGAGCCAAAAAAAAAAAGAAAAAAAAAAAAAAAGAAAAGAAAAAAAAAAAAAAAGAAATGCAGTCATTTCCTTCTTATGCATAGATAACATGGTGCCTATTTTTAAGAATGAGCCTAAGAGTTGTTCCACTTGTGGAAATGAACATCCAATTTCAAGTCATTACTTGCATTTTAATTTCAATGCTCAGTGCTACTTCACCAGTGTATAGCCTTGAGTGAGTGGTGCTGTCCCCATTCTAACAAAATAATTAATAAGATATAGCTCTGAACTGTGTCTGTGTTATGGCATTGGTTTGTTTGGTTTTTCTTTAAGGCAGAACTTTTCCACTTTTTGAGTCATGGGCTACAAATGAAGGATTGTGTGCTGGGTATAGGGGCAAATCTTTGTACTCTGAGCTAGGTTCTTGATGCAAAAAAACATCATCAAGCTATTGACTGATCGTTTTTGGAAAAGAAAAGGATGGCTGGATGCATGTCTGGCTGGATAGCTGGGTAAGAAATTAACTAACACATTGCTGATTTTCTCATACTATACTGAGAAAGAAATCAAAGGTCTTCTGGTCTTCTAGACCACTTTTCTTTCTATTTCCTTCTATTAAATCAAAGCAATAGGAAACTCCTGAAAGAAAGTAAATAAATATTTGCATTAGATTTATGTGTCTTAAAGGATGAACATGCAAGTGAAGAGTTACTGAACCAATAGGTCTGATTGCACCCTAGTAAGGGCTCTCCACTGCCATCCTGAAAGGAGGTCTGTTTCCCATGAAAAGTCCACAGCAAAGAGCTGCTTCGTTCCCAATAGTAGTGTGGGTGTTAGACAGTGAAATGCAGATACAAACTTAAACCATCAGATTTTCAGTATAATACTTGCAAATTCCATGGGTAGTAGATTCCAGTAGCCAGGGTAATATTTCTGGTCAATGTTTTATTTATTACTGGGGGAAATCCACAAACTTTTACAATATTACTAATTGTATTTGTATCTTAAATGTTGGCATATCATGTTCAAGGAAAGACATCCTCAGGGAACATACATCTGATTTGTAGAACTCTTTTGCATGATCAGGAGGTTTGATAAGAAAGTTTCATTTTGGCACAAAAACATTGCTGAGCAGAGAATGGGAGGTATATCCTACTGTACACTGGCATAAAAGCTGCTATCCTGCAGGGTCACATCATATCCCACTATGAACAGAGGTAGTAGGATCCACAGATGTAGAAGTAATTGAGGTATGACTTCTGTTTCTGAACCTGGATTTTTTTAAACACCTCACATGCTTAGGAAGTAAAAAAGAACCTAGCAGGGGAGAAGAATGTAAGATTTATCAGCTCAGGTTTCAAATAAACAAGTAATTTTAGTCATCCTGAATACCTTACTAACAACAGGGGCTCCACTGTTTCCTATCAAAAATTTTAGTAGTACCACCTCTAGGAATTTTCAAAGATCTCTTGTGCCTTTTGTGTGTGGAAACAACTGTAAAAACACCACATGCATTTCTGTTTTGCTACAGCAACTGTTTGCCCTAAATCCACAACACTGGTGTTATTGCTACCTCATGTACACATGTTGAAGGGCCAGTGTATACCCATGAAATACAATGTCAAATAACAAGCAGAATTCAGTGTTAGGAAAATTTTGACAGAAACCGTAGCAGAATCAGTGTGTTGCAGGACAAATGAAAATGTTATGGCAATGCATAATTCATCATTCCACTATCTTCCTCTTCAACTATTATGCTACTATGGAAAAAAAAAAAAAAAAAAAAGCCCAAAACACACTAGCTAAAATAGTCCAAGATACTATAGACATTATTATAGTTGCCGTGGTGTGTACACTGCTGAAAATACGTGTTCAGTGATTGCCTTCTTTATAGCAGAGATTTTAAATGGAGTTAGGTAAGGAATAAAAAATAATCTATGGTCAATTTAGCCACTCAGGCAGGGCTAGAAATCTCCTGTTTCAGGCTGCAGTGGGAAATAACTTGCCACAATATGAGCTGATTGGAGCTCTGTGAAGTCTCTGCTTCAGTGACTCGTGGAGGAGACAAAAGCTGCGTGTACATTCAGAGGGGAGCACAAAGTAGGCAAAAGGGAGGGAGGGAGAGCACGAAAAGGCACTCGCCAGCAGGAATAGACTTGAATTTAATAGGGGATTGTTTTTCCCCACTGTTCAAAAGGAACTCTTGCAATTTTAGGTGTTAGGTGCTTTAAAACCCAGCTACAGTCTCAGGGTATAGGAAGAAGAGCAGAACTCAGGTGGTGGAAGACCAGCAGTCCCCACAAGCATTTAAGCTGACTGCAGAGCTCTGAAGCAATGAAATATATATCAATACAGCTAAATCACCTTGTGCTGCTGTGGGACATGGCAAGACTGTTTTTTCTCATGGATTTTGTCACCAAAGAAGAGTTCGTACTTTTGATGCTTAAACAAACATTCAGAAAACTGAAGTGCAGTATTTTATTAAACAAATAAGCAGACAGCTCAATCCAAAATCTTTACTGCATTCTGCTGTGACCCTGAAGAAATGGCAGAGTAACCCTTCCCCAAAATGCAAGCTTTGCTGCCTGCCTACTGGTACCTTGCAGGAATGAGCTGAAAAGAAAACACACAGCAGAGGAAGGAGTGAGCTGAAAAGAAAAACAAACTTTAGTCAGAAACAGAATTATTCTAGGATGCAGCTGAGACTGGGATGTGGTTATGGGCTGTCCCAACTCCCAGCCTGAGAATGACATGCACATATACCCTAAATGTGAAATCTTTACTTCTAAGCTGGCATGAGGGCTCTCCCAATTTCACAAAACATCTAACATCTGCCCAGTGTTTGAAGCTATAACCCTTTGCATCAGGAAATGGCAAAACCAAACTCATGCAAATGAAGCTAATGGGTACCTGGGCACAGGGAGAACACAGAGTTGGGGACAGAAGAGAAAGATAGAGCATGACAATTTCCTTACATTTTTTACCCATTTTACATGATACGTGCTTCAAGTAGGTTCACTTGCTATGAATATATAAGGAAATTGCTTATTTAAAAGCTGATTTTTACCACAGTGACAAAAATGAAATGGCCCCAAAACAAAAAAAGTGAGGGTTTGCCATCTTAAAGACTTTTTGTTTCTTTTATGGCAATATAGGCTAATTATGCTTTTTATAGTACACTTCTGCACTCTTCTGCAAGTTTTTAGTAGATCTGTAACTCTGATAATAGCTTGTGAATTCCGTGTGTATTGAGAAATATATAATACGTTGCAACTTTAAATATATATAAAATATTTTTTTGTATATATAATAAAAATAGTATTTTTCACTTTCTACTTTTTTTTCTTGACCTGATTACATTAATTTCTAAATGGTTTTAAACTTTTGTTTTAAATGATAAAAATTCAGAGGAATCTACCAATTTAAAATCTGGAAGATGAAATTCATTTATCATTATAGGAAATAGCAATCAGCTCAACTGAACAAAAATAACTCAGGCAGTTAGCTCTCACCAGCTTGCACACTCTACTGATATATTCCGTTTACTACTTTATATCCATCTGCCAAACCCACCTGGGTTTCAGATGGGACATATTCTAGCTCTGTTAATGATAAGCTTCACTCTATTCCCTATGTCATCCCCTCAACACTTTCTTAAAAAAAAAAAAAGACAAAAATCATACAGTGCATATTGTGCCATGGGTATTGATCTAAATGTTACATTAAGTGAAGAGCATACTAAGAAATAAGCTGAGAGTGTTTCCTTCTTGTTATGACCCCCACAATGAGTCAGGCACAAGTCATATAACCTACAGTTAAAAGCCAAAAATAGGTGGGTTCTGGGTAAAGCAGAGTCATATTTGTTTTTATGAGGTACCTTTTACAATGAGATTATCTCTAAGCACTTACAGAAATACTGCAAATGCTACTGTTTCAATGGCTTAGTTGTAGAAATATATAAGGCCTGCTCGAATTGGAAATAACAATTACCAGTTTAACAGGCTCCTTTGTGGGGTTTACAGGGAGCTTCAGGTCTGCAGAGAGGCCATACAGAGGCAGTGACATGTCACAGTCTGAAGGATTATTTTGTCCTCATTTTTCTTAAAGACCCTAATGATCCAGGAGCCCATACCCAAAAAGGTGACATTACTGCACTCTCCAGAGATGTATCCTGGTGAGTCAAGCACACAATCAGTATTTGTCAGGGAGTGGGTAGGTTAGAAATTCACCTTCACTGCTCTGGTAAAAAAAAGTCTGTATAGTCTTCCTCCTCCCTGTGGCACGTTGCATCTCCAGTATTTTTGCAGGAAACAGAACTTGATTAGCTATTGATATGCCAGTCGCAGTCTACAACAGAATGAAGATAACCAGCTGGTGGCACTACCTTAAGGACACAGGCAAATTGGTAAGGAACTGAGTAGCTCCTTGGTCATTGCTACAGAAACATAGACAGTAAGGCATTGTTTTATTTAAAACAAACCCTGCTCATTGTGATGATAAGACCTTTTTGCATTTCTGAGCACGTCAACACAAGGGCTAGATGCAGGAAAACCATGTCCCCTAAACACCGTAGCACTGCCCAGGAGATAATAAGTCAGTTTAATCACAGCAGGGTGATACAATTAATGGTTTAACTGAATTATTCCCACTGTATGTTTTCCTATATTAGAGAACCTTGTGGGTAACCTTTTTTCAAGAAATAAGATTGCACAAAACCGTCTTGATGCAACTTTCACAAGTTTGTCCCTTCAGGCGAAGGTGGCTTTTTGTCAGGCTTCAGTGACTGAAGGCTCTCATCAGCCTAAGTTCAGTAGTTTCCCATAGCTAGCAGTCAGACCTCTTTCACAAACTCAAGGACTGAAATGACATTATTTTTAGATATTTCAAGTAATTGACTTTTGGCCTTTTTACTTTGCATTCTGACACTGACTGAGCACTGAGTAGTTCTAGAAATCATTTCTGTGTTAAATTAAAAGTGAAAGCAAGCAATAGCATTTCTACTAGATCCCCAAACCAGTCCCAGTGCATAAAAGACATCTCTATCAGCTGAAGATGAGTAGTATTATTAACTGCAAACTTCTCTGTCAGAGCTAATTTTCCAGTCTTCCTGGAGAAGATCAGTTGTATATGCATCCCTCTCCAAGCACCTGCACAGGATGTGGGCACACTCAAGGACAGGAAGGCTCTCTGTTCCCCTAATATGCAGGTGTGCGCAATGTCAAGCATCAGCTCTACTTTTTCAGGATCATTTCATAATGCATACTCAGTACAGTTTTGCTGGATGTCAGCAGTCTGAAACTGTTTTCTCACTGACAGAGATGGGGAAATGCAAAAGTATATGGACAGCTCTGGTGGACAGTTACACTATAGCTCTTTCAAGAAGGGGATTATTTGTGATCTTGCTGTGTTCCCCAAACCACATCCAGAAAGTCTCCTGAAAAGAAAGGAGGTTTAGGTGAGAAAACTGTATATTGCATTTAAATGTGGCTGAGGAAGAAGTTTGTTGGGGTTTTGTTTTTAATTTAATATTTGTTTGTTTATTTATTAATTAATTATTTAATTCATAAAAACGTGACCCAAATAATGAGAAAAAAAGCAGCACTTGATGACGCACCATTTTCCAGGTCATTGCTTATTTTGATATTTCATAGGATAATTGTGGACTTCCCCCTTTGAACAGAATGAAGTGAGTTTAAGAGAGAGGTAAGATCAGGTTAATACTCAAATAAATTGAGGGAAGTGAAACAGCGAAAAATATGAGGCAGAGAAATTAAGCACATTTAAAGTCATATGGAATTAGTAATTATAAAATACAATAAAACAGAAGTAAGGATTGTACCATATAATATTTATCTGGTTGTATCTAACTGCTTCTAATATTGATGCTAGTGCTTGGGTCTACTTCTTTCTTTAATCCTGCAAAAATGAAAGTTCATCCTTTCCAATGGCTCACATCCAATCTTCTACATATGAGGACACTTAAGTAAATATAGCTGTATATTAAAAAATAATGCATTTAGAAGTGAAATATAATGCTATTTAGACATTTGTTTATTGCTATATTTATGATGCTTCGATATTTGTTTACTTATATCTTAATTATGTAAGTCAGGGGTGGTCTAATCCTAGCAACAATGAGGGCCAGATGGAGATTTTTTGCCCTCCAACTGAGCATGTGACATTCCTCCCCTCACAGCTGCAGCCTGACACAGACATTTGGCTGGTGCTGCTGCTGCCAGAGAAGGGAGATATTTTTGAGGAGGTGAGGGAGAATGTCCACACTCCCTCCCACAGGTGACATTGGCAGTTTTGCTCCATGTGTTGAGTGTGTTGTGAGCAGGAGATGGCTGTCAGCTTTTTGCACTGCTTTTGATGCATGAATTGCTACTTTTTCTCCCTTCCAGGGGAAATACTCTGCATTGGAAGGGGTCGTTCAGTGGTCCACAATGTAACCAATATAATAAGACCAGAAGTCTTTCCTAAAAATACTGCATTAGAAGAGTGTGAGCTGAGTGTATTGTGCTGAGAGCTACACTGAAACTGAGGAAGCTCTCTTTAAACAGAAAAAAACACACCAAAACAATATAAATACCACTTTTCTTGAGGAAAGCAGTTTTCTTCCAACAAGGTATGACACAGCAAAGTTATGATACGCTACTGAAGTTTTAATATAGGAATTTTCAACTCAGAACCCCAGATGCATTCAGATTTTAATACTACTTTAAGAAGGAGGAATTTTTCTGCCTGTGTCAAAAAAAAGGAAATACTTTGAAGTTTATGTTTCTTTTCTGGGTTCAACAAAACTGCTTTGTCCTGAAAATGTGGAGAAAAGAGTGAACAGCAGTTGTTAGAGATGCTTTAGGGCTTTAAATCATGACTTGAAGATAAGTCTACTTTCAATCTATCATTTAGGTATTTTGATATATATTTATGGAATAGCTCAATCTCTCCAGTTGCAAAGCTTGAAAAGAGATGAGAATAAAACCAGATGAAGGCTTCCAGATATAACTCACTCCAAAATACTTTGAAAATACCTGACAAAAATGTGAAACAATCCATTCTGGAGTCCTGAGAAGGTTCTTCAGCACCATTTCATCTCCCTGAGAGGTGGGTCATCTCTGGCATAGATTATTTACTACTACCTAGAAAAAGGTAGAATTTTGTCAGAGGAAGGGGAATCATCCCAATTTTACCTTTGGTTTGGCAGTGAAACTGTAACAATCATAAATCACTCCCAGCTGTCCCTGTGATTCCCCTTCAGCACATCACTGTAGGGAAGGCAACAAGTTCTGCAGCAATCAATCCCTTTTATATCTCTCCACAGACACATAGGCATCAAACTGGAGCTCAGACTGTGTTGCTGGCTTAAAAAAGATAATTGGTAAATCAAAATACTAAATGAAATTACTCAAATGATATTCATTGCCCTCACTTTTGCTGAAATCCTTCGTTCATTTCTTAACCCATGTGTGTATGTAACCCAGAAGCTTCTTCCTAATCTTTTTAACCTCTTTCCACCTCCAAATTCACTCCTGTGGGCACCATCGCTCTCATTGCATGACCCATAAATTGGCTCTGGGTACTTCTTTTTCATCTGTGGTCCTCTATATTGTCTTCATTGGGTGTAGCCTTTGTTCAGAATGTGTTTACCTCAGGCATTGAACATGCTCATTTGCAGGGTCGTTATTTCCTTGCTCTGTGACTGCTTTTTCTGATTCCTACCCTACGGTACTTTCTGGGCTGAATGGATCTCTGGCTGTCAGTGATCAAAGCTGTCAGTTGCTGTTTATTTCCTCACCTCTTCAATTTGGCTCCTGGGAGGATGTTTCAACAGACGTTTTAGAGAGACAGAAAAAACCAATATCCTATTAAACTAATGACCCTTGGCTATGCTGTCTACAAATGAATGCAGGCACAGACAATTGCCCAGTTTTCTACTGAGGGTCTGTGCACAACAATCTTATGTGTGTTTTCTAGCTAAAAAAAAAATGTATGTGTGTATAACTTCTAGAAAAAAAAATGTGTAATTTCCATTTAACAGTAATTATTCCAGTGTAACTATGGCACTCCACTAATTGCTTTCTGGTTATTAAGAATATTAATAAAGTTCATGTTCAGATTTTCTGGTAGAGAGCACTGCTGGCTCTTCTGTTTGTTTTTTTTTTTTTTTTCTGAGGGCTTCTGTAAAGAACATCTGAAGTCTTTTTGTAAGAGTTGCTTTTTTATAAAATCAAAAGTCTGGAATAAATTTGTTGTGACTAGCTATTAGGAAAAGAGATTTTCTCTTCTGAGTAGCAATGGATTCTTTCTTTAGATAAACATAGCTGTAACATGTCACAGACTGAACTGTATCTTCATGTTCTATGACCATGGTGCTAATCACAAATGGTGATTGGTGTTGGTACCAGTAAATGTGTACTTCTACTACCAGCCTGCTATTGAATTCCTTATATTTAATACACTTAAGAACAGTGTCTAGAAGGAAATCTTTGAAATTTTTACTTCTAATTTATTGGTTGAGGGCTAGTGGAGACCATGACTGAGAAAAAGAAGTGGATAGAGCTTGTGGACATTGGAAACAAAGCTGAAGAACTGTTTCTGAACAGAATAGATGAACCAGGATACATGAAGAGCTGCTCAGGATGAGGGTTTAGTGTGAACAGAAGGAGAGGGGTCTGAAGCAAAGAGGTGGTCTTTGATTAGAAAGAGCTCTTGAAAGTGCATTTGAATTAGGTGGTAAGGTGAGGTGAGGTGAGATGAGGTGAGGTGAGGTGAAGAAAGAATATACATATTGATTTGTTGGGCTCTACAATAGTATGAAGGTGGCAACACTTGGACTCTCTAGAGGGAAAAAGTAACACAGGAAGAATAAGAAATTTAAAAGGAGAAATATCAGAAATGCAATAATGGAAACCTAGTAATGTTAAAATTTAAAGAAAGAGAATCATCAATTAATAGAAAGGTAAGGCCTGCACCAGATCAAGGGCAGGCTGAGAACAAAATACTACAGTGGAATTTTGGCTAAAAAGTCAACACCACTAGGAACTTTGTTTAGACCAGATGTGTTGTAGAATGCAAGAAGTCAAGGGAGAAGAAATGGAGAAATGAACTTGGAAATAAAAGAAAATATAGTGAAAAATCTTCACAACTATGAAGAAAATCTTCACAACTAACATTAATAATATATTCTGAAATTTAAAAAATAAAATAAAGCAGCAAGAATGGTATTTGGAGAAGCAAGGGAGTTCACTTGACAGTTTTTAAAAATTTATTAAGCAAGAAGAAAGTGAAGGATATTTTTATTGTGAAGAGGGAAAAGAACAAGGTGGAGAGATAAAGACTATCATAAAGCAGGGAAGGATGAGATACATATGCTGGAAAATATAACCACGTTCAAAAGCTTGATTCTATGATTCTGAAAAATGTAACCATGCAGAGACAGGGGAATGGAAATGTGAGGTGTCAAGCTAGAAAAGGCTCAGACAGCACAAAGCGAAAGCATGTATCTGCCAGTGAAAAAAACATACGTACTGTGATTGAAGAGAAAAGAAAAGGAAGGAGAAGTTCAAATCATACAGTGTTTGTAGATTTTGCAAATCACCCAGCAATCCCTGTAAAAGTCAGGGAAGCTTTCTTGGGAGAGCTCATTCCTAGTAGCTCTATGTGTGTAATACACACAGCACAGAAACTGAGAAAACACTATGAACTATAAAATCTCTTAGGAATATGAAGAAAACAGCAGGCTGAGCTTGTGAAGATGATCTGACTAGTGTATTATCCTTGTTTGGATAAACAAGCTATTAAAATATGTATTAAATTATAAAACACTGGCCATTATTCACTGTTTCCAAGGCACCGTTCATATGGAAAAACAAATGAGAGATCATGAGAATGGTTTTAGTATTATTGTTGATTCATGCCAAATTAGGTTTCTAATCTGTGCGTAGAGCTCTTATTATTAAAACAAATAATTTATCCTCTTGAACACGGTACTGTACTGTTCAGTACTTGACACATAACAGTGTCCTTTACCTACCACTGTTATGCACCCTTCTTTTTACGTGGTTTCTTTTGGCACGGTTCCTTGTTTGTTGAGCAATAGATTGATATGCTTGCAGGGAATGGAAGAAAGATGTGCTGCTGTACAGTACCAATATCTACTCTGTGGTATTTTGAACACTCTGGAAATACCAGCTAATGATAATAGGCTCTGATTAAATCTTTCAGGGCTGCAAGGGTGAGAAGAAAACCAAAACCAAAACCAAAAACTTTCCTCTAAATCAGAACCGAAAGCTACTAGGGAGGAATCTGGTAAAAGATTCTGTACCCCTGTCTGCATGCATTTTATGTACAGGAGGCAATGTTTAAAATGTTAGTAGCATTTGGCCTAAGCATTTACCAACCAAAGATGCTTCTGAGACTTTCTGCAGCTGGTTACCATTTTAACAAGGGAATATTTTATATGGTAGCCTTGTGTTCCTTACACAAAGGGCACTCATTATGCAGCAGAGAGAAATAAAGCAGCTCAGATAAGGAACATATCAAATTCATATCCTGTGCTACCTCAGAAATCTGATAGGAGGTTGAATTTGTTTCCATGATGCAGATCGTGGTTACAAAAAGCCTTCACCTCTTTTCTAAACAGAGTTAGGACACTAGTACATGAGAAAAGTTACAGCAAGGCAAGCTGCAACATTATTTTAAAGCCATTGCCTTCCATGCTTGTTGTTTCAATGAATGCTCTGGTGCAAAGTATTGCAGCAGAGCAAAGGTAAAAGAGATTATTCAGCTTTACTGAGGGGCAGGGGTAAGATCTCTTGGACACAGGTAATTTCCACAGATTAGATGGATTTTATGAGCTTCTTCTTAGGAATGTAGTTTGCCTATACCATCAGACTCCTCTTCTGCTAAGTGTCAACATTATATCTGCATTTTCTTTTTTGCATTGAAAATAAAGAAAAATCCAAAAGGGAATAAAATTATAAGGCCCTCCCTTTAGATTTACATAGTTGTGAATACTTATTTAAGCAATAAAGCTATAGATGGGCTCATTAGGGTCTCAGACTACATGGCTGTTCTGTTACCAAAGACGCTCCTAATTAATGAAATGTTTCTTCTGAAGTGGCCTGTTGGGCTGCAAAAGAGGATCAATCCAGAGCCTTTTTGAACTCATTCTGTGCTGTGTTTGCTTGTTTGATCTGGGTCTTGATACACAAAGATCCAGTGAGGTACATGCTTCATCTGGGACTCACCACTCTAGTCCTCCAGTACGATATACAGTGTGGACATAAACCACAATCTGTCTGTAATTTGAGAATCTTTCTGCAAACCTTTTGCACATAGAGATTGTCTAAGTATTCCTACAGTGCAAATTAAATATCTCCAAACCTCAGGGAAGAGGGTCTGTTTTGGGATACAGAGCAGCACAGACAAGAGTGATTTAGAGCAATATAAAGCTTTCCAAGCTAGGTGAGACGTGTGGCAGTGTTCACTCTGTCCCTGCTCTCCATGGCCCTACATCCAGAGGACAGCACAAGTCCCACAGTGGGCAGCAAGTCTTCCACACAACTTCTGAAATTGTCTTACCTTCCTTCTTAATAGTTGAAAGTTGGCTTAAATTCCAACTTTCCAAGGTTTGCATTCCTTCCCATCATCTATTTTTACCATTTACTACTACAATTCTCTGTATTATCAGCATTCATGTAAATGTCCATTTCCCCACTGGAAAGTTCCCCAGGACTTTTGTTAAAGTCCTGGCCTTAGTACTATCTATTGTCAGTGATTTATGAAGTTTAATTGCACATTGTCTGTTTTTCTTCCTTTTGTACATTTTCAATTGGCTACTTTCAGTTTTAATCAAGTGTGCTAATCTGCCACTGTATTATTTTAGGGTGGCTTATCCTTTATGAAATTCTTCGCTGTCCCCCTGGATTTGAGTAAAACCTAAATAAATTCATGCTCCCTGCAAATGTTACTATCTTGCTGCTTGACTCCATTTCTGGATAATTAATAGATACATTCAATTATCTCTGCATGTCTGGTGCAGCTTTAATATTTTCTTTTACTAATATTTTATTATTATGCCTCTCCTTTCAGACTCTTAGCTAGTTTTGGGAATGTAACAATACTGTGCATCCTTTCCCCTGTTGTTTTTAACTGAATTGAATCCAATGAATTCCCATAAGCAGAAGTGAACATACTTCCTTGAAAAACATAGATCTGTCTCAGAGATGGCCTTTCATCATAACAAGGTAAATTAACCAGTAGCTTATCCTTGCTTTGGACTGTGAGTGTAAAATCACTGACATATGTCTCATAAATACACACATATATAGCAGCCCTGGTGTTCCTGGTATTGTGCACTCATGTGGCTGCTTAGCTGTTGGAAATTTCTACAGAACTTTTACAAATATTTTTTTCCCCAATCCTTGAGGGAAGAGGGGTTTTTTGGTTGTGTGGTGCTTTTGCTTTTGTTTGTTTGTTTTTGTTTGTTTGATTTGTTTTGTTTTAATTATTATTATTTTGAAAATTGGCCCTGTGGGTCTACTTTGATAAAAAGCATCCCAAAGCCTCAGTCCTATGCCTGAGGTAAGCACACTCCATCATCAAAATCCTTTTAAACAAGAAAATTTTAAATATCTGTCTTTTAAAGTGCTTTATTATTATTTCCTCTCAATTTTCCTTTTGTATTTCTCCTTTGAGCAAGCATTCTGTGAATCCCAGTCTCTGATGCACAGTTACCTCTTCACCCATTAGTAGAGTGGAGGGCTGGTGTATGAATTTTGTGTGGTAAACTTACATGGAATCATAAATGCCCTCATGATAATAAATTAATAAGATATTAAATCTATGTGATACTAGAAATAGAATCAAGACTTCAGTTTCATTATTATTCTTTTGAAAATTTTTGATGTTTTGTACTCTTTTCAAAAAGAATGCCTCTCCAGTATATTCCCAGCATTTTAAAAATCATTATAATTTCAGACAATTCTCAAATAAATGGAAAATAAAACATGGTTTTGCTCTTTATTATTACACTTGTTTAAAATATTGCAAATTATTTTTAAGCTTATAAAGAATGACAGGAAAACCAAGGAAGAATTGAAAAAGTATCTTTGATTGAAAAAAGCCTTTTTTTTTTCTTAAGTTTAAAAAGCTCACACAAAACCTGTATTAATTTTAAATTACTAACTTGAGAGAGAAATGTGATAAAATGTTTTTCTAAATGCTTTGTTATCCTTATGACTTCAACTCCAGCTCGAAAATGCAATTAATTCTGTAACTCACACTCTGTGGCGGATGTCATTCAAGCTGCGACAGCTTATTGGGTAGTTAAAAGGATAAAATCAAGTAGTCATTCTACTAATCCCTTTACAAGGAAACAGCTTTATGCATAAAAACTGGAACTTATGTGGTCATTAGCAGATGCTACATCAAGCAACCAAAAATACACACATTTAAATTCTTAAGCACAATCTATGAACACTACACAGATGGTTTCCAAGAAACTGTACCTAAATTGATTACGATAAAAATGATCTGCTGCAATTGTTTCTGTCAAAAGGGAGAACAGAATTTGTCCCAATGTGTCGCTCTGCCCACTCATGCAGAGAACCCAGCTGCTGAGACAGATGTTGCTCTAAGCACTTTATTTTAGGGTCATTAAAATGGTTACAGGGGTTAGTCATTCATTGTTTTATAAATTGTGCTTACTAGCTGGCTCCATAGATGCTGGAAAACTTCTTTGTGGTTTATCAAAAAAGTTACGTGTCATATCACATTTACCGTATGCTGGCAGTAAAAATGGGTGAAGCACTTGTGCAAGACACCAAGAAAGAAAACAATTACTTTTTCTGTTTTATTTAGAAGAGCACTGATTTACTCACTCAGATCTGACATGGCACTAGTGTAATCATCTGAAATGCAAAACCTGCCTCAAAGGCCTTCTAGCTTTCATTTTAGTTCCTTCCAATCATTAAAGAACAAGATTTTTCAGTACAACTCACTCCTGTACAATCTTCCTTCTGTGGTATTATGAGCAAGAAGTGTCAGACAAGCAAAGGTTTAAGATCAGTTGATTAGATCAGTGCAGAGTGGGTCCGTCTACCTCCCCGCTGTCTTTGCAAATGCTGCTCTTTGGCAGTTCAAGCATACTCAGGCTTTACTTAGAAATATTTGGCTAAATCCCTTCTCTGTTGGCAGGTTCTATGGTTTTCCATGGCTCATCTAATTCAGGATTGACTTAGCCATGTGCATGTGATGTATTGGTGCAGCAGCTAATGTGTCAATGAGAAACAGAACAGTAAAAAGATGAAGCTCAGTGAAAAACAGCAAGGTTGGCAGATCTAACTCCTTTTCAGATCATACTGTAGCCTTTTATAGCCTCCACTACAAAATGTAGCCAACTTCCGCTCTTTTATTTCATCTTTGTCCCTGTGTACTTGTTATTGTGTCGATGGTTCGATTCATCTTCCCTAATTGGTTACTGAACTCTGGCAGCCAAATCCTAAACTCTAGGTGGTGTTCATGGACACACTCTAAATTATATTTTCCCACCTTTCCTTTGCACATTCAAGATAAAGTCATTCATCTGGGAAAAAATAGTGAAACATTTTAGTGTCATTTTACCTGACTCCTTCAAATGTGGCTGCTTTGGCACTGGGTTGATTTCCTGCACTTCTGCAGGACATTAATTTCTCTCCCATGGCTTTATTTAGATAATTATGGTCTGCTCAAGTGTATATCACCACAAATAAATAACCTAGCATGTCTCTCACTTTGAAAATGCACCAAAGTTACAATTTTTAAATTAAAATCAAGATACCCTCAGAAAATTCAAGAGCTGGAAGAACAAAGTTACCCTCTGCCCCCATTTCTGAGGTCAAATACCACAAAAATCCTTCTACTGGGTTAGGAGCCAGACAGAAGATGTTCTCAGAAAACGCAAACCCTGAAAATGCATGACACTTTCATAAGCAGGCACATTTCATGAATTTCAACATTCAGTTCGACGTAAGTTATGGATACAAAAAGTATTTCAGTCAAGAGAGTCACATTTTTACCTGACTGTATGTTAAAATATATAAATTCTCTTAGTTTCACATAAATTTGAATTGAATTTTATCCCATCTGTATTTTGATCTTGCAAAAAAACTCTTAGACAGGAAATCTTTTTTTCCCCCAGGATTTGATGATTTTGTTCACCCATCAACTTTGTCTGTATCTGAAGCAAAGAGGTGTCTTTTATAAGTAGTTCTAGCTTATTATAGTTTCATGACTGGAAATTTCTTATTGCCTAAGTAAGACGTTAAGATTTTTTGTAACTATTAACTGATTTGCCTGCAAAATAAATGTAATAAGATGAGTGCTGTATTTAAAGCTTGGGGTCTCACAGAGTGTACTGGTCCTCACAAAAAATCACTTTCCCTCTCTGCTTTTGTCTCACAGTGTTGCAAGGTCTTCAGGATAACAACTGTCACTCTGCTTATGAGCAATATTGGTTATAAAGATTCTTCCCTTTTCAGGAAGAGCTTCTAAAGAGTAATGTAACATTAAATACTAAAGGGCTCTCTCATCATCTGACGTGTTTTGAGATGAGATTTAGCAGACAAATACAAGGTCAGAAGAGAGGCAGAGATGCAATTGCAGGACAAATGTCCTTTTTAGTGTTCGTGGTTCGTGCAGCGCTCAGAGAAGAACAGAAAGAGAAACATCCTGATGAAAAGCAGTTTCATCTTGAGTTCTTAAGAGAGTTTTTATATTCTGCACACCAGGCATGACAACATAAGGCTGCTCACAGCCTGGGTGTCACTCCAAATTCCATTATACTTACATTAGATGCTGTTTGTTCCTCCTGCAAATGCACTGACAGATTTTTGCAGCCCTGTGCATGGGGGTTTTTTTTAGTGTATGAAAGGTTTGTAGTTATTTTAGCCATGGAGTTGCTAAAAAATTATTAAAATCAAAGTTCGCTCTCATCTACCCTGAACAAAGCCAAACAACATGTTCCTCTTTTAGAAACAAATGAATGGAAATTGGCTAGTACACCACTTGCACTAAGATGGCTGGGGCTGAAAAAAGGGTGTGATGGCTTGATAGGCGTTATAGAAATGAAATAATTTCTGCTTGAAAAGCCATCATGATACCTAGCTCTAATTCCCTTTTCTTTCTTGCATTCTCTTTTTGTTATGTAGCATCAGAGCAACAGCTGAGATGGAAAAGAAAACATTATTTGTAATGTTGTGGAAGAGCACTTATCTTGAAAAGCAGAGATTTTATACAGATCAGGAAGAAACACAGCACATGCAATTGGAAGGAAAAAAGGACAAACCCTGATAATACAAAGTCATTCTGCTGGCACGCTACAGCTTTCCTCTAGGTGATGTTGTCTATTATTAAGAGGAACAGTTTTTGCTGGTTTAGAGCATTACTGAATATAACATGAAGCACGTTTATACTTGGTCACACTGAGCCCTTCTAGTCCAGCCTGCAGACCTCAAAAATGAAAGCTTAAGATGAAGTGTAAGAACAAGAACAACTTTGCCCTTTCGCTGAACACTCAGTAAGTCTTCAACAATTTGTGGCTCTTGGACTTCCTCTGGTCCACACATCCTGCCTTCTATGGCATCCACAAGCTAGAAACACTCTGCAGCATAAAAGGAGAAAACCTGGACCCATTAACACCCCTGTCATGACTGCCTCAGTTTGCACAGAACAGGGTTTTACCCAGATGCACACACTTGTGTCTGCCATTCTCCTTCACCCTCTTCAGAAACCACTTACAGTGACAAAAACCAAGGCACAGAGGGGAGGTTTGAACCTTGAAACTGCAGTTTGGGCACTGATTCAAGACACTTGTCCCCTGAGGCTTCTTTACAGCCTCACATTCACCTTCAGTGCATATGCCCCTGCCCTCTTCTACTGTTCCCCTACACCTTCTCCAGCTCTTTGTGTCTGTATTGGCTGACCCAAGTCTGACCCTCTGCTTCCCACTAAGGATCTCTCCTTTTCCTCTCCCTCAATTTACTCTGATGGGAAACCCTGCCTATACTGCAGTGATCCTCAAGAAAACAGCCTTGTGTGAAGATGTACCACTTTGACAATACTATATTCTTCCTTCACCTGATTCAGGTCTGGCACCATTGTTCATCACTCCATTTGACTGATGCCAAGCAGCTGTGCTTTTGACCAGCTACGGGGGTACAGTCATTTTAGTAAGTCTTTGAACTCTTAGGAGAGTGTGAAGAAGTCTAGATGTGCTAATGTATTCAGTGAACTTTCTGAAGAGAACATTTCAGTAACAAGCCTTTTTTTGGAGCATAGTTTGGGAAAAATAAAGTTGAGTGATCAGTCAGGCATAAAGTATCAAGGTGATTTTCCACAGAAAAGAAGGCAGGGCCTTCCTCTGAATATCACCATGGTAAGTAATCTCAAATTTGCCATCTAGAAATAAAGACTATAATAATTAGGACATGTTTATTGCTATTAGAAGTTCACAGACAAAAATAAGAAATATAGAAGACATTTAGATGGTCTTCAGGTCTTCAGATGGTCTCTCACTTAAAAAAAACCCAAATTAACAGCTCAAATATGTTTAAACTTAATTCATAGAATAATAAAAAAGTGAGAACATTAAAGCATTTGGACTATTCATTCATCATTGACGGGAGGATCCGAAAGCACCTGTGGTGTGTAGGTGTGTTTTTCTGCTCCTGTTGATTATCTTCTAAAGGTTTCTGATAGAAACCACATCCTCTTACCCAGTATTGGGTGGTGTTTATTAAAGATGCTGAGAGCATAAAAAGAGCAGCTCCCCCCCCACCCCCCAAATTATCTGGTAGGGACATGCATGTCTATAACTTTCCCTGTAACTGAATTGTAAACATGACCTTTGCAAACCGACAGTACTTTCCCAACTGAAAAGGTGTGTCAGCTGCATGAGAGTGTGGTATATAATTTTGCAGAGATTTGCACTTTCACCTGTGGTAAAAGTGAATTCAAAACATGGTTGTCTTGATTTAATAATAGACTTTTTTTTTGCCAGTACAGATAGCTCTCCACAGAGCTAAGCCTCCGACAACCAGATCCTGTTACTTTTAAATAACAGTTTTAATATCCTGGCATTGAAGGAGTGATCATCTTCAACACCAGATGGAAACGCCAAGAAAATTAATAGTTAAAATTCCCATTAATTCTGTCATTCTTTTCATTATTTATCTTAGAGGCATGTCATGTAAGTGCTATTAATATTGAAGACTGTGAAATTCGAGGTGAGGGAAGGAGTAAAAAAGCAAATCAGACAATGCATTTTCTTTTCCCATTCCATGAAAACTGGACTTGATAACTCAAGAATTCCTTTTTTTCTCATTGTCATCAGTAGAATCTAAATACTATAGCTCCATCAATGCAGCAGACTGTGAAGACACACTTCAAACCTTATAAGCAAACCTTAGACATCAGGGAAAAGAACAGCATGCTCAGTTCATTGTAACCCACCAGGATTTGCATCACAAGCATAGGACATTTCTGTTTAGTTACAAATCAACTGGAATGTTTCCTTTTTTTATTAAACACATGGAACTATTATAAAAGTTTGGGAAGAATGTTTTCTCAAGACCCAATCATTCTCTTGTGGATACTCTTAGGAAGCCCATTGCCTCTTCTTCAGGTTGATCTTGCATAGATGGTATATGTATGAAAAGATAGTTATTGTTCTCTGTTGAAATCGTGTCCAGCTGCTTCCAGCCTACTTCTGACCAAGAGTGAGGTGTGCCATATATTGACAGACAAGACACATAAGCCAGAAGGAAGCCATCCACCAACCTGTCCATAAACTTTCCAGTTTGCATGGCTGGGCATGAGTCCCTGTGGCCCTGACAGGATATGTACCTTCAGTCTACAACCCAGAAGTTGTGGCTGGAATATTCATATTGTAGCAAGTTTGTTAAAACATAAGTTATAAAAAACCAAACATGCCTCCTCCCCTTTCTCCCTCCACAGTTCTTCAGTCTTAATTTGCTGGCATTATTGCTTACTGTGATCACATCCAATTCTTGAGGTTGAGGCCCAGCTTCACAAAAATCTTCAGTGCTTAAGTCCGAGTAAGTGCCAAGTAGCCTTTATATTGCTGAAGGTCTCTGCAACTTGATATCTATACAACAGTTCCACAATTTTGCTGCTTCTACTCAGAAGGATGTTACTTCATGGCAAGCTGGGGTTTGCTATTCCCCTTCACCATTCCACCTGGGTGCTCTTCATGTACAGTAAAAGCAAATACATTTGTTACACTTTGAAAGTGAGGTCATATATCTTGGCTTTACAGGAATGTAGTCATGCAGAGAGATAGATAGCAAAGCATAGTAAACGCACTGTCAAATCTCAACTTAATATATTTTTCAAATGTTTTGTTGGTTATTTTTTTCCTTTGAAAAGAATCTTTCAAATACTTACTGGCTATTTTGGTCCCCAAGTATTTGAACTCATTACATCCAACTTTAAGATCCTAACTGAAGTAGGTAAGGTAGGAGACTGTTGGGCACTTGGCTCACTGGCAGTTGGTGAAGAGGCAGTTTCAGAGAACTAATTACTTTAGGTAGACTGAAGTATGTGCTGAGGTACCCATGCACAGTTTATGGAGTGGAGATTTTACTCTCCTGTCATCCCAGGAGAACACTTTATTTCACTTTTTCTCTCTCATTATTTCTAACAAGACACAAGAGAAGGTGACTGTTTGACCAGCTTCTGGATTTGTAATCTGCCTCATTCTAGGAAGATGCTGAAATATTCCAAAAATAGTCTTAAAAATTTTACAACAAGTGTTCCTAATTTAAAGATTAATCAAATAAGGCTTCAAATATGTTTGTTGGAGGACAAACAGTCTAGTCCAGGAGTAGGAATTTAGGATAACAATAATAATCAGAAAGCTTTCAGATGATGCAAGGATAATAAGGTTACTTTGATCAAGTGCAAAAACAAGGTGGTACAAAGAAGCCTAACCCAGTGCAGCATATGCAGAAATGATGAAGAAGGGGGAAAAAGGAATACATATTAATATGCATGTAGACTAAAAAACGGATAGAACAAAGAACAGGAGCAGCAGGTCAGCTTTGGTTATAAGGAGAGTACTCAGCTTTGTTCCTACAGGGCTACAACTCTGTTTCTCTAAGTTGCTATGCTGTCACTCATGCCAGAGTCAAACAGGTCTATAGTTTTATCTGATGAGAGAATATACCTGCCAGCTGCCTTTAACCCCCAACTCGCTGAGGGTGAGTGTGCACTTTTGCAGCCTATTGGAGGAAACTTAAAAGAAGCACCAAGTTTTTCTCTCAGCTTTTCTCCATTTTCTCAATAGCATCCAGTGTATGGCACAAGACTGCACAAAACCTCCTCTTCTCAGAAAGCACCTCTAAGTCATATAAAACAGTGTATCCCCTTGTCATCTGAACTCCACAGCTCTGCATCTTTCCTGCACAATGTTTCTCCAGCTGTAGCAGGCACAAGGTTATAGATCAGGTTATTATTGCTTTCATGATATAGTTAACAACATCTAATGAAAGCTGGTTCCTAATATTTGCTTAATAATGTTATCAGGTTGAAGTTTATTACAGAGAGGAGAATGTGCAGACTGATAAAGTACCTTTGGAATTAAGACTTATAGGTAGCTTGACAGAAGGGATGTGATAATGCTGCCTAAATCTTGCTCTGAACTTTTCAACCAGAGATCTTAAAGCACTTGTAAAACACATATCAAGGTCACATGTGGAGATTTTGGAGTTGGCAAAGACTGAAAACAGCTGATCTGTATCTGTGATGTGATGAGACTGCAGTGCTGCGACTCCAGATTAGCTTTGCTATGCTGACATATCTAGCAATGGGAGGTACTGGGAGTGAACTATGCCCTGAAAACCCTTCACTATGCACTTATGGAAGATGTGGCATAGATAGATACTTTTCCTTCAGCAGTACTAAATCTACCTCTCCCAGCCCTTGGTCCTGTGATATGGCGGTCAGACTAGCAGCATTCCCTTTTTGAAGTATATTCAAAATTATGATATGGGGTTACAGAGATTTTCTAGCATAAAAATAGTTGATACACAACTTAGATACTAAAGGAGATTTTCAGCTGGTCTAAGTGGACATAACTGTTTGAATCTTACATTCTAAAAAGTAAGTCTAAGAGAAGTTATGAAAGAACCAGCCCATTTATTTGCATACCCTACCTGGTCTATGTTCCCTGATAACATCATTCAAAGGACAAGTGTTGTCACAGCCCAAAAAATTGTATTCAAAATAATTTGATTAAAATAGATCATCTCTTATAGAATATGGTTTGAACTTTATGCTTGTGGAATGGCTAAGTACATTCTGGACTAGAAGTCTGTATATCCTTTTCCCCTGTGGAGTGGAGGTGATGGCTTTGGAAAAAGCTCCAGTACTGCACCGTGCAAACTTTGCTATTTGAATTTTAATCAGTGAGACAGTACCAGATGGCAAGATGAGCTAAATGAATTGTGTCCCACCAAAGAATCCAAGGAAGTTGCTCCATTTTACAGGAATTTACTTAGCTTTATAGGAATTGTGTGAATTTTTTTCCATTTTTACCTATTTATTAACATCCTGTATTTTTCCATCCTAGCAGTACTCTGGGGTTCTTTCATCGTTTGTACCTATGGGGTCTGTCTTGTTCTCATGGAATCTGTCTTAAATCACCACTGTGGGAACATGACTGAGATTCAGTGCAAGTTATAGAATGCCTACCCTGATATGGTTTTCCTGTAATATTAAAGGAGTCAGCTGTGCAACACTTCCCAGAGATGGAAAGTTTACTAACAGAGCACGTGGAAGGTCTTCAGTATTCACACTGCAACTTTACTATGATGATATTGAAGGGTTGAAAGGCAGCTTAGATGAAATAATCTTTAGTCTATTGGCTTTTCTTCATGAACTTTTAAAAGGGTAAATATTGATGATTTGTTTTTTGCTATTTTGAATCATAGTTGCATTTGGAGTTTATTACGCTGCCATTGAAGTCAATGGTGAATCTTGGACAGAGCTTGCTTCACATCAGCTGTCAAACAGCTGCTGGATGATAATAGCTGTCAAAAAACAACAACCTGAGCTGAATGTGAACCAGCAAAATATTATGCAGTTGGTTTCCAATGTCACAGGTTGTTGGTTTTTTGGGTTTTTGGGTTTTTTTACCATGTCAAATTGTGGATTTTAGTGTATAACTCCAGAAAACTGTCCTTTTTGCATCCATTTTCCTGGGTAACAAATTTACATGCTTATTGCTGCCATCCTAATATTAGCAAGGGGACTAATGACTAGTAATTGGTTCCCTCCACTTGAGAATAGATATGCCTGTTGGCTGAACCCTCGGCATCTTGTAGTAAGGCATCAGAGAGGAAAACAAATCACTCCAAAAAATTATAGAATGAGAAATTTGTCACCCAAAATGTCATGTTTGGTTTCAGTTTTTATCTCTGTTTGTACTACCATGGTGTTAACAGGAGTGGGAAGACTATTAGGACAGTTGTTTTCTTCTGAAAGTGAAGAAAACACTTCTGTACTAAGGCCATTTATGTGTAATTGGATAATACAGTTTCTGTATACAGATAAGCAAAAGAAATCTTATCAAATTGTCTCTAAAAAATAAAGAGCTATATTAGAACCGTGGAGTAATATCGAATAGCATCCTAATCCAGTTAAAGATATTGAAATCACATGGATCAATATGGTAATTAGAGCAAGCCTTGTATCAGCTTGATAAAGTATTTAATGTCTAACCTATGGTAGTGTTTTCCATAGTGACTGTCCCCTACAATGGACAGAATAAAGAGCTTTTGAGCAAACTGCAGTGGATTGGGTTCACTGCTTTGATCACAGCAAACTGACTGCACTGATTTCAGTGCCCTCAAGTATGTATTAATCAAATAGTTTATATCCTAAATTTACAGGGCAATTTAGCCATCAGATAAAACATCTAAAACAAAATGGAGACTTGCAGCAAAAAGTAGAATGTCAACATATTCACAATCAAGCTGTCTTCCCAGCAAGATCCTCAATGGGGAAAGCACTTATAAAAGGGGTGCCATAGGCAAAATTCTCATTAATGAGGTTAATTCAGTTCATGTGCTGAAATTTAAATTGTGGAATATTCAGATTAATTCAAACGAACATTAATACAGAAATCAAAATGCAATATAAATAAAAGTGAGTCAATATTAGTTTCATTTTGATGGAACAAATATCACAAATATTGGAAAATCAAACTGGCAATCCTTTTTTTAGCAATATGTTGAAAGACTGCATTGTCTCCACAAAAGTCTGTTATACTTTTTAAGGAAAAGCCTGCAATTTGCCACGTCATTTTTGTTGTCTTTTTTAAAAAATTGCACATATTCAGTAATGGTTTGACATATCTCAGCTAAAATTATAGCCATATTGTTGTCAAATTGAAAGAAATTAGACATGTTATAAATTAGAAATGTCTCTCGCACCAGTTCTCTTCCTAATGGGATTCAGCTGAAGTTTTCAGTGTAGATGAAAATGGCGTGTGATGCAGACAGCAAATATGGCCGAGCAGATCTTATTCTGTTTCTATCTTTGCAAGGGTCCAACAGGCCCTGATTTCAGGCTGAGTTTGTGGAAGGCTTTTCCATTTGGCATTTTGCAGTTTGTCCTGTGTGGGGAATTAAATGTACCTCCCCTTTAGGCTAGATGGATTTTAGAGGATGACTGACATCTGGTGTTGAGGGAATGGACACTTCGTTTTCCATGGTCATAGTAAGCTGTTCCAGCTGGAAAGGTTGTTGGGTCGGATGGCAAGGAGCAGCAGATGAATTCCAAGGCAGGCTGATCATTTTACAGCTGAGTGAGCAGTGCGTACTGTGCTGGACAGTTTGAGGTCTTTTCGAAGAATACTAGGGAGGATTTAAATGCTGCAAATGGCAAACATCATAAAATATCCACAGGGTATGGACTTAAGAGTGGTCAGTAATTACTAATCCTATATTCTATGATTCTATATTCCCAAATATCACAGTATGAGGTGTTAGAGTAGGTCTGAGATTTCTAGAGGATAACATTGTGAAACATATTTACTGATTAGTTACCCTTGCTATTATTGTTGTTATTATTCTCTTCAGCACCAGGCCACATACATCACAGCATCGAGGTGAAATATCAGATGTCAGTCACCAGTAATTAGGTATAGGTTATGGCCATATTGAATCTCATGTCCAACAGCAGGTTTGCTTTGGAGGGTTATAGGCATAAGATAGCAGATGGTGTAGACAATAAATATGTCCAAACTGGCCTTCCAGCAATTGGTATCTACCAAACCACTCTGTTAAGAGGGTTGCAACAAGAGTATTCTCTTCTGGTTTATTATTCCTGTGCATTTGTTTAACTCAGCCTTTGGCTTAAATTGTGGATGTTGTCATTTTAGGTATTTTCCTTGTTTCCCCTAGAAGTGGAGCACATAATCTTTGAAGACTCCTCATACGAAGTGTCATTTTAGAAATGCATTTCTTCAACACCACTGTGCAGGTCAGACACCTCAGAACTAGCCACTCAAGTGACAGAAATCACCTAAAAATTCATAAAGGTGCTTTCATTGTTGTCCTCATAATATGCAGATAAAAAAAGTAGGTGATACTACAGTAAGTCCACTTCATTATACTTTACACAATTAAAAAAATGTACAAAATTGTATACACACATTTGAAAATGTGCCATGTAATAAGCAAATAGCTTAAATACCAGATAAAAACCAGGGAAAAACAGAATAGCAATTCAGAAACAATGACCAAAAGCAATTGTTATAAGTTAAACCAGTGAATTGCAGAATAGGGAAGAATCCAGCTACAGATATTTGGGTTTTTTTTACATGAAGCTGAAAGTGTAACTTAACTGTAATTTAACACCAAAATTGGAAGGAGAGAAATACAAGAGAAAAGACTGAAATGTGTCTTTAAGTGTCCAAGAAGCATTTGAAAAGTAGGTTACTTTCAACACATCGTAAAATTGGTATCTAGAAGTGAAGAAGAGGAGAATTCATCTAAAATCTGCACATCTGCTCTAAGACAGTCTCCTGGACTTTGTTCTGAAGGCAATGGAGATAAGGACAGGGGCCTTCAGAGGACTGATTATCTCTTCCTAAGACAGGTTTACCACTAAGTGAAACTGATCTTTCTCTAGGGGTGTCCATATCTATATGCATTGATGATGGAAGGAGATTACATATGTAGTCAGACTAAAAACTATTATTTCTGTGAAATTCTGCTCAAGTCAGAGAATACAAACAGTCAATAATGAAACATAAACATCTAAAAGAAAAACCATGTTTTGGTCATGCCAGATCTTCCAGTCCAACTTTTGACTGAATATTTTAATGATATGTTTACAAGCAAGCTTTCATGTGCTCTTTGAGTCTTCCTCCTGTAATTTCTATATTCTAATTATTGTAATTATAGTCAGTATGCACACTAATGCAATCCTAAAAGTGCTTTTGATGTGCGTTTACTGCACAGCATTTCTAAGATTTTATACTTCTCTGAGGCAAATGGTTGTGGGACTAACATCAATTTGCATTACTATGGACAATTGAATCAGAACCAAGCTCAATGTCAAATTCTTCTCCTTGTGTCTGAGAAATGACTACTGTTCTTCATGTGTCTAACACCTGCTACCTCCAGCTTGAGGGTAAAAGGATAAGTGAATGGACTTGATTTCATTTCTCAGCCTGCAGTAAATCGAAGCAAAAATTAATGCAGAAGCTGAGGGGGATGTCTGCTGCGACTTTCATTTTCTAAATTAAACTTAGTCAGCCAGCATTTTGGTAATGAGTGATTTAGGAGAGCACACAGGAAGGATAAGCAGCAATAATATGATGAACTGCAGTTTTATATTATCCACCTAAAGAGTGAGATTGACAAAACTTCAACCTTTCAAATACAAAATTCTGAACATGTGGAATTGCGTCCACCGTGCTATAAATATTTTGTCTTGTTACAGGAAGTAGCTCAGTTTGAATTCATTCTGGGGACATGAAAATCTCTTGGTGCCTGTATAATCAGTACCTCTTGCTCCTTATTTTCATAGAATCATATGATGCTTCACTTGGAAGGGATTTTTGCTGTTCAAAGCTATGAGACCAGGCCAGGTGGTACAAAGCTTACCTACTCAGGTCTTTGGAACTTCCAAAATGTTCCAGACAACCTGCTTGGCTGCTTGACTCCTTGTGGTGAAAAATTTTCCTTATATCCATACTGAATCTCTTTTATTGCAATTTGGGCTTGCTGTATTTAGTCTTCCACCATGCAACTCAGGACTTATTGATAACTTCCCAGTAGGTACTGGGGGGTGCTCTTAGGCACCCTGAAGCTGTGTCATTGCAAAGGTCCAAAATACACAAACCCAGTACCTTCAGCCTCACTCACAGGGTCAATGCTCCAGCCCTGGCCAGATTGTTTATGTTCCCTGAACTCACTCCAGTTTTACAATATCTTCCTTGTATTCAGGGCCCTAAACTATATGCAGTGTCTAGATGTGGTGTAACAAGTACTGATCAGAACAGGACAGCCCTTTGCTCCAGGTTGTGCTCCTGCTCACAGAGCCCAGGATGCTGTTGGAAGTCCTTGCTGCTGGGGTATACTGCTGGCCAATGTCCACCTTGTGCTCACTGACACGCCCAGATCCTGTAAACACAGATGTTTCAAGGCCTTGAACACATCAAGAGTTTAATTGCCCTGCCCAGCTTCGTTTGGGACCCTCAGCCACTCTTCCTGTTCAAGACCTGATGTCAGCCCAGTGAGGCTCCATCATTTCCTGTAGTGAGACCACAGCAATGCCAGGCTCCAGCCCTTGCTCTGCTCCTACACTGCCTGGCTGGAGCCCTCAGCTGTGCCCTGGCCCCCATTCATCACTTTCTCTGTCAGAGTCTGTCAGTGTACCCCACCACTAGCTCCATGAGACTGTTCCATATGGGAGAGGGCATGGCCAGTACTGGACCTCCTTTAGCTCCAGCTCCCTGGCCCTGGGGCTGCTGCTGGGCCACACTGCTCCTTTACAAGATACATCCTTGCCAGGCAGCCCTGGCTTTTATTTCTGCCAAGGTTTCTTCCTTCCCAGATCCAGGACTTTGCATTTGTCCTCGCTGAATTTCACAAGGCTCCTGGTGGCCCACTCCTCCAACCTGGCTAGATCTCTCTGAATGGCAGCCTTGCCATTTTCCTTCGTAATATATGTATGCAAACTATACACATATATACATAAATGCATCACTGCCCTACATTTCAGAGTATCAAAATGGTTTAAAGGATCTGCCACCCTTCATGACTATATATGTTTCTAAAAGAAGTACAGTGCTAATGAAATTCTGTACAATAACAGTGCTGTCTACAGTGTTTGACATGTAAAAAATAACTCTCCTAATTCTCAAATGAATAATGCCATGCCCGTTCTCAGTTCTGCAGTGCAGAAAGGAGAACAAAACCTACTACATTTTTACATTGGCACATGCTTTTTAAAAGCAGAATAAATAATGAAGCAGTTGAAATGTTTATTGACATTTTTAGATGTCTTGTAGGTATATTAAATGGTTGTGGCTAAATTTAATTTCAGCATTTGGTTAAAAAGCTGGTGAATTTTTACTTTATGGCAATGAATTTGCTACACCATTTTGGCAGCATGCTCTTCTACTTGGAAAATTATATGCGACTCCTATGGCAGGATATGTTTTCCTATAGACAAGTCCTATTTTAGAGTTTCTGGATGAAGCTGAAGCATTATTTTTAGGAAGATCATATTCTGGGCAGAGACTGTTATTTTACTTTATACATTCTTTTTAGTTATATAGAAAGATCAGATCAAAGACATAGAGTTGACTTCACTTTCCTAAATATTTGTTTATTATTTCCTTTTAAGATGAAGATTTTTTTATAGTCTTTGTAAATATCTGAAATGTCAACCTTGTATTTGCTTTTTTAATTGAATTGCAAATAAACTTTTTAAAATAGTCATAAGAACTGGTGAACTTCTCACAAAAGAAATATTACAAAATCACAGAATATGCTGAGTTGGAAAAGACTCATGAGGAACAATTATGGTTAGACTGTATCTTGATAATGTAAAAGATTCAGGATTAATGCCTTATTTCAAATGTGAGAAAAACAAACAAACAAACAAACAAACAAAAACACATACAAAAAAAAAAAACAAACAAACAAAAACCCAAATAACAAAGAACATCAGAAAGGGCTTAAAGCAGTACAAAAGGCTTTTGTCTTTTTTTGCACAATATACAAGACACCTAAGCTATTAATTTGGAAAGCTTATTTCAGTTCCTGAAAAAAAGTCATGATGAAATGGGCATCTCTTATCCACAGAATACTTAACTAAATTATATCAAATAGTTGCGGAAGATGAGATAAAATACATTTGAGTCTAGAAAAAAATACTTTCCTGCTCTGAGGCCTGTCCAGACCTTTTTTTGAATCCATTAGATGTGAACTCTGCATTCCAGATGAGTGTCCTGAATGGTTTCTGTTCTTTATCTCTCTAGAAAATGTGTTCTGATCCTGAGGTATATTAATAATAACATAAAACATTAAGTTACTACAAAATGCTTTGATTCAGGTGAAAACACATTGTCCAGTTAGGAAACATATAGATGTATTTTTTTCTGTTAATTAGCTACTAACCAGCTACTGTTGAGAGGGACACCATGCAAACACACATGGAAAGGATATGTCTCTGGCCAAAAGGTGCTAAAAAAGCGATATTATCCCTCTTTTTACAGAGATAGAGGAGGTGGATAGAAAGTGTAAACAGCCTGTGGTTGAACCTGGCATTCAGTCCAGTTATTCAGTATCCCTGCTCTCTGCAACCAAGGATGTTCCTAATATTAACGCTCGCTTAATTCTCTTGCAACTAGCTTACAAGGAGCTTGTCAACTAGATAAAGATTAAAGATTATAGAAATGTATGCCAGCCACACTAAAAACCAGTATATACTATGTCTACTCAGCAAAATAAGTGTAGGTATATCTTTGTGGACATAAAATGATACAAGATGTAAATAGTCAGAGGAGTTACAACAGCTTTAAATCCACTACTCAGTTTTATTTTTAGAAATTCCTATCTTTGTAAAGTCAGGCTGTAAGCTTGATTTTACATTAGCATCTGATCCCACTCTGGTGAAAATATCTTTTGAAATAAAGGGAAAGGAAAAATGAAAATACAGAGGCTCAACGAAAACTCACTAAGTATTTAGAAGAGAATATCACCAAAGTTCTGTACAAGAAATGTAGCATTTTGAGTGGCTTCTCATCCCTTTTCAGTAGGTTTGTGAAAATTATCTAAGGTTTATGCATGCTGCTTCTATGTCTTCTGTAACAGTTTGAGAGACTTTATGATGCTGTAATTTAAAATAAAGTGTCTATCTTAAAAACATTTTCCCCATTTCCCAACTGTCTTGTTATTTGTAGGGAACACTCTGCAATACAGGCAACTGCACATAAATTCCTGTTCTTGCAATGGATAAAACTTGTTAAACTGAAAGCAACATTCAAGTTTGAGGGATACAAAGAAGCCAAATGTTGTTTGTCGGGTTTGCTTTTCTTCCTGTTATTGTTCCTTACAAGCAGCTCTTAAAAAATTCAGTGATTCTGTAGTCGTCCAAAGCTCTTCAGTAATTTTAAGCCTAGTGGTGCAGCATTGCCCAGACTTTTCCAGTAAAGAAGGCTTTCATGTTGGGTGGATATGCAGTAATGTCAACAAGCCTCCAATTGTTTTGTCCCAGAAACCTGACTGTCTATTCCAGTTTACTTTTGCCTGCAGATGCCCAAGACTTTGTGGGGACTGCCCTGGGTTAAAACACTTCATACTCTCCCAGCTTTGTAGCCCCAGGCATCTTTGCCATTGAGACACGTTCCAGGCTTGCTGGACCTAAAGCTTCCCATTGTCAGAGTGTGACACAGACTGGACAGGAGGCTGTATCTGATGGATTAACGTGACTTGTCTTTAGACACTTACATGACGTATCTAAATTAAAAACTGTCAGTGTGGGAGAAAGAGACCTACTGGCTGCAGCTGAAATCGTTGCTGGACTAGATCTCCAGATTTCAATTTAATGGGAAAAAAGGTGTATAACCCATATACATATACATATTGTCACCTACAATAAGATTTCTTAAGCCTCTGCTCCAAATTTTGTATTTTACTTTCTGAAAAGAAATACATCCTCCCTCCCAAATTTCCAGTGAAACATTTCTAAATGCAACCTCTTTCTTCCCTGTTCCATGACTTAAGCAGGTAAAGTTTGAGGTTCTAGATTAAAGCATTTCATTTCACTTAAAAGAAAAATGGGGCAGAATTCTGCCATCCCCAGACAGAGACAGAAGGGACAGATAGTTATTTTCACTACTTAAAGGCAACATGCAACATCTTAAAATGCAAGTGTGTAAGAGGATAGTAAGAACTGTTATTTTCATATTGCTCCTTCTACTGGTTTTTTTTTTGGGGGGGTGGATCACAAGTCCTTATTTATTCAAGAAACAATTTCTCTATTCACCTTAACAGCTGAAAGAAGAAATTTAAAATGGCATATGCTTCTGATTGATTTTTCCCTGTTGCTGATGCCTTGGATGTTTGATTCAGATAGTTAATCCAAACTACAAAAGCACAGAAGTACAGACCGTGGATATTGATTTTAATCTGTGGTTTGCAGTTATCCAGAATTGAGAATTATTAGTTTGGGCTTGTCCATAACATAGCTAGCTTGCGAAGTCCAGAAATTTGACTGTAAGTCTTGAGAGTACAAAATATCTTCTGTTATTGCCAGAATTTTGAGGTATGGTGAGACCACAAATAATGCACAATTTACCACATCTCCGAATTTTGATCCTTCTGCTCCTCAGCATAATTGAAGGACATTAAAAGCATAGTCACGACAATAAAAACTCAGTTGCTTAAACAGCATTTTCTAGTCTTTGAGAACTTTTCTAGTCATGCATTAAGTGGAAAAAAAGAAAGGTGTTTGCTTTCAGCTGATGTTTAATCCAAATATTACAACAGTTTTCTTCCTCTAAGTTTAACCAGTGTGTATAAGTCTTATTCAATATCTTTTGAATCTGCACTCTCACAGCCAGACTCTCTGGTAGAGGGTTTTTTTTGGTGGTTTTTTTTTTTTTTTTTGTTTTTGTTTTTTTTTTTGTTTTTTTTTTTTTTTCTGCTTCAACAATGAAAAGCATGTGGAAACCTGGTTAAATTTTCAGTCCAGCTCAGATTCATAATTCTTCTGCACAGACAGCGTGGCTCAAGATATCTGGACAGTTACAGTGTGTGTGACCTCTCTGTTCTCTGCTGCTTGTGTGCATTGACAATTCAGACCCTGCTTGGGCTTTGAAGAGAGAAGTATGAGCTTTAAGTAAATGATGATTCCAAATAAAAAGGGCTTAAATCCCTTCTTTTGAGAGCTTGGCCAAAGCACGCCTAAGAGGCCAACCTATAATTTAAAAAATAAGGAAAACTCTGGAATGGGTCAGCAGGGCCCCTTTATAGTTTAAATATTATGATGGTTTGGATTTTGGCATTCTTTGGGATTTCATATATCACTCGGTGCCAACTGATAGCCTGTGAGTTGAATCTGTATGCAGCTGACTTGTGGTCCCATCCTTTTTTCCACTAGATTGCTGTGGAACTTATGGTTCTCATTTGAGTTTGTTTTTATACTTTTGCCAGTTGTTGAATATTTCCCCATCCCCCTTTGTCAATAGGATTTAATATATTTTATGTTTGGGGTTTTTTTAATGAATATCTCTTTTGTTTAGCAATTTTCCAACACTGTAGGCATATTTCCTTACTCCTTCTAATGTTTCTGAAATAGAGTGGTACTTTGAAGCAAGATGTTTTAAACTGATTACTGGTCTTCATCTTTTATAAATATCTTACTGGCTTAGTCTTCATGTTTTTTCCTGATTTCTTAGACAAATATACCGTACCTATTACACAAGTATTCAATCACAGATTTTTTTACTCCTTCATGGGCTTTCTGTATGTTTTATCCTATTAGTCTAAACCATGTAAAGCTGAAAACCAGAGATGAATATTATTGAATATTATTCCTGCAACATAAGTAATGCATGCCACATCTATGTCTTAACATGTGTTGTGGCTTATCCCTGGCAGGGAGCTCACCATCACATAGTTACTTACTTGTTTCACTCAGTGGGGTGGGGGAAGGAATCAGAAGAGTAAAGGTGAAAACTCACAGGGTTAGTAAAAAGCAATTTAATAGGTTAAGTGAAAGCTGTGCACGCAAGGCAAGAAAAAAAGAAAAGTTAATTCACTACTTCCCATCAGCAGGCAGGAAAACAGGGCTCCATCACATGTAACCCTAACCCTAATCCTAACCGTGTCTTGGGAAGATGAACGCTGTAGCTTTGAACAGAGTCCCTGTTTTCTTCCTTTTCTCCCAGCTCTATATGCTGAGCATGTTGCTGTATGGTATGGGAAATCAGCTGGGGTCAGCTGTCCTTTTTCTGTCTCCTCCCAACTCCTTGTGCACCAAAACCTCCTTCCCGGTGAGGTGGGATGAGACACAGAAAAGGCCTTGGCTCTGTGCAAGAACTGCTCAGTAATAACTAAAGCATCCCGGGGTTTCCAATATTGTTTCCAGCACAAATCCAAAGCACAGCCCCATACCAGCTACTGTGAAAAACTGTATCCCAGCCGGTACAATCTGTCACCTATTTTCATAAGCAGTGCTGTGATCCTATCCTGAGAAGCACAAGGTTTAAGTAGGAAGCAAAGCATGACTTTGATAACTACAAAAAAAAAAAAATTATCCTCACAAATCACATTTCAACTTTTCCTCCTCATTGTTGCAAATGAATGTTTTAAGATCATTTATGCAATGACACTCAAAAGTATTGGCAAAACCAGATTTAAGAAAAAAAATCACAACAAAATTTGTTGTCAAAATTCACTGTACTGCTTACTAGATTGTTAAATTACACAGAGAAAAAGCCAACAAAAATCCAAAATAAATCAATCCAAACCAAAATAACCCCAAAAATATCTAGATGGAATATGGGGGGAGGGGGTGGTGGTGTGGGGCAGGGGAAGGGTTGAGGGGTATTTAAATGGATAAGAAAAGGTAAAGATAAAAAGGAATATGGAAGATCCTCCTGTTGAGTCACAAGATTCAGAGTACACCTTGTGCTAAACTGAGCCTAAATTGGCCAAGAGTTTAGCTTAAAGGCTCAACTACACTTAACAGCACCTAACTGAAAGCTTAACTTAAACAAATTAGCAAAGGATTAATGTAGAATTTACTGTATCACAACAGTAACATACGTACCGGCCTGATTTGCTACAAAGTTAAACTACTTAAGGATCTATGAGAAGAATATTCCTAAGTACATTTGCTATAGCATATTCACACTTACATGCACACAGACATAACGAGTCTGTACGCATCTGAAAAATTCCCCTCAAATTCAGTGAAATTTGGATGCCTTTGCATATTCTCAAAGTGCTGAGCCTTGAGGAGTGGGGGTATCAGCCCAGGATTTGTTGTCATTCAGTGATCCTGTGAGCAAACTTGAGGGTTCTTTGGCCCCAGGAGGCGATGTTGGCCACAGCCCACCACGGTCCAGGAGAGCTCCAAGGGTCTCACTTTGGACTGGTGTTTATAGGGCCACAACAGAGTTGGCTTTAGTCACAGTAATTTTCCATCCTGGCCACAATTCAGATCGGTAACTTTCTTTGAAAGTTTGATAACGAAAATAATATTCTACTTGGATTGCTATTCAGGCATGAAAAACAATCTTCCAAAGCTGTTTGCTAAAACACAGGAGCTCGTTAGCACAAGTTCCTGGGACCAGACAGCGTTTCTGACAAGCCCAAGAGGAGCTGAGCCCAGCTGCTGCCCATCAAGGCCAAGGACTAGGAAGCATTTCTTAGATCATAGTCTGGCCTGGGGAGTGGATGCACCACCATGCTCATTTAGGGATTACAACAGCTTATTTGGAAGTGTCTTTTATATTTGAAGTGGAGTTTCAAAGAAAGCAGTCCAGAGATATCGTGACAAGATAATAATTGTAATTATTACAGCAATTTTAATAATACAATTCCACAAAATGTTTTGCTATTTCTCCTTAATCATTTTCTGAGAAAGAAACTGGCATGGGATAAAAACTATCTGCAGCTTGAGGACTTTTACAGCCTTTAGCTTTTCTCATAAGAAATTTTCTTCACAAATACTAATTATTAAAAATAGATAAATAGATGACAGACTGAGTTATTAGATATTCAGGAAATGAGATTTTTTAACCAAAATAAAATGTTGGTTTGTTTTAGTTATTCTGTTTCTAATATATATTTTAATTAATTAATTTGATTAGGAATGATAATGAACATTAATTTTTATTTTGAGGTGGTGACTTGGTTGCTCACTGGTGTCCATTTTTTCCATAGAGGTGGTAGAATCCAAAATTCTGTCTCTGATTAAAATATGTAATTGTAACTTACTTATTTATTCAGCATGTCACTCTTAATTCATGTCATGTTCTAAGTGGAAGTTTATAAGTTCCCTACTTTAAAAGTTATAATATTGGAAAAAGCATATTGACTTTGGATCTTCTGCTGGATTTGGCTTAAGATTTTGGTGTACTTTGTTGAGTTTGGAAAGTTGATTTGAATATATCTCTGAAAAAGGTCTTCGCATGTTTGGGGATAAATTCTGGCCCTACTGATGCTGATGGCAGGACTCCAATTGAACATTAGCAGAGTAGGGTTTCATTCTTGCTATATACCAAGTTTTGACATCCACATTAAGAGGAAGTGAATCACATTCTAGAAGTACTTATTTTCCCTATTGACTATAAAAGAAATCTACCACAGATGTAGCTGAAGTTAGGTGAGGTGAACTCACTCAAAGTTACTGAGCCTTCTATCTTTTCATTACACTAGAGAAAAATGAAATATATATTTTGAAAAGGCCTCAGAAGTGCTACTTATACTTGTATTTTTATATTAGTTTTGAGCTCAGTTATGATCCATGATTTTTCTTCCAGAAGGCTGACAAATACAAGAAGAGGCTTTCTAATAGAAAGAGCTTAAGAAGCTCTTTCTCATCTTTAGAAAATTCTAGGTATGCCTTTGCATCTGATTCATTTAATTGCAGATATTAATGTACCTACACAGCAAAAGTAAAATATTTCATCTTACTACACTGTAAGTGGAAATTTTTTTCCTATGAAAGGAGAAAAATCATTATTTAGCTTGGCACGCACTTTAATAACATTAATCATGGTGAACTCTTTTAGTATTATGGTGAGTATAATATAATCCACCAGGAATTCCACTGTAATTAAACTAATTTCATCCATATTTGTTACTTTATATTGACATTTCTTTTTCTTTTCTTTCTGATCTTCTTGCAGCATGCTTTACACATTCATCACAAAGGTCAGCATAGTTTAATGTATTCTATATAAAAAAATTAATAGGAAATCAGACAGTTTATAAAATAAAAGGGTATTGTCTCTATTGGCCAGTAATGACATTTCAAATTTGACTATCCTCTATTTCTTCTTCATGGCAGTGCAGAGTTGCCTCTGCTCCACAGAGACATGGTGCTGCAATCCAGAAAACTAGCTTCATCCTAGTCTGCACAAAAACCCCCACAAAAACAAACAAACTAACAAACAAAACCCCCAACAACAACAAACAAAAAAACAACCCAAGAAAATCAATATTTCTATTTGATATATGTTCAGTCATCTCAGAAGTGAATTGAAGTGTCTGTGTACCATTTCTAACATACCTTTGAGAAGCCAGACTCTGCCCTTCAGCAACAAGAAAATTGTGTTTCTATGATTTTACATCTCATCTCTATGATTGCTAAACACAAACCACACCATACACATCGCATCAACTTAAGTTCCAGTTTTGGCTCTCTGTCCACATAAATAAGTGATTTGATCATGAATGTGGTTAGGTAAAAGCCTTTTAGGTTAGAAAAATCCTTGCTCTCATATAAGAGGGAAAAAACCCCATAAGTCTCTAGCATGTTATTGAAAATTCAGTGGTATGGGGGTTACCATTCTAGTTTCAGAGTTCTGGGTAAATGGTGACTTACAGTTAAGGTTTAGAAAGGTCTCTGAGCATTAAATGCAGCTATTGAGCAGAGATAATGTAGCCTTGAATTAAAGAAGAAACATCCCCCTGAGATTAAATGTTCTCTGTCCTGGAGATAATAAAATGAAACTTACTCATGATCTAACGTAAATAGAAAATATTTGAGAATCAAAATTACTCCAAAACATTCTGATATGCCTTGTATTTTAGCTTAGCAGTGTCAGCTGACATGGAAAAGTATCAACAACAGTTACATAAATTTGTGGTAACAACTACTATCCAAATATCTCTGGAAATCTAGGTCATTCAATCACAGTTATAAGCTTCATTAGAAATGTAGTAATCTTCAACCTTCAGCCTACCCAGAGGAGTCTTTTTTCAAAGGTGGAGCAGTGACCTACTTCTTTCCTGCAATAACTGAGTAGCTAGAACACTGGAAAAAAAGAAATTTAGGTTGTAACTCTTCTTGAACTTGTGAGGGTGATTAATTCATAGCACTTAGGAGGGTGACCTAATCACCTCAGTACGAGATATTTGGGAAATGGAATAAGTGCAGCATCCCCTCTGTTGACAATGGGATGGACATGAAACAAATAAAAGAAGGCCATATTCCCATGGGAAGGAACAAATTAGAGTCCCAGATCTTGGTCCTTGAAATATTTTCTCTACTATAATTTTCAAATAAAGTAGAAATTGTGTGCTTCAGATCTCAGGTTAAGATGTCCACATTTATCTGTCCTCATGTAGGTGTCCATAAGCAACCTACATAAGAAAACTTTACCTAAAGCTGTTGGAACTGTAGTCAGCACACTCAGTGGGAGTGGCACAGCTGGTAAAATGCCTACTCTAAAATGCAGCAAATCACTCCCCACAGTTATGTGATCTACAGCTCTTCTGTACATCTGATACCTTAATCTGTAAACTGGCATTTACAAAGCACATTCCCCTGAGGCTCCTGGAAGCTGGACACTTCCCTGCCCTAGGTTCAAGAGCCCCATGGTTACTTTGAGTTTCCCTCCTGCCCTGCCTCTTTATGTCCTGTGTCTCATTCACCAAACTCCTCTTCAGTAATGGTTTGAGGGGAAGCAAATATGGGGCCCTCAGGTAGGTAAAAAAGCCAAGCTGGTGGCTGGGGAAAGTGGGAACTGCATAAAGAAATCTGCACAGACTGAGGAGGATCTCGACTCCAAGACTCATGGTTCCAAGGTAATTGTTAATTGCTAAGTAAAGGGGTTTGACTTCTCCTTTAGTCAGTAAGAAGATACACCAAGGGTGTGTATCGTAATGAGGTTGGTGCATAGCTAACAACTCAGTCTTGGAAGCTGGGCAGGATGCCAGCATTGATCTGCCTAAACCTGAAGTACAGTAAAGCTTGGAGAAAAAATGTCTCTTTTTGAATTTCTTTTTCCTTTTTCTTTTGCAATCTTACAGTCTCTACTATAAAATAAGAGGTAATTTACCAAATTGTTTTTCATGGAAGTCAGGTGCTTGCACTGTAACTTAGACAGGATTTGGGAGAGCTCCTCTATCCTAGAATGTACAGAGTTAGTAGACCTGGCTTATAAATAGAACTTTTTTGTGCATTTTTTTCTGGCAAGTGGAAATATTTATACACATAAATACATGCCTACATCTATATAAAAGTAATTATCTTTTCAGAAAGGTACACTGAAGTTTCAGCTTCTTTGTTTGTTTTACATTAAAAGCAACAACAACAGCAGCAACAAGCATCAAAATAATTATATGGAAGAATAGTTCATATTTATTTTGGTAAGTGTTTCAGCATCTGAAGGCTGCAATCATGCCCTACTTAGACTGCAGCTGTGATGGGGTACCTGTGCAACAAGCCAGGTACCTAGCAATCTGGAAGTGGTGAAAGGAGGAGAGATCTTGGTGTATTACTAATAGCAGGAGGAAAAAAAAAAACCCAAAGAGAACTGTCAGGAATTATTTCAGCACTGGAATTGAACCTTTGAAGATGAATGCCAATGAAAACATCAGTGTGAAAGATTTTTTAAGCATTTCTAGAAGATTAGAAGCAGAAGGATTTGATGTGCCTGTAAGGATAATAAAGCAATGCCTTATTCCAGCAGAGTTCAGGAAATACTGTTCCTGCGCTTCGTGCTGGTGAAAGGCATATACAATTTGCCCTATTTCCTATACCTACTTTAAAGCTATTCTTTCAAAGTGTTTTTTGAATTCAGTAGAATTTCTTATATCACTGCCTTGTCAAAGAAAAATCATAGATGAAAATGCTGCTTTTTCAGGCTAAGCAATGTGCAGAACTAACTCTTCAAGCAGTGTAAATCCCAAGAACTGTGTCCTCCATGCCCTGAGACTCAGGCATTTTAAAATTCATGGGGGTATTTTTTGTTGCATTTACTCTTCATGTAGATTTCTATATATGCTCTCTCCTGAGTATTTACAGTCTTACTTTAAATAAAGATGCCTACACCTTACCATATCTTTGTGTTATGCCCACAAGGTATCAGTCAGACAATTTAGGGCAAATGACCCAGCCCACTGAGAGCTAATATACAGGCAGATAAAAAATTGAACTGAAAAAAATCGAGTGAGTTTATTGCAAGGCAGAAACTTTCATCATCAGAGAACAAACAGAGCGGGACTCCCATAGCTTTGTGTTCCATGATGGGATTTTCTGTTGTCCAGGGAGGTGAGTAATGTAGAAAAGACCTTCCTTTGATGAAGTCCTTCTAAATGGCTCTCTTCTATGTGTGTTCTCTGGCTTCACATAGCAACCTATTTGTCTCAGTTAAGATCAATAAAAGAATTTACATATTTTTCATTAAGCTTATTATTTTTGAACTTTCAACCTTCTGTCAACATTTATTCAATCTGAACAATTACTTCAAAAATTAACAGGGACATGTAGGTGAGTAGACATGTATGCTCAGGCACAGAGGAAACCAGATGAATTTACTATAAGAATTAGGATGCTGAAAGACACAAAATCTACAAAAAATTGTTTAAATAAAAAAACCCCTGAAATGTACAAGAACAACAAAGACATCCCAGAAAACAACCAACCACAATGCAGTGCACAGGAATCCTAGGAGACAAGAAAGAAGAAAGCAGTAATTCTAATAGAAGGCTATGCATGACAAGCCATGGCAAAATTCCCATAAGAATGGCAATATTGAAATGTTTAAGGCAGTGTAGAAAAACATGCACAAACCAAACAACTCCCCTCCAACATCTAAAGGTCTCCTCAAGACCGAAAACCCCAAATTTTTTTGTTTTCATAGTCTTATGAAAATAAAGCTGAAATACAGCATTTTTCTAATGTTAACATGTTAATTTAGGGATAGAAAAATGTGACAACAAAGTGAGGAAAATTCAATTATATTTAAAAATAAGGGAAGAATGACAAAGAAAAAAAATTAAATAAATTCTGCAGATAATAGAGAACTGTGACAAAGATATGGCAAAAATATATTCATCAAAGGGAAATACAGGTAAACAGGGAGGAACATGACCTTTTTACGCTTTGTAAGCAGCATTAATTAGATTAAAACAAAGGGATGTGTAGTTTGAATGTCCATATGCAATTTTGAAGTGTAAATTCTAGTGGGCTACACAGTAATCTCTGAGGGAATGAGTTTAATATTCAGGTGGTTTAGAAAGATCCTCTCCAAAATTACTAAGATGTTAGTGGAGGAATAACAATCTGAAAGTGATTCCACCCAATGAATAAGCTGCTTAAAGAAGGCAAAGTGCCTGAAAACATACCGTAGGGAACTGCACTGCAATCTAATATAGTAAAGGTTAGACTATTTCCTAGTAAAGGAAAGACTATTTTCCAGCAATCATTACTACATATCTACACTACATATTAGTAAAAGTTTAATGTTTTAAGTACAGTAAGATTCATGGATAAAATCTTCTTTAACTGAAGGACTTAGCTTAATTTAACTTTTGCCTAAATATTGCTGAACATTTGTTCCTAGCTTTCAGTGGTAAAGCTGAAAAGTGGACTTCAAATGACTTGTAATTAAATCTAAATTTTACACATAGTATATCTGATATAGTTCAGACAGTTCCTAGGGCAAAAAAACTTTGTTAAACAACTTTTCTCCGTATAAATATCCCAGGGCTGGTTTTGTGCCTTCTTGTTACACATGGTTGCATTATTTTACAGTGTCATAGTCACATCCTTGCCCTGGTTTTAGGTTGGAAAGCTGTGAGCCACAGACAGCAGCCCGCCCACAGGGAGCAGAGAGATGACTCTGCTCCTGTTGGTTAAAACTTTCTGTAGATATAAAGCCGATATTGCTAAACCCAAAACTCTCTTCTTATAAAAATCTCTAGATGAAACGTGCTGCAGATGGGAGGAAGACTTTACCAGAGTTTTTGGTGTTTGATGAGGTCAGGAAATTTAGAATCAACCTGCAAGCTCAGGAACAACTTTGAGTTCCTCAACACTACGTTGGAGCTTGGCTGTTATAACACTCATCTCTGCATTCAGGACCCAAAGCCAGTATTCTGAAGTGCATGCTAGAAAATGGATGCAGTCAAGAAACACACTCTTGATATTTCTCTAGTACTTGATCTATATTATCTTGAAGAAGTCCAAATTGATAAAATTGGAGAGTAATATATTTTTGCTTTACAAAGGTGATGTAAATGCGATGTGCTTGTGATAATGAGCACTATAAAGTGTTAATATTTAAAAGATTGAAACAAATTGTCATATGTTTTCAGAAATCAGTGTTGGGCCTTGGCATTTTGGATCTGTATAAGATCAAAAGCAAAGTATTCTCAATATTATCCCAGCTACTGTCTCTGAGATGTCATGCGGCTTGCTTATCATAGATTGGAAAGTAAAAAGTCAGATATATTTCGTTTAGTACATCCACTCCCTTCACCAGAGGCTCAGATCAGCAAAACCCCAAAAAACATAAAAACCCAAGAAAACAAAAAAACCTTATCAAACCCTCCTTTTTTTTTTTTTTTTTTTTTTTTTTTCTCAGCAGGTGTAGTTTCCAGAATGAACAGCCTATTTTTGTCACATCGTTGGTGTAAGAATCCCTACAAGAAAAGGCCCCTTTTGGTCTAATCGGTAGCAAAAGACCCAGTTAAGAGGAAGTTTACCAGGATTATATCACTAAATGGTAATGATACAGATACAAAGTAACATGTTACTGAAATCAAACAGGAAGGTTAATAATTTTAACTTTAAAAGAATGACTTAGAAAAAAAGATTTTGGAAGGTTGATGAGAGTTTCAGTCAGAGAAGTAGCCTGTCTCTTGCACCATTAAAATGTTTAGCTAAGAAATACAAAACTCAAAAAGCACAAGTGTTGTTTTACAAGGAGGAAATTAAATTGCAGTCTTCAAAAGGCTACAAAACACACACACACATATACACACGTGTCCCATGTCTTACAAGTGATAGCACATTGTCTTTTTTATTGTAAAACAGTTTTCTAATTAATTTACAAAGTAATAAATTAGTACTCAACACTAAGCTTTGTGCTTTGAAACTCAGCCACTGAATGTCCTAAACATAAGTACCCTAAATAAGTACTCATTGCACATTATTAAGATGAAATCCTGTAACTCCTTGTAGATGTATCTTTGCTCTGCCAAATTGAACATCCTCTCTGTGATGATGATTAGCTGGAAAATTCATTGTCCAGGTTCTGAGTTCTACTTGCTACAGAAATTAAGGAAATCAGTAAGCTGCTGCTGCTATTGTAGTCTAATCCTACAGTAAATCACAAGTCTGTTTTCCTGCAAGTGGCAGCAGCAGTGGCTTGCTTTCTTCCTTTGTGCTTCCACAAGGTTAAATTGTCCCCATGTTCTGACAAGAGTAAGAACTCCACACTACTCAGTTTGGATTGTACAGTTAAGGGTGTTACCTCATTTTAATAGTGACACAGGTAAAAACTAGCAAAGTCCACATGTGCTGCACCAGAATTTTACATCGGCTCTGTGTTTATTGAAACAGAAAATTTGTTTCAAACAGGTATTTACTGTTCAGAAAATACCACAAAAGAGATTAATACTCCAATCTTGAAATTCCAGTGTGGAATCAGGCAACTCTAAATGATATTAGCAAACGTGTCTCCAGAGAACTTCTGTTTGTGTACCATGTTACACATCCATAGCCACTCAGCATGGTAAGAAATTAATTTCTTCCAGGTTAAGCTGCAAGTGAATGGTTCTTACACCATTTAAAAGGGTGGCTCAGATTCTTTATAATATGTCAAATGCAACATAATCACAGAATCAGTGAGCATAATGTTTTATGTTCTCATGGAAAACAGACAAGAAGCAGAAATACCTCCAGCAACATGGTGTTCACATTGCCCTTTCTCATGGTACTCAGTCTTCGCTTGAATATTAAACAGGAAGGAGAGGAGGGCTGCAACCAGTTACAATTTATCCCTTGAAGAAAACTTAGTTTGGTGGTACATTGTGGCCTGTGACCATGTGGGACTATATTTGCACATTTCCAATGCTTCTTCATATCTTTCTATATTTCAGTGGTCTGTGTCCAAAGAATGCTGAGGAACACAAGACAGATGCCAATATGCATTTATAATGAAGTCTTAGCATAATGTAGTCTCCTTCCTTTATGTAGCTAGTCCTATATGCCCTCTAAATTTCTCTTTTAAATAATGACATATAACCTGTCTATATTTTAAAAGACCTGTATATTGCATAAGAATTGTATAAGATTTGAAATATCTGAAATTTGCTTTGAAAATATTAAAATGTTTAAAAGCTGACTAAGATAAAACCAACAAGGAATTTAACAGAATTAAAGCAAGAACGCAGAAATTTCTCTGACAAGGTGCAGCTAAGGAATATCACTCCACTTTCCAAAATAAGGGAGTTATTTTTTGTGGGAGAAGACGCAGCTCGTCAGTCATTCCCTAATAACTTCTGACTGTGCTACTAATTGCAGCTGAATTGCACAGAGGGACAGTTCTCTCAAACATCTCAAGTTCCTTCATTTTTCAGTGACCAATACCAGAAAAATCTTTAATCAGATGTATCCCTGCTGGAGTCCACAGAATCAAATCTCTGATCTGTAAGAACATAGGACATGTTTGTTAAATTAGACAGAAACCAAAACATTTTCTGGATTATACAACCAAATTATAGAGCAGAAATTAATTTGTTGTGAATTGAATTTCTGTAGGAAAGTAAAATAATAATTTTAAAGGTTTATTTATTTGTATTTTTGAGTCTCTCTGGTCATGATAATATGACAGTATAGGCCTGTTGATAGCATGAAATTTGCTGTCATTACTTCCTCCCTTTAAAATAATTTGTGGTGGAATCATTTTTGCACTTAACTATTGCAATACACTACTTGATAGCTTTTGTCACCAAAGAAGCAAGGATTAGAGAACAACAAAAAGTGTCAAACAATATTTTTTCGCCTTTTCATTCCCCCACCAGTAAAATATCATTTCAACTCAATTGGGAACTTTTAGTGGAATTTTCCCAGTTTTGATGAAAGTTCACTATTGATTAAGATGGAGAATTCATACTGATGGGACTATTAACCTAGGAGCCTATGCAAAGAATGCTGATGCTAAATGAAAATTCAAACACTTGTTCTTACCTACTGACTATCTTCAGGCTGATTCATTAAACATGTTGAAAAGACTCAGTCCTGCCTCTTGCAGAAAAAAATACTCTCAGATTTTTTATATAATTTATAAGATAAAGTTGTTCCATTTTTTGTCCAGCTCTAATAATGACTCTGGCTTTAGGAAAAATTGTTTGCTGTGAAGCTGCCATATGATGCTGTAGATGACTGACAATGTGGTATATAAATGGCCTTGAAAAAAAAATGCAACTTAAAGAAAATCACTCTCTTTTTGAGCTCTCTAAAATTCTATAAAGAAATTTTAGCTGAGACATTGCAAGCAGCCTAAATCCACTCTTCCTATGAGCTCATGATTCAAAGGACACTTTCATGTTTTTTTATATTAAACACTTAGAATTTTTTGCCTGAGAAAACTTGTGTGAAGATTTTTAGTTTTTAAAGAGAGCCTTTCTAAGAATTCTGTAATATTGCATAAGCAATGCATCTAGTCCTCAGAACAATCCCATAAAACGAATAAACTTTGACATACAAGAGTCTCTCACATCTTGAAAGTGTTTATCTTTTGAGAATGATTTGTAGAAGATTTTTTTCTTCTATGAATTTTTTTTTTCATCAAAGAAAGTGTCAAATTTTACTACTAGGCAAACTCGTGCAGCCCTCACAAAATAAAAATGAAGGTGTTTTGGAAGGTGAAAGTTTAGCTCTGTATGTTTGAATCAGTCTGAAAACTGAGCTGAGGAGAAAAAAATGCTGAAATCCAATTAGGATCAAAAAAAAAAAAAAAAAAAACGACCTATGAGGACCAAGAAGCTTGTATTTACTAAATAAGTGTTCCCAAATCACTATTCATCTACTTTCAAATCTGTATAGAAACACTAAGACAGAACAACAAAAAGAAAATTACATTTACTTGCAATAGATAACCTGAGACAAAATGCTCAGTACAAGTGTTATCTTTACAAAAATCAAGAAGCTCCTACTTTGTGAATATGTGCATTTTGCAAATGACTCTTGGAAGTTTTAAACTTTGTCTGAAACCCTATCTTGACGTGCTAGATCACGTCAATATGCTTGAGCCCCTGAGCCTATTTCTCACATTGAATGCGCATAATAGCCCACTTGGACTTCTTAATAGTCTACAAGAGTTTGCCTTCACAACTCTATTTATCTATGATCAGGCACTGGATAAAGTAAGTGTGCACTGAGAGCAAAAGGGGAGTATGCCTGGGAAGTACCTGGTTCCTTACCTTCAGTGATTACCCTCAGCTGTTATACTTTATATTTTCATCTTCCTTTATACTGTGAGGCTCCTGGACTGCTAAACAAAGGTCCTTGAAGGTATCAGCATTGTTACATACAATTCTATAACATATATATATACATACTGTATATATATATACACACAATTGTTAAGGTTGGAAAAGACTGCTAAGATCATTAAGATCTCTAAGATTATCTGCTCACTTGCAAAGAAAACAATCCAGAAAACAGTTCTATACACACATGATTTTCTTTATATTGCTTTTATTAATTCAGACTCACAGATTAAAAATCTATTATACGTGAAGGCACCTAAAGCAATACTTGTAATCCTTCTGTCATAGAACATTCTGGCCATTTCAGGCTTTTGGTTTCCATGTTGCTTTAAAGCAAGTACATAATCTCTCTCTTCAAAAGTGTGACTGCTCACCCAAGAGACCCCCATAAATATTACTTGCTTCAGGATGTAGCTAGGAAACATCACACAGTATCTTGCCCCAAAATAAAATGATATGCTAATCATTTAAAGTTTTCTTAAACAATATAAGTCTAATAATAAGAAGAATATCAAAAAGTAAACAAACAATAAATTAATAAACATCTAAGTACAGAATTCATATTCAATCTAGAAGTCTGGCAGAGCTCCTTTGCTATATTAGCTACAGAGAGAACCAAAGATTTAAACCAGTCCTGATCAATTAGGGGCAGTTTTCAGGTAATTCTATGCTTTTTTTTTCCTCATGACAGTATAATGTTACTAGGACTGTGGCATTTCTCTAAACCACTCTTTTCCCACCTATAAATTTTATCTGGGCAGAAGTGACAATTTCTGGTATTTTTCAAGGAAACTCCTATGTAACACAACAGCCTAGTGTTGGGCAGAGACTATAAATCCATGGGTAGTGGATCATATCTGTTCAGGGCAGCTCTGCTGAACTTTCAGGGGCAGGAAGACATCAGGACAAGAAGCTGCCTATGTTCCATGGGTTACTCAGATATTTACACAGTGCCTGTGTAACAAAATTTCCAATTCTGGGTGTGTTGGGATCATTGCACATCGCTGTGTAGCTGATGTGCCTGATGCCTATGGAACACATTTGGATGCACAGAACAAACAAAGGTTTCTCACAAAGTAATGCCCAGTGTGTTAGATGAACCCAAACATGTCAGATATGATGCTTTGTCTGTGTGCACCTATCTCCAGCCAAGAAATTCTGACATAAATATTCAAACTCCTTGTGTGTACCAAGTAAGTGGCAGTCATGGTCACTGTAAATTTGGCATCTGCTGATGCAAAGTATGGGTTTCTGCTAAAGCAAATAGTCTTTCTATATTTTGCTTTTTTCCTTTATTTTTTCCTTTATTTTTCTTCTGCACCTAGAGCACTTTATCTTATTTGGATTCTTACAGTTTTACTTTTGTGGGAAATCCCAGTGAGAAATGTTTGCTCAACTCACAAAAAGAAGACTCAGAATTCTGGGGTGTAATTTGATAATATTAAAAAAACAATGAGAGATTAATAACTAAGCCAAAGATTTTCTTAAGACAAACAATGAGAATGCAGAAAAGAAAATGATACCATATACAGAAGGAAGACTTAAAGTCAGTGAAACTGTGGGGGTTGAAACAATACCCATAACCATTTGCTCTAAATGGAAGAAAATTCTCCAGCTCCCTGTACCAACTGTTATGAGTTTAGGAGAGTAAACTAGTTGCAAGATGAGGGTCAAATATATAATAAAGAATCAAATGTCAAGGAGATGTACAAAAGTTCGAGTGTTGAAAATCAAGGTAACACTGAGTTTAAAGTATTTTTTTATTCTATTTGTCTTTATCAAGAAAACAGTTTATGAAAACACTATTAGATTCTAACATGATAGTTTTCAAAGGAATAAAAAAACCAAACCAAAACAAAACAAGAAAATCACAAAAATCCCAAAACAAAACAAAGCAAAACCCAACAAAAAAAAAACCAACCCCACCGAAGTAAAATAATAATGATGGAATAGCTAGCATAACACATTTAACTCTGATATAATTAATTTTTTTTCCACTAGGAAATCATCTAGAGGCTTGAATCAAAAAAACTCCCCAAGAAATTCTCACAAGGCTCTGTCTATCTATTGTGACTTTCAAGGGACAGTTGCCTCTATAGGCTAAAGCACTAAAATCTGCTTTATGGAATTCAGACTTTACCCTAAACTTTGATCTGCTTTAATCTTTCATCTCTTATAGAAAAAAAAATCTTCAAAGTAAAAAAGAAAAACACAAACCATCACACCTCACTGTAGATTGGAAAGAAGTAGTAGGCATGAAATAAAGAGCTGTTCTCAGTTGTGCATGAGGACAGTGTGGCTCTGATCAGAATCTCCCTAACTGTAAAATTGGATCCCAAAACTGCTGCCCCATTTGCTGTAGCATTTTCCCAAAGCAAACACCTTAAGACTAGAAATGTTTTCATTTTTCAGTGAGTTTGTAGATTTTTCTGGCTTCAATCTCATTTAAGGCAGCATCCTTTTCTGAATAACTGACTTAGTAATATCACCAACATATTTGAGTAGGTTTTAGTGTATTTAGGAGGTATCCAGAGTGTAAATAGCTTGCTATTTAACACAGAAAACTGGTTCATACCTATCTATACATGATATGGAAGTTCAGGACCAATGCGTGGGAATAAAATGGACAGAATTATGGGATACAAACTCCTCTGAGCCTTGGCAGCTGCATTTGACGCCAGCAAAAACACAACCGTATGCTCAGGGTTAGTAAAAGTATGTTTTGGGAATTCGATCAGGGACAAGCCAATATGTGGGATCCCTATGGTCCTAGCTACTTCTGTGAACAGGGGATGGAGTTTGTCAGTAACTTGAAGAAGGAAAGGATTTTTTTATCAGACAGGCTACTAACTTCCAGGATTCATAATGAGTCAATGAGACCCCAAGGATCCAAACTACTTTGAAGATTATAAGTCAGGAGGGAGTGGAGCAAGAAGGTTTTAAGCCGAAAGAAGAAAAAAGAAAAAAGAAGAAGAAAAAGAAAAAGAAAAAAAGTATCGATCTCTTGCTAGTTGTTTTCTGGAGAGAATTATATTGTGTTTTGGATTTTTTTTTTTTTTTTTTTTTTTTTTTTTTTTTGGGGGGGGGGGGTTGTTGTTGTTTTTTTTCTATTTGAATTCCTCTGTTTTCATCCAGGGGACAGTCTTTCACAAGATTTTTGGCTTCATTATGATGGGACTAACTGGTTTGGAAAACAGGAGGTATATAAGGGTGTTACTGCCATTCTAAAGGCAGCCAAAACTTCACACTTTGAGCCACCTGTCCATCCTATGTCAGCTCTAAAAAAGACGAGAAACAGCATGGATAAGCAAGCTATCTGATAGATTGGGGTTTCTGGGAAAACATACATTTTGAAATACCTGGCTCAATGACAGTATTTCTAAGTATTCCATATGTATATAAAAGCTCACTTCTCAGCCCAACAAAGCATTTCTACAGTGAACACAGGGAGGCCTGACATTACAAATGAGAACAAAATACTCCAAAATTAGACTATGGGATGGAATTTCCACTGGAGCCTTTTGTCATTTATTTTACATGGTCTAAATTAACCAATTAAACATTTCAAAAATAAAATTATTTGGCCCGTAAATTGTGCAGAATACAATGTTTGAATAGCTGGGTTCTATAAATCAACCTATGTAATATAAGACACTAGTCCTGTTTTTACCTACCCTTTCAAAGGATTAACAAGGAACTGGCAAGAAGAACAGTAATGTTGATATGAGCTTCCAGCTGGGATTGATTACAGGCTACAGCCTAATGCAGTAATGTTTTGTGCTAGCACAACAGTTTAACTGGAGAGTGCTCACAATACATATCCTCCACCTTCTGCCTCATAAGTGCTGATATAAAGAAACCAGTTAATTTTGTTGTGATTCTGACCTTTGGTCTGTTAAATCCCGAAATTAATTATCTAGCATGCACGTGACCTTCTACTGCTTAAATTAGGGTATATTTGTAAAACATATCTCACGCTAATAGCTTGTTTCTAGGCAAGTCTTTTTCCCAACCTCCTCCCTTATCCGAGCCTGAAGTGAAGCATGAAGTGGACAGTATGGGCATAGAGAGATTGTAGGTGTTATTTCCTCACCAGTACTAAAACAGTCAAAATAATATTGTGGAATTTAAAATCAAGAATTGCAGGAAGTAATGAGGCTATCCTTCCTACAGATTACCCAAAGTAAACAGAGAAAATTAAATAAAAGGTAATATCAGAAATGCAACTAATGGTTTGCTCAGTGGGCTGAAATATTTGACAGTGGTTTTCATTGTCAGAGAAATTCCTGGGATGGAAGCATAAGGCAGGAAGAGTGCTGTAAGATGTGTCAACAGAAATACCAGTCTAGGACTACTGATTCTGTTCCTGTCTAGTAACTGATATTTCTAGATGTATTTTTAATAGATATTTTCAAGTAGCTGAGCCTGAAGTTATTTGTTTCTGAATATTTCTTATTTGGAGGAATTGCATGCTGTTCAGAAAATCACAGACTATGGAGAACTTATATGAAAGTGCCCAAATAAAATTTGGCATATAAGGAGCAAAGTGCTTTTCACTATCATCACCGAATGTGTTGTGGAAATTAAAAGTCACTTTAGGGTCAGTGCTGAACTGAAGTCTTGGGTCACTGTAATCGAGTCTAGACCTAATTGCAGCAAAAATGAAATGTAACCTTTCCTCCTGGAAGTTAAGGTAGATACAGAGTGCAGAAAAGTGTTGAAATCTATATGGGAAAATATACAAAAATGTAATACTTCATGTGGATATTCTTTTGGATGTAAAATCTATTATTTTACCCTTAAAATTTCTCAAAAGAAAGTGCCCATGCATTCCAGTTGTATTAATCCTGTCCACATATGTTAAATAAGTTTAAAAACACATGTGAAATCAGGGCAGTAAGGCAATAAGGATGGGTTTATCTTATTTTGAAGGGGCTGGAGCAGAGCTGAGATATTCAGAGATTTGTGGGGACATGCAGAGGTAGAATTGCAATGCAAAGGGAAATACAGAAGCAGAAAACTGGACTTGGACTATGGGTCAGGCATTTTGGCCTTGGCTTTTTCATTTAGGTTAAAGGGCTACCTCACATAACTGAATCCACAAGATGCGATGCTACCCAAATAGAACCATGAGCAGTGTTCCAGAGATGTTCTAACAATCAAGTTTGTCCAGTCCATTAACAGGCTTCAGCATTTAAAACAGATAACCATTAAAACTTTCTTGTGCAAACATGCTAGTTTGAATTTTGTGGAGGAAACAAAAAGTTGGCTATTAATATCTCACAAACTTCATACATGACTTAGATGTAATTGTAGGATTTTTTCTGATATTGTCTATCAATAAAGGTATGTTTACTCAGAAAAGTTTTATTTGCCAAGCTATTCATGAAGACTGACTTGAAACAGAAGATACAGCTGAGAAGCAAAGTTGTAGTGGGGATTTCTATACTATCTTCAAGAAAAGTGAGGACTGTCAATCTGTACAGAGATCTTTTTACAGTGACTACAGTGACACAGTGCTCTTAATTGAATTTCTTAAGGTGAATTGCAGGCCAAAAGGATTTTGAACATACTAGTTCTGAAATGTTGTATATATGGGGACCTTCTTATCACAACTTGACCAAGATCTGATATTGAATATTTATCAACATATGTGCTCATAACCTTTGCAAATATGATTCTGCACAAATGGAAAAGATTGGCATTCCCTTTGTTAATGGTTAAAGAAAATGGAATGGATAAATGCAGTCTTTATAATTAATAATGAGTATTTAAGAACATGTTGATTGTTGTAACTACTTGGAATAAGGAAGCTATTCACATGATTAGGTGCAGTCCTTCAGCTGAGACATTTTAAAACTGGTAGAAATCACTTGATACCAACTCTTTCTACATGGAACACATTTTAGGAACTTTTGAACTAATTCTTGATTCAAGGCTGATAGCTGATCCTGCACTGGAGACTATATTTTAAAGGAGAAATGCAAGACAAAGCCTTATAGGAAGGGGACCATTGTCATTCTAGGACAAGAAACAAAGATGAGAGACTCCAAATATTTCAGAAGGCAAAGGGCATAGAAAAAAGGCTTTATTGTCTAATTCTTACTACATTTTATGAGGTGTTCCCATACAGACTTAACATGATTGGTGAATGGGAACAACACCTCTCTAATCCCATTGGTTAAACTAGAGAAACAGCAAACACCACCTGGAGAAAGATTGTTTTGAGAAAGCATAGCTGTTTACCAAGATTATTTTGAGAAGCTTTCTTGAGAATTTTTTCCTTGGGAAAAGTTAGCAGCTGCTAGCAGGCTAAAATCTCTCAGACCCAGAAATAACAAGCCCAGAGACCACGACCCATGATACATTTTTTAGCTGAATGTTCTTCTTGTCAGCATACAGGACATGTCCAGATAGAAAGATCTTGTCTCTCATGTCCTAACACAACCTAATGCACCAGGCCAGAGTACAGGTTAGGGCCTCAACTCACATCCAGAATGCTAGAATACCAGACATAATCTAGCTTGGTTTTCCAAGGAAATTAAGGGTTTATAATGGGTTTCTCTTTGCTTGTCTTGCTTTCTCTGGAATAGCTGATTCTTTCTTCACTTTCTGTAAATGAAGGAGCCTGTTATTCAGTTTCAACCAGAATTGACACAAATCCAGCCCAACAGATGAAGAGATGAAGAGAGGATTTAGGAGAAGAGGAAAGAAGAAATTTGCTGGGATGCCCAAAAGAAGACTATAACAATTCATCAGACTTCACTAGTTGTTCTTCCTGCAGAACAGCTTTTTTTTTTTTTTTTTTTTTTTTTTTTTTTTTTTTTTTTTCCCTGAAGTGATCTGTGGCCTCCCCTATCCTTGAATCATATCTACATTCTTGTCTGACAATAAGTGCTTTCTGTTTACTACAGCATCAAAGCCAAGATAGTTAAGGACAAGAAAATTGGATTCTATTCTTCCTTATGAGTCACTAGTAAAAATGCCAGCTATGTGACTGTACAATCTTTATTATCAAAGATAATATAAGAGAAAGAAAATAACCACATTTTCACATTCCAGGCTGTATATGCACTTCTGGAAGCTGGAAAGTTTATCCCCAGGGCCATAAACTGAACACATTTGTACATATGGGATACAAATGGAATAAAATCTCAGTGTCTTTTCTTTCCCTGACACTTGAAAATGCATGAAGTAGAATATTTAGCAACGCATATTAATGGCTGGACCGAACAGTCCTTTTGTGCTGTATAATAGTCTACCTTAATAGCAACACAAAATGAGGAATATTGAAATAAGGGGGCTAGATGCCAGGTTAATATCAAGAGACTACATAGTACCAGTGCCACATGGCTTGGTCGACCACTGCAGACATTGAGTTTTGCTGGCAGGAGCGTAGCAAGACTGGGCAGTAAGATGGGGCATTCCAAAGCTGAATCTGTTACTCTCTGAATGAATCATTACTTACAACTGGAAAGCTGTTAGAGAATAACTTAGCATCCATAGCTCATTAAAAGCATCTTCAAAGTGAATATTAATTACATCTTGGAAAATACCAGGTTTTCAACAGTTGGAATGACAAAGTAGGCTAATTCGGTGGGGAGACTTATCTTGCCCATCAGCAACCAGCCTTCCGCTTATGTTCCTTTGGACATCTCCTGCTTTACTTTCTTGTTGCTGCCAAGAAAACACTTCCATATTGCTGTACATACTGTACTGGACACTGCATGGCCATGTGCTGTTTACAGAATGAGAAAACCAGCCAATATTAAAGTAATTTTCCATACCTCTTGATTTGAAAAAAAAAAAAAAAAAGTTAGTTATTTGTTCAGTTGTTGAGTTTGGGTTGGCAGTACAGGAATTAGAGCTCTGCTGTGACAAATTGGGGACTATGTGACATTTCTTAAACAGGAGTTCAGACTAAATGATAAGACCAGATCCTTCTGGCCTTAAAAATATGTCATTCTATTTTAATAATATTTGTTAACATCTGCTACATTATACTATGGAATTCTGATCATGGGAAATTGCTTCTATTTCACCCGTAAACAATTATCCTGTGTGGCAATGGAGAACAAAGAGACTTGTAGAAAAAATAATAAAATTATGCTGTGGAATGATATATACTATTTTGGGAAAAACTGCCTCAGAGGAGTATATCATGGGTTAACCACAGTTCTTGTGGTTTGCAGCTTAGATGGGATCATGCCTAGGCTGGCAGCAAAATGCAAGGCAGAGACTGTTGAAAAGAAATTTTATTTTGTAGGCTCCCAGAGTAGATGCTTAGAAATTTCTTCAATGATTTTGATTCATTTTATGATTAATGAAATATAGGGTAATGTAAGAATTTGGCTCCATATGCCTTTCACAGCATCTTCTGCTCTCTTTTCTTCATGATAAGCTGTTAGGACACCCTTTGTCTGACCTTTTTTTCATATAAACCACCGCAGCCACAAAGACAAAAATCATGGGTTCCTTACTAATTTCTAGCAAATGTAGATTTGGTTTTGATTTGTACTTTTATTTCACAGATCCACAGGAAAGAAAAAAAAAAAAAAAAAAGAAAAAGTGAAGAGGAATGAAAGGGAAAAGTGCACTTTTCCTGACTCCTATCTGGAGACAAGTGTTACTGCATTCACTGAGCTCCTATTTCTATTGTACAGTCTGGACCCATCCTTGGTGATAAAACTGCTCTGCTCCATTCCAGACCTGTCCCATGTGAGGAAGTGTAACTGCAAAGAGTCCACTGGAGTACTGTAGTATTTCTAGAGATTTCTGGCCACTAACAAGGTAAAAATAATTAAACCAACTAAAAAAGCCATGATCCATTCTTGTCAAGAAAGAGGTGTTATGAAGGTACCAGCTGATGGAGTAACAAGTTTGAAGTTGCTAATTAGCAAGGCGTGGTGTGAAACACATTCATCCCAGCTTCTAACCCTTTTCAGTTAACAGGAGGCATCTATTCCACCTAGAATAGGATGAAATGTATCTTTTCTCATTCTAGCAATGACATATTCCTTTCAGTTTATTTCAGAGAGCATTCTCAAGGATTCTTCTTCTTTCAGCCTTCAGGGCAACTGCATAAGTACTTTTAAGAAACAATGTTATTAAAGAGTCCCAAGCCTTAAATAGTTGTGGTTTGTTTGGTTTTACTAAAAAATCTAAGATAATATACCACTATTCCATTGTCCTAAATTGCTATGGAAAGATGATAATTTTCAAGTGGAAATTTTCAAAGAAATTTCCAAAGAAATATATGCATTTTGTATGTATTAGCATTTCTTTAATTTTCCTTTAGAAAACTTCGAATTGTTTTATAATTTCTCATTGACTCCACCCTAGCTCAGCAGCATCAGCATACCCAAAAATCCATAAATTCTAGGGAATGCAGAAAACAGCTGTTTGATGCAGCCTACCTCTTGACAGCCTGTCGCTGCTACCAAGGCACTTGTCTTCTTGCTTCCTGAGCCAAGGAGCCCCTCCTGGACTCAATGCTTTTAGCCCTGTTCAGATAGAGAAAACTCAAAGAGTAGCATTTTCCACAGATTACTCACTCAGCTTAGGAGTGATTCACCTCCTCAGACAGGAGCAGGACAGCTGGGGACAGTTAAGGGCAGCTGTCTGCACCTCCCTGGGGGTGGGAAGATGAGTCCTTGGGTGCACAGGGCTTGGTGGAAAAGCCCAGATGCTACAGGGTTGGGCTGCAGTGAACAGGAGATCAGCCCTGCTGTGGCATTTCTGGGGCAGGGACTGACTGTCTCCAGGGGTCTGACACAGCATCTGGGACATGGTCATGTGGGGGACAGCTTGGTGGGGCTGGCCTGGGACACTCAGTGTTGCTTGTATCCTCAGGGCCCTGGAGCCCTCTCAGGGAAAGGAGAGAGACCACTCTAATAGCAGCTGCACAGAAAAAGACAAAAGAGTGCAGTCACTATTTCCAATGCATTAAATCATTGAACCAGGTAATTTGTACTTAAATAGACAGAAGTACCCATAATAAACAATAAACTATTGCAAAAGACAAATGTGTTCCCAATGTGGTTTTGTTCTTGCATTTTAATAACATGAAACTGCAAGAGAGGTGTACAAAAGGAAACTAACTCAACTTTCTTGCTGACAAGGCTTTTCAAATAATATGGTTGTGGTTGATAACCTATCAGTAAAAGAAATGCTTCTGCTCATTGCAGCTGTTTTTGGGTGGGTTGCTTTTTTTCTTTTTCCAGCAGTTTCTTAACATGCACAGTGAAGCTGTTCATTAAAAAACAAATCAACAACAATGAAAAACACTCATCAGCCTGAAACAGTAGAAATAGTTTCAAAATCATGGTGCTTCATTGAAAATGTGAGTTCTTTTGAGATACATGATGCTGCTGTTTCTCTGAAACTGAACAAGTTCAAAACTAGTTTCACTCAATTTAACTTCCCATTGATCCTTTGGAATTACAGATATTAAACACTCGGTTTCACAACAAACTTAATGAACAATTCTGAGTCTCTTTATGCACAACCACTGGAAATGCATGGACCAATTGGAATCAGAGATTACAGCAATGTCCCATTGGTCTGCAATTTTCTGGCAGCTGAGAGTCATTGCCTGGATATATATAATGACTTTTGCTGCAAGTTTTTCTCCTGAGAGTTGAATCTAAACGGGAAAATCCTGGCTTCAGAGGATAAACCTACTAAAATAAATAAATATATTTCTGTGGGATGTGTAAAGCTGTAAAGAGGGGTTCAGTCCAGAGGACAGGCATGTATGTTAAGACCTTTGGGTAGTTTTATGATCTGAAGAAGAAAAAAGATGATGAAACGGAAGATTTAAAGAGGTGAGATTGAATGTGTGCACAGTGTGAAAGAAAGAGAACACCGAAGGCAGAAGGAGAGATTCAGGCTTTCTGGAGCAGCATGCTGATGATTTCTATTAAGCTAGAAATTTCTGTGATCCTTTCCTTGAGCCCAAGCCAGTGTCCCAGCTCACAATATACCCAAACTATTGAACCCTTAAGCCAAATGTCTGTGGCCACTGCCATGGTCAGAGGACTGTAAGGATCAGGTGGCTGCTCATGGCTTGAGGGGTATAGTGTTTGCTGGATAAAAAACTGGCTGGATGGCCAAGCCCAAAGAGTGGTGTAACATTCCATTGGTGACTGGTCACTGGTGGTGCTCTGCAGAGCTTGGAACTGGAGACAGTCTGGTTTAAAATCTTTATCAATGATCTGGACAACGGGAACAAGGGCACCCTCAATCAGTTTGCAGGTGACCAAAGTTGGGTGCGAGTGTTGATCTGCTGAAGGGTATGAAGGCTCTGCAGAGGGTCCTGGACAGGCTGGATTGATGGGCCAAGGCCAATGGTATGAAGTTCAAGACAAACTGCTGGATCCTTGGGTCACAACAGCCCCCTGCAGCACTAAAGGTTTTCAGAATACTCTCTGGAAAGCTGCCTTTCCAGAGGGTAAGTTGAGAGCCAACTGAACATGAACGAGAATGAGCCCAGGTGGCCAAGACGGCCAAAGGCATCCTGGAGTGTATCAGCAACAGTGGCCAGCAGGACCAGGGCAGGAGTTGTCCCCCTATACTCAGCACTTGTGAGGACACTCCTTGAGTCCTGCAAGGAGTGTCCAGTTCTGGACCCCTCACTGCAAGAAGGATGTTGAGGGGCTGGAGCATGTCCAGAGAAGGGCAAGGGAGTTGGTGAAGGGTCTAAGAGAAAGTCCTCTGAAGAGTGGTTGAGGGAGCTGGGATTGTTTAGCCTGGAGAAAAGGAGGCTCAGAGGGGAGCTTATAACTCTCTACAGCTGCCTGCAAGGAGGTTGTAGCCAGGTGGGGTTTGGTCTCTTCTCCTAGGTAACAAGTGACAGGGCAAGAGGAAATGGGTTCATTTCCAGTTTATGCCAGGGGAGGCTTAGGTTGGATATTAGGAAACATTTCTTCACAGAAAAAGTGGCCAAATATTGGAACAACTGATGATGGAAGTGCATTAATTACCAGCCCTGCAGGTATTTAAAAGATGAGCAGATGTGACACTTAGGGATATGGTTTAGTTCTGGACTTTTCAGCATGAGTTTAACAGCTGAACTCAGCAATCTTGGAGGTAATTTCCAATCTAAATGACTCTATGATTCCCATACATGTCTGATACGGAGTGTGGATGAAAGTGAGCTGCAGTTGAGGAGTAACTACAGAAGGTGTTTCCACCCTTCTTCCACAAAATGAGTGTCTGACCAACTCCAGAGCCCAGTTGCAAGAAAGCTCCTCTTTTCCTCTAACAGGCAGTACAGGCAGCTCAGAAATGTATCACAAATAACTGTCTTTTACTGAAAATTTTACTAGGCATGAGAAACTCTTCTCTGCACCACCTACCTCCTCCAAGGCCAGGTCCTTTCAGAGAGAAACATTTAGCACACAGGCATCTGATCTCAGATGTGAGAACTTAGTTCTGCAGATGAGGTTGATCACTACGCAGGCCAGTCTGCTGAAGACGTTCCAGTTTTGACATGGAACCATTAAACATAGAATATTCATCTTAGAAATGGAAATGTCAGCTGAATATCCTGATATACAGATGTGGTTTTATGATTACAATGCAGGAAGACAACAAGAGTGGTAAGACATGAGCTGTTGAAGCTCTTCTCTGGTCCTGGGTGTGCATGAGGGTTATCAGCAAATCCCTGCTGATGAAGTACTGTTTCAGATTGTATTGGCGGTATTGGACCTACCTTGGTTAAACCTTGTTTCCACAGTGTAAATGTGGCTTGGGCTCAAGAGGAAAGGAATACTTTGTATTTAGAGGAAACCTTTTTCTATATAAAAAAAAAAAAGGGGGAAAAAAAGGAATCAGTCATATTAGTCTAGTTTAAGTGATTTAAACTGCTTTGAAACGGTCTTGTAAAACTGGAAAATTTGAGAGGAACCAAAGAGCAGAAAATCATGATATAGGAGAACAAACTGTCACAAAAAGTCACCGAAGTCCCATCCCTGGAAGTTTTCCAAGGCAAGTCAGAAAAACAATTTTCAGGAGCAGTTCTGCTCCCATTTTCAAAAAGAAAAAAGTCTAGATAATTATCTCAAGGTCTTTTTTACCCCTGTCCTCTATAATTCCAGTAACTGGCTGCTATTGGAATAGTATGATGCCTGTGTTGTCTGCTATTGCCTTCAATGTAAGAAAAAATTTCTGCATTAGGGGAAAACACATTACCCTAACTTACCTGACTGATAAAAGTAGGTTTATTTTTATGAGGTTCTTTGGGTCTCTTTCTGTAATTGTTGTTATTAAGTCACTTGTGTGTACTGTAAGTCAATTGTGCTATAAAAGAAATGTTAATATAACATTTTACTACGGAAGTTCCATGATGAACTATCTGTGGTGAATGTGTAATTTAGTAAACCTGCATTGATATCTGCAGTTTCCCTCATTGTAGGGGATGAAGGTTGGTGACAGGAGATTGTGCTTTCAGAGATCACTGGATGATGAGGAACTAAAATTCATAGATAATTTAAATAAAAACGTGTAGTAATTGTCTAAAAGAGTACTTATCCCAATTTAAGATAATTTAACTGCACCTATAATCTTACAGAAAATATATACACAAATCCTAAGCATTATGGACAGACGTTTCCAGTATGATGAAGTGATATATCCTTAATTTATACTTCTGGTAAATGTAGCCCAAGACAGGACTAAAATTATTTGGCAGCTTCTAATACCCTCACCTGAAACATCACGGTGCTTTTCTTCAAGAAGTTCTACTTAAATGAGAGGGGCAGTTGAGGATTTTTTTGCACCTTAACTGCTATGAAAAAAAAAAAAAAAGAAGTTTGGGTTAAAACAGGCTCAAGGAGTAGCTGATTAGAAGACTATCTTTTTTTAAAAAGAAGAACTCATAATCAGAGAACAGTGAGTTAACAGTGATCCCTCCTACCTGCACAAGCTGCAATGGGACTCAGCTGCATTTATTATTCTGAAATAGCAGGTGCACCAACACCAACAAGAGAATACCTAGTATATGTACTGCTTTTCATGTACTTTTTGTATAAAGAACAGATTGCCTTTATTGCTCCTGACCTTACATTTCTTTGTCAAACATATCAATCACTCTCCCTAACCTTTAATAGGAAAGGCTAAAGTTGTTTACTGCAGCAGTTCCTATTCACCACAAGGACACCACCTCCATTCTGAACCAGGCATATTTGCATACCTACCACTGATTATCCAAAAAGATTGCTTCTTCCCCTAAAATATTTGTCCATTTTATACATTTTTTTTCCCAAGGAGGTCATTCATTGCCAGTGAGGTTAAATCTAAAAGTCAGCAGTATTTGGCAGAGATTTATGTGGGAATAGATATGAGTCTGTACAGCTCTCAGACTGATTAAATAAAGAATGTCATGGGAGTAGTATGATAGTATATGCATACTCCAGTAAATGAAAGTAATGCATTAGAATGCAGCTTTAGGGTCTAATTTAAAAACATAATTCAGACACAGGCAGAAGCCTTTAAAATATTGGCAGATGTCTTCATACTGTATTTCATATAGAGGACAAAGTGGATTAAAGATAAATGTAATCCAAATAATGGTGCTGTTTCATTTATTTATTCACTTATGTTTTATTTCTTTTAAAGAAATTCAATTTGTAGAGGATTGTTTTCTGGGTTTTCATATTTTTATGCAGATCCGCTTAAAAATATGAGCAGGGGAAAAGACCCCATTCATTACAAATTGCTGCTTTTCCTGAGACAGCCTGTGGTAAGTCACAGTTTTTACTCAGCCTAGGTGAAATAAATACTGTTGTTAAAAGAAGCATTTCAATAAGCAGGAACTTTGATTCCCCTCTTTCTGTCTGCCATCCCCTTTCAATCTCATTATATGTCAAGGTGATTAGGCTTAAATGGTTATTCTCACTTAGGATTCTCCACTTTTATTGTAGCCCATTGCTGAAGGACAGACAGGCTATTATTATCTCTGCTCCATGTTATATTTTTCCCTAGTGACATTCTTTCAGGTTGGTACTTTTACAAATTTTTTTTCTTCCACCTTCCATGCACTTCCTTAGAAGTCAGGAGAAAAATGAATGAAAATTCAAGTGCAACTCAAGCATATTGTTAAATAAAGTGAAAGATTTGGTAAAAGTTGGCTGGGGGTTGTGACACATGTTTATGTTTTCCTATGTCTGAACAGACAGACAATTGATTTTAAGTGGAGACTTTCTAATTTTTTCACTTGTTTAAATGCTTGAGCTTCAAACAGTTGAACAAGGTGATGTTACATTACATTACAAATGTAATGTTAAAACAGTATTGACTGTATTCAGAATATCAATTCCAATCTCTTTAATATCAGTCTTGCCATTTAAATCACGGGCAATCTCTGAACCTCTTCAATGGAAACAGGAGTGGATTCTCCCAGCTTTTCACACTCATTGCACAAGTGATTGGCTCGATTTTGGAGGTTATGAATGCTTTGGGCTTTCTTGGGATGTAATTCATCTGCCAACATTTTCTATTTCGAAAACACAGCTAACTTACAACTAAACTTTTGCACAGAAATGAAGCCATTTTTTCTTTGAGGAAAGTTTGTTAGTGCTATTTAAGCAACACCATTCATATTCATTGCCCCTTACTAGGTCAGAGCGTCTTGGAGGCACATCAGCAGTCAGTGATGCCAACTCTGGTAAACCACAGGAGATGAGAATTGCACCCATTGTTTCATGCTTTGTTTAGAGGACTCCAGTATTTACTACAAATGCTAATTGATGAAATCTTAGAACTCGCTGCAAATTCTTAACCATTGTTTCTTATCATGATAATACAAAACATACTAGACAAAACATCCAAGGGAGAGAGATGCAAGATTGGACATAACCTCTCAAAATTTGCTATAATTTGCAACCAAAAATAGCAATCACATTTTGAGCTGTGAGGCAAACTAAATTTTAAAGTAATTTTCTCATTCAGAAAAGGATTTCTCTTTTCCAGATCTTTTTTAATAAAGACAGACTGGGATTTTTAGAAAGTAAAGCCCAACTCAGGAAGAAATTTGGATGTTAAAAATGGAAATTCTGCTTGAAAATTTCTGCTGCCTGTTCTGCAGAGGATCCAGCAGAGAGCTCCTTGAATCTTAAAGTTGTGGAAACTTTGACTGGAAGGAAGTTTGTAAGCCCTTTTCTGCAGTCTTTTACCTGAAGCTGATCTTCTGCTATGTAGATCAGATTAGTCATGGCCTTGTCAAGCAGAGTCTTGCCAAGCAGAGGTTCTGAAAACCTCCAGAACAGAGAACTGATCCATCATTAACAGAATAGTTTAAAATGTTCATTAAGATAGGTACATTTGATCAGCTAAGTTGACTGTGTTGATAGTTCCAAATAACCAGGAACATTCCCTAAACCTTAGGCCGGAAGATGCAGAGTGTTTGTGTCTCAGACTAGATAGAAGGAAGATGTTACCTTGCAGGTGGTGAAAGACTGGCATGGGTTTCCCAGAGAGATGGTAGATGTGTCATCCCTGGAATCATTCAAAGTCCCATTGGACAGGGCTCTGAGGGACAGGATCTAGTGGAAGATGATCAGGCTCATGGCTGGGGGATCAGAATAGAAAGCTCAAAAGGTCTTTTCCAACCCAACCTATGCTGTGACTCTATGATGCTTGGGCTGACTGGCACTCTGACTGCTTCTCTCCTTCAGCTGTACAAGGTGCTAGAGTGTGACAGCCTGAAAGAGATTGGTACAGATCTGCCACTGTTGAATTGATGGTGACCTGTATGTAGCCTTGTTAAGTGTGTGAAAGTAACTAAAACTCAGCAATTTGATGAAACACTTAGGGTGTGCATTTTTAATATATATATATGTATATTTTCTGCCATGTATTTATACAATACTGGTATACACACACACACATACATACACAATTATATAATTATATATAGGTATATATATACTCATATATAATAAATAGGTTAAATACATAAGTACATAATATAACTTTATGTTTTTATATATAAGTATTACAAGATAGTGTTAAAATATTTTCTCTACCATTCTAAAAATTTTCAGCAAAAATAGAAAGCATTTTTAAAATTATCTTGTGAAACCGGAGAAAGTTAAGAAAGAAGCCACAGAATAACAACATGACTGGAATAAAAGGTTTACTGTGGGAGATGTGGGGGAACTGGATTTGTTTATCTCATCAAATGCATCAGACATTCATTTAGACTGTAGAATGGTTTAAATATTTTCATGTGGAGAAAATATTGCATATTTCAGGCTTCCTTAATATAACTTAAAAGACTTGAAAAAACCCAAAGTCTGTGTTTAAAGGTAGATTAATTCAACCTGTCTGCATTCTTATAATAGCAAAAGTGATTAGCCCTTGAAAATAATAAACAGAAGAGATTCTCTAGCCTTCATTTTTGATTACCTTCAGATGAGGTTATGGACAGAGATAGCTCTAGTCTCAGGGATGAATAAGGTTTAATGCAGCAGTGTAGATGTTTTTGACTTAAAAAAACCCCAAAGGCAGAAAATGTGCATCTGAGAAATACATTTTTTTTTATGTTCAAGGCTTGATCTATGACAAAAGAGAACAACCTTCATTGCTGCACAGATTCTGAAATAGTCCTTTCTACTTTCAGTATTTGATTTATATCTTTTCATAATTACGTCATGACAGATTAAAAAAAAAAAAAAGTTTTCAGAGACTCCCAGGTTGGGTGAATGGTGTATATGCCACCATTGCAAGTTAAGTATCCCTACATATTTCTGGATTATTTTACTATGTACATGACATTCCTTTTAAAACAGCTGGAGCTGTATACCTCTATGACTGCAGATGAAACCATGAAAACCTTCTCCTGGCCATGACCAAATTCCTTACATTGTCTCATGATGAAGCAAGGGCTATCTTCAAAAGCATCAGTGAACTCTCAGTGGAAAAGTGAGAGAGAGAGACGTCCTCAAGTGAGCATGATCCTCAAAGTGTGTTTTCCTTCTCTCATGAGCAGTCTACTATGGCCAAAGTAAACAAAGTACAAAAGTGTCCTTCAACATCCTTAGATTTGCATGGGGTTTTTGGTTGGTGGCATTTTTGTATTTTTGTTTGTTTGTTTTTAATCACAAATATTACTTTAACAACTTCTCAGAGAAGAGTGCTATTAGAAATGAAATCATCTTGCAGCTGAGAAGCACTGTGAACCAAATCTAAACTTGAGGCAATCAATCCTATAAATTTCAGAGTAAGCCCTAGCTGCATTCCAGTTACATTCCAGCTGCATTTCACCACAGCAGTGCCTGATCCTTGGATACACTCTGTGCTAAGGTGAACAAGATCCACAAAAATTTGTTTCTCCATTAAAACGAACAGGAAACACAGTGCCTGTCCCTGGTCCTAATGATCAATTTTTGTGAATAGTGCTCTGGTAGGGTCGTGAAGGACAGCAATCTCCAGATTTGCCAAAAACAAAACATAGAAAACATAGCAAATGTAATAATAGCAAAAACCCTGAAATAAAGAAAGAGAAAAAAAAATGTGGAAAATATAAAAACCCAATGTCATGCAGTCTGCTACAAAAGCTAAAGTTCTGAATTTTATTGAATTCAAAAATAATAAGTGCTTCTTAATTTAAAGTAGAATGCTCTTCCTTAAAATCCAAATGATTTTGGAAACTTTTTATTTCTGTTTGTTTTATTTGGCTGGCATAAAAAAGGAAGAAGAATGGTTTTGGCTTTTAGTGTGGAATTTTCAGTGTGGAAGTTCTGGAAATGGAAGCCATATGCTGTACCAAAACTATGGTAAACAAAAGCAATTAAGAGATAATTTTTTCTAAAATATGTACATGTGTGAGGAGGAGAGAACACATACTACATGTGTACATATGACAAGGGATTGATTGGGCTGAATACCTGGCTAATAATACTATCTCAAAACTCTACAGTGTGGCAGAATGGAAAAATAATGGAAAAATACAGATTGGAAAAAAATAACTGAAGAAAAAATTACTATTGTCCTATAAAATGTATTTATAAGGACTGTGCCTGTTTTAAGGAAAATTTAAAACAAAAACAACAAACCAAAACACCTAATGAAAAGGATCAAATAAAAAGCAATGCAATCATAGGAAACAGCAGATTTGACAGATTAAGTTATTGTCACCCTACACAGAAGATGGGAATACATAGTTATAAATAGCAGTGCCTGCTACAGGTTTTACATTTCTGTGATGTACTCCATAGTTCTGGGATTATCACTGAGCATTGTTCAGTGATATCATTTTTTCATTTTTTCGCTGCCTACTCTGTACTTTTATTCCAGGTGCTTTTAAATCAAGCACCTAAACTTCCTTGCACTACTAATGAGCAGAGAATGGTGCTTCTGGAGGGCATAGGAGAAGGACTGTATCCATTACCTATCTTTAAATGTTTGAGCCTCGTGACAAATGCTTCATCTCGGTCTGTGCTGGGAAGAGTTCTTGGCTTAGTTCTTATCCATGCTGCCTCAAGAGACCAGTGCAGGTAAATTGCAGCCCAGGAGTTCAAAGTGCTGCTACCCAGGCACATTATAAGCATGCCAAGCTCTAGATGAGCTAATAGACGATTACAAAGCCAGAAGGCAGATCACAGGATTCCACCTAATCAAATCAGTTCTGGAACTCCACGCTTCAGAGAATGTATATAAATATATATATACTCACACATGTAAATGCACACAGAGATGTTAAGGCATACATCAGCCAAATGTCTGCTGAGAGACTGGGCTGACTTGCCAGAGCTCCAAAACCATTACACAGCTATGCAGAGCTTTGAGAGAGCTGTTCTTGTGTTCTTGCCTCAGACAGGATGGATCACTACTGGCACTGAAAGCTCGTTTATCCCAGTCATAGCACCATGTCCAGGAATATATTTGAGAACATGAACTTTTTAGATAACATATTTCTGAAAGCATAGCAATATTATTTATTTGAAAATCCAGAGAGAGAATATCTTTTAGGAATAGTTCAGGAATAGTACATATCTCTGGTTCCTCTTGTTCTGCCTGGTAGGTCTAGTAAGTCACAAAGTAAAACACCAACTTCTGGAAATATCTGGAACAAACAGCTCTGTCTCAGCAAAAAAAATCTACATTATAGGTGCCCATATTCTTCTGATTTATAAAATTCCTCCTCAGATGTGTGTTTTATTTAAGATTGATATCCAAATTTTGAACACTTCCACAGTATGACGTAAGCAATTTCTAGTATCTTTATCAGATGTTGGTCACAGTGGGACCACACTAGAAACATTTACAATCTGCATAAACTTCACCTGCTCTATCTCTGTGAAGGGTTTATATGTGGAAAATACAGACCTTCTCTCTGAAGACTGTTAAATCCTTCATCAATATATTTTCAGGCAGGACTTTCAAATGTAGTGTATTGAAAAATGTTAATACCTGACATGAAACCTCTGTGAACCACAAAACACTGCCTTCAGGGTGTGTTTCAGCAACATGTTGATAGAATAGACACTTCAGTCTGCATTGACAACAAATTTGGCTCTATTATTAGTTGTGAAAAAGTATAAGACATTAAACCTGGCAACAAATTACCTGAATGTAATGCAGTTTGGCATTAACCTAACACAAAAATGACTTCATAAATTAAGCAACTTGAATTTCGTTCCCTTTAGGACAAGAAAAGAAAAATAATTAGGGAACACTTTCACTTGCAAGAACATCAATTACCATAAGCTACATGTGAAACGCTGCTGTGTTCAGATAAGGAGTTAATCTACTTTACTAAATAAATGTGTCACCCTCACATAGGTGAATTATAAAATTATGCACTTAAATTATATGTAACCAATGTATGCAGTAAGATTTACTTTCCTAAATGCCTCGGAAATTCTGTGAATAGAGTGAATTTATATTTATTGCTGTTATAATATATTGTTCAAGCAGTATAAAATACAGTAAGTAAGTGTAACACTAAACAAATCTTTCATACATTTGAAAAAGTAGGTCAGTATTTACAGCATGACCTTCACGGATATAGAAAAGATACCAGAAATTTTTCTGGTATAGAATTTAATATAAACATAGGATGAAGAGAGCATATCCAATTCTATGGAAGGTAAGAGGTCTAGTGATTAAACACAGGATAACTATGTTTTAGTTACAGAACTGGTGAGATGAGAGTAAGGATATGTCATACAGGTATGAAATCCCCTGCATTTAATAAGGCATTGAATGAGATGAGGAGGAAGTAGGAGGGGGTTACCAAAAATATAGCCTTGGTAGTTTCATGTGCAGGTAATTTCAGGAGCTTGTGTTCAGATTTTCACAAAAATATGAATCTGGTTCCAACATGATCCGCAGTTCTGTATCTGAGCAGGTTCACAAATATTAAAGTTTCTTAGACAGGGGGTTTAGGATACTTCAGAATTTATTTTTGCATGGACAGATTAGCCCTGTAGTGCATCTCAAGTGCATACTGCAACATTTGAAAGCATCAATCATGGCATTTATTTTTATAACCTATATATAATTTCAAATATGAGTTCAAAGTTAGATTGCACTTTTAATTGATATTTCTGTTCCTATGCTGGTGGTTAGATTAACAGGGAAGCTGAAATAATTTTTTGCTTCAGATATGTAAGCAAATTCTTTGACTTTTGGCACATATATTTGGAAAAATTCTTGCTCTGCTTTTCCCCCTATTGATTGGTAAGGGAAAAATAGTACCTATGTCAGAAGGATGCAGAAATGTTCAGTATTTGAATGAGGCCTTGGAGACTAGTGAACTTAAAAAGCTTAAGGGAAGAGAAATCATTAGATCTCTCAGTTTGACTTGATCCTGTAGTGTGACTTCCAATGTATCTTACAGGATCAACAGCATTTCCGTTCCCTGGAGCCTAACACCTCGTCCTCAGCTGAAGCACTACTTACATCTACTGAAAGTGTTCCTTGTGGAAAGATAGCCATCAGTCTTGATGGGAGCACTTTGGGAAACAGGTGGGACAATCCATCTTTATCCTCAGTAATTTGTTCCCAAAGTTAGTAATTTCCATTGATAAAAATTCAAATTTAATTTTTATGTCAATTTGCGTGCAATTCAGAAAACTGGTTTTCTGTTGTGTTTTCCTATCTCTCCAGTGCCTGGCATTTATCCTGATTTTCATTTTATTTAAAATTAATGTTTATAAAATTAACTGCTAGTTCAGAATGCCTTCTTATTTAGAGGCATGTTGTTTAAGGAGAAAGGTTGGATTATTTTCTGTAAGAACAGACAGTTTTTTGAGTTTCTTTTTTCTTCATCAAGAACACAGTTATCTATTTGTAGACTATGGTCTCTCTGGCACATATCACAGGTACCCAGCACTCACCACTGATAGCAGAGAGACCTAACTTTGTCGTGGTGTCTGACTCAAGTACTGAAAGCTATTTGGGATGAATACATCAAAGATTGATGCTGAAGGACTTCCTGTCTCTCAGATATGGCACTTTGCACATGGCTACACAGAAAAATTTTCTGAACAGAGCCAATCACTATGGAGGATCCAAGGACACACTGTATTACTGCCTTGCCACTACATTCCTGTCAAGGTTTCGTGTATGGGAAAACTTTTATCGGATTTTTTTATTCTTCCAGACTGTTGATGAAAAGAATATCGTATTGTACATATCATAAATACATATCAGACACATTGTAAAGCTTTGTGAATGCTCACCAGAACATTTCACATGCATTGAAGCTTCCACCAACAGAATCTTGAACCGGCAAGGAAAAAGCTAAGTATTACTTTGTTGTATTCCTTTTGGTATCCCCTCCCCTGTGAAACCTTACCTGTCCCTTGACTCTGACCTATGGCCTTTGGCCATAGGTAACCCCGCCCCTTACCCTGAAAGGCATAAAACCCCCTTTCCCTTCGGGGTCGCTCTCTTTTGGCCTCGGGATCCCTTCAGGAAATAAACCTTGGAACAACATCTCGGGGTAAGAGCCTCCTTTGGTTTTATGTCCCTATCTTGGAGTTTCCCCTCCCCCTAACCTGCCTAAATCTGAGCTGGCAACGGGTCTCGGGGGGCTGAGGGAAAGGGGTTAACTTCATTACTTTTTAAAGGAAAGGAAAATTTATTCAAAGATTAATTTATTTTTTGATTTGAGAATGCAGTATATGAGCTTTCAAAGTTCCTCAGATTTGTTTTTAGAAATAATTTTTCCTGTAACCAGAATGAGTTATTATTGCAAATTCTACAGAGAACATTTAATGTGTGGGTGTTCAGCAAACCACACTGCAAGGGTAGTGGTTTTTGTTTTGCTTTCTTTTATAGTTAGGTCACATTCGTATGTGCCAAGTATCTTAAGAAATCAAAAAAGAGAAAAAAAACCAAATAGCAACTCTCCACCTCCTTCCCTCAAGTAAGTGATTAATCCTCTAGTATTTACTACATTCTCAAAGGCATTCGGCTTCCACAAAATAAACAAATAGCACAACCAAAAAGTCACAGCTGCCCACTTTCAGTGTCAGCTGTTTGAGAGATGAAGGGCTAAATGCAGTCCATTTTGTTATCTTGCAGCTGGGTTTCCTATGATGAAATATCCATTGATCCATTCCATTTTATTTGCTTTAGATTAGTTTTTTTCTGATATGGCAGTAGGAAACCTCTCATGCTATATAATTTAATCATTGTATTGGAAAAAAAAGTCACATACTTTGTAATTTTTTGTCCTTGATATTCTCCACATGTTTAGAACATTGAACAGCTGGGGCCATAGAAAACATTTAGAAATCACATTCTTTTATGTAGATCAATCACTTTTGTATACATTGCACCAGGCAAAAGAAAATTGTTCATTTCCATGTCAGTGGAAGTTTGATGTCTTAAAAGAATCTTTCAGACATTAGTGTGGGCCACTGTTTGTTTTTCTTTGGGAAAAAAAAAAAAAAAGGTAACTATATGTTCAGGAATGAAGTTCTAAAATTGATTGAGCATTGAGAAATGAAATACATAAACCAGTAATTTCTTCCCCCATGATAGTATTTCTGACTTTAGACTGAGAAGCACAAATTCCTTTATCTAATGTTATTTGGCCAGACTTAAGGTCTGAAAGAGCGTGATATGCAATGTAGACTATGAATAAATTTGTTGCGAGTTAACAAATAAACAGTAATTATAACAGAGGTTTGTTGAAGTTATGAAATGCCTCATATCATGATTTTCTTTCTCTCACCCTCATGGCCCCTTTTCTGCTAGAAAAACTTGTCATTAGTTGCTTCAAGTGGATAAAAACCTTCTAAGTTATCTTAGGTTGCAGCAATACATCATAAGAAGTCACTTCAATATATTTATGTTGTGTAGCTGCAATTGCATTCAAGGCACCATTGTACTGAATAAGTTCCTTAAATATCTTGCCAGGGCTGACATACCAATGTCTTTTAGAGGCCATCTGGAGAGTTTAGCTACTCCTCCATTAAGCTGTGTACCTTGAAGATCACTAGTGGCACATTCCCTGAGAGCTCAAAAACTTCTGACGAGGACTGTATCTGAAGACGTGACTAGCCTGGAATCACTTAATGTAGGAGACTTTGATTTCCCTCAGTTCCCTGTTTTAAAAAAACAAGATTATTTTGGCCAGATGCTGGCAAGGTGAGGAACAACGATAAAGATAGGAGAACCAAATGATAAAGACAAGAAAAATGAAGGCTGTCCCAGTTTAACAGGATTTTCATGTCAGCTGGCTTCTTCATTAGCACCCAGAAAATATCCCCCTCTTTCTTAAAAGGGAGACCACCAAGCTCTGTACATAATTGGTGTGTCCTAGGAAACAAAATATGAAAAGACAGGACATGAAAGGAATATGAAAAAGTATGGTGAAACAAAAATAGGTAGAGATAGTTTTAAACCCAACTATATTGAGAGCAACTGATATGGTGAATACACACAGCAGTTTGGGTCAGAAGTACATATGCTTTATTTACAGCTGTTAGGGACGTAGGATAAGATTATTGAGCTCTGAGGTGGTTTTATTGACCACATGGAAAGGCTAATGAAAACAAAAATACTAAAAATCCACAGTGAAGAATAAGTGCTGAATAAAAAACACCCAATAAGTGTGAAAAATCTGAGGCAATAAAGATTTCATTTCAACTGAAAAATATTTTGTTTGTTGCATTTCTAGACACTGTACAGACAACTGCCAGCAGTGGAAATGAATAGGTTTAGCTGTCAGAAAAATAGATTGTGAAAACTAGAAGTGTCAACAATCAGGGTTATTGACCAGGATAAAATTGTGAAAATCTTCTTACCCTCTCATCATATTCATTTCCCCTGAGTTGACCCTGTTTTATCTGTGAAGTCAAAAGAAATTAATTTTCCTGATTTCTAGCCCGAACAGCGTGACATAGGAATGGAGATTTCAAAGCCTGCTTTCCTTTTGCTAAAAAAATTCATTGGTCTCCTAGATTTTTAGGTGATAAGAAACCCCTCTGCCAATCTAGCCTGATTTCCTGCTCAACTGCAGCTTTATTGCTGGGTCACATCTGCATTTTCCTTGTAAAATCTATTAAAATTAACCTGTCTGAAATATGAGTGTCGCAACGTGTTTCAGTGATGAGTGATGTTTTGGCATTTTGAAAAAGCCCTAAGCTAGCAGCCAAAACCCTGTAGTCATGTACAGGAGGTAGTTTTCTTTTTGAGTGGTCTTCATGATGCTTAAAGGGATTTTGAGAATGCACAGAGGTTCTTTCCCTTTGCATGGGTGAAGATTTGGTGCTACTCAAGTTTGAGCAAAATCTGAATGGTTTTAATGGTGTCACTTGGTGATAGGTTTCTAGATTTTCTTCACGGCTGAATGCCCTCTGCACATTCAGAATATAAATTTCGGTGCCTTCAGATATCTGTAGTCCTGGGAAGAATATGAATGGGTTTATCAAACACTCAGAATGGGTTCAAGGAAACCAAACCCAAATTTAAGTGAAAAAAAGCTTCTACAGCATTTTTAACTACCCAAGTCTATGTGGACAGGTACAGAAAGGTCCACTCTTCACTGCTTGTGTCCCACATGGGCCAAGCAAGAAAGAACTCCAGTCCAGAAGACATGTACCTATGTTAAGAAAATACCATAAATACCATGCTTAAGTTGGTATGCCCTCCTATATGACTTAGAGAGCTGGAAAACCATGAGTTGTTGTTCAGCGGAGTAGTGCGAGGAGGGGCACATTTGCCAGGTGGATAACATGGCTGTGTGGAATCCAGACTGGAACCGGCATCTGTCCAAACTGATTGCAGCAGAGGAGATCAGACTTGTCTGCACTAGTCTGGACAAATATTTCCACAGCTGTACTGCTTCTGAGAGGCAGTTGGTACTCTCATGACTGCCCAGAAGTTTTGTATGTCACACTGCACTGTGACATCAAACTGACGTGTGTCGCAGCAAGGGTAGCTGTGACAAACCTTTAGGAGCCCTGACTTCAGGGCAGAGGGAGGCAGCAAAATAATTGGAAATGGGAATGACAGTTGGCACTAGAAAAAGAACACTTTAGTAATGGATAAAAGAAAATAGGGATGGTGACCCAAAACCGTGCTCAGTATCCAGGAGAACTCCATGGGGGTAACCAACCGAAGACCCAGAGCTGAGGAAAACATGACAATATATAGGGTAGGGCTGAGGGCAAGGGGTCCAACTGGGAACATAACCATATTTGTAGAACATAACTGACTAATCGTAAAAATATATGGAACAACTTCATTAACATGCAAACTCCTATGAACCTTTACTACTTACCACAAATAGAAAGGGGTTTCCCATGGCCTTGGGTTTAGGATTGCTTCAGCTTGGCCAACTCCCACAGGACCAAAATTTGGGCAGAATATTGTAATTTTCTGACTCCCATTTTGTAGGCACTCCTGATTTCCTCTGTTGTTTATGCTTAACTTATATGAATTCATACTGTCTCAAACCTCACATATCTACAATCCCAATAAAAGAGGGAAAAGTGGGAATATGGGTTGAGGGTTGCAAAATATGCCTAATGAACAATGATATATGACAATGAACTACTTCTTGAGCTAGTTGAAAGCAGAGTTTAAGCAATCCCTGCCTTTTAAAAAAATCAATACTAGAGGTAGAAATGTTTATGCTTCCAAGAAATAAAAATACTTTCATTGACCTCAAGATTAAATGTGAAAGCATGTCTTCCCTGACACCGAATCATAAAGCTCTTGCTGATCCCAGACTATTGATGAGAATATTTATTTTCCTCAGCCCATAAAAGCTAGCAAAATATTGCAGGGAGCACATATAAGCTGGTGTAAAAGACCGAATGACATCAAGTTCTTTGCAATTTCTAATCACTATAATCCTATGATTTGATTTAAGATCAGTTGCCACATAAATAGTGAGCAGCTTAGTACTTTTTTCCATTTCTGGATATCATGAGAAACATTTTTTTTTAATACCTATGTAAGCACTGATTTTTACAGATGTCTTATAAGTTGTATAATGCATACAGTAGCTACAAATTAGCATATTGTGCATACGTTGCTTTGTGTGCTTCCTGGAAGGGGTCCAAGGATGACTGACTAACACATGGGATGTTTCCTCTTTGCAACATTAACGCGAAGTCAACACCTGCAGTGATGTAAGCCCATGACTCACCTGCCTGAATGGAGGTCTCTTTAGGATCAACTGTTGTGTGCAGAATACATCTGCAACATCCAAATAAATGAGCCCTTCTAAAGTAAGTCAGCACTACCCCTATTTAGAATGCAAGGCCCTTGTGAAGGCTGAGGTGAAGCAGCTGGCTAGCAGCTTTTGTGAGTCATTTTAAAAAGCCACTCTCACAGCTGGAGAGAAAATAGCCCTGGCAGCACTGGCAATCCATTATGAAATGCAAAAAGTCCTTCTCTGGGCGGAAGGAAAACTTCACCCAGCTGTCAAGTGTTTGAAATGTTGAGGGGAAAGTGCGCACACACTTGCACATGGCCCTGCTTGCAATGCAAGGCATACAGGGGCCACATTACATAAAATAAAATCTCCCCTAAGAATGAAAAAGCAGCGTGGGCATGAGTTTGCTTTTTAGAAATGAGCAGGGGTTTTGATGAATGGATATATCAAGCACTTTTTGTAATCCAGGAAACACTGGTCTGCAAGTGTCTTTTCTGTTTTAAATTCTCCTTTTCAGCATACCTGTATCAAAAAGACTCTTGACCTCTGTTTACATTTTGTCCAGCTGTATTGATCTGAAAGTTTCATATTGCAGAGAAGGGAAAATTTAAGTGGAAGAATAATCAATCCCTAATCTCATCTGTTCCCATTTGGCAAATGTGAAATGTAGTTAGTGAATGGCTTCTAAATGTAAATCAATTTAAACCAGAAGTTGCTGATGCTGCATATTTGCAGCGTAATAAAAGACTAATTTAGAAGAGTCCGGAGAATGAAGCAATGATGAATTCAAGTAGAAAGATGTGGAGAAAGATGTCTTGCATATCTGTGAAGCCTGAAGGGATTCCATGGGAATGTAATTTGCAGACCAATGAGAAAGGAGATCTTTAGAAGTGAGGTGCAAACACAGGTTTTCAGAGCTTCTTTCTGGAGCTCACCTTATTTACTGCCACACAAAAGACAGCCTGGGGAGTATTTTTATAGATCAGTAGTGACATCTAGTGTCAATTCAGACTGAGCCTGCCCAGCTGTCCCACTGTGAAGCCAAAATAACCTGCCTCTGGCAGCAGTCCTGAATATGGCCCCATCCTATAATTAGACAGCAACATCACATGACTTCATTTATGCATGCCAGTGATGCCAAATGTAGGCCCAACTTAGGTCTCAAAACTTGTAAAAATTACTTGAAATTTTTTGAAACAATTTTTAAATTTCTTGTGTCTTTCTATTTGAGAAGTACTAACACATAGAGGCAGCCAAGGACTCTCCATTTTAATTTAAAGTGCAAGTTATCCATAACCAAAAGGTAGCTGTTGGGTAACACGTGGCCAGAGATGATTACCAAGTCACTGTGTTTAAATAGGAACTAATGAGTAGAACAATAGCTTTATTATCTGTATAACTGGAAGTGCTGTATGACTGTTTCTGAAAAAAAATATTAATTTCAGGTTTTTACTATACCAAAAGGGTGATAAGAGGCAGGAGATACAGAGAAAAATTTCTGTCAAGACAAAGCACTGAAAAACAGATCCTGTACTGAAAGACCTAGAGACCAATCTGTTTCCTTTAATAAAGGGAGAGAAGAAGTCCAAGTTTAGACTATATATATATATATTCACAATATAATAGCAAAGAGTTCTTTCAACTGTTAGACAGAAATATACAAAGATGTAGTGACTGGCAACTAAAAGGAAAAACATTGGAGTTGAAATGAAGCAGAATTATTTTACCCTTTAAAAAAATTAGCGCTTGAAGAATTGATGAAAGCCTATGAGAGAGTTTCAATTTCTGAGGCATTTAAATTCAGAATAAGATGTTTTCTAAGGGAAAACATTCCTTCAAATGGAAGAGCAACCATGAGAACAGTCAGCTCTTGGGGCAGATTGTGTCCATTCTTGAGGTTTTCAAGAAAACTTTGCTTGATCTCATAGATTGCTTTACTTTGAGCAGGTGGTTAGACTAAAAATCTCCTTAGGATTCTTCCACCCTGACTTATTCTTCGATGCTATGATCTTAAGACATAAGTTAAGCCTGGGATTCTATGGCAAGTCATTTTAGGTAACTTTAAGATTATAATCTCTACAGTTTATAAAATGATCAAAAAAAGGAAATATTTCTTCACAAAAAATACTCATGAACATTTTCCAAATGCATGTTTTTTAATTTAATTTTTGTTTTTCAATAAAAAAAGATATGAGAATACTATGATTTCTTAATGCATAATCAAAATCAAGGAGAACTCATCAAGACAAAGATTACCAATGCTGTCAGAGAATCAGGATGGTTGAGCTTGGAAGGGACTTCTGTGAGGTTGGAAGGGACCAGAAGTTGCTTGTTTCAACATTTCTGCCCAACAAGAGCCACCTAGGACCAGTTGCCCACATCTGTGTCCAGAAAGCTCTTGACTGTGTCTGGGGATGGGGCCTCCACCACCTCTTTGGACAACCTGTACTGATGCTCAGTCACCAACACAGTAACAAAATGCTGGCTGATGTTAAGCCCCTAATATTTCTGGAAAGGTTTTCAGAATTAGCAGCTCCATCACCTTCCCAGGGGTTGAGGTGAGGCAGACCAGCCTGTCATTCCCTGGGTCTTTCTTCCTGACCTTTTTAAGACAGGAGTGGCATTAGCTTGTGTTTATATTCAAATGGAGGGGAAGAAGACATCTCCATAGGTGTTACAGAAGAAAGCTAAAAGGCCCTCCTATTGCAGCAAAATACAGCAAAAAATGAGTCACCAGAGTTAAGAAAGAAACAACAAATTAATGTTCAATTTAAACATCATAAAAAAGAAAGGGAAATTGGATGAAATGGTAGGGACAGAAATATAACATCTCATGAAGAATCCACAGTCAGATTCAGTCCAACCAAATACTTTCTCTGTGTTGCTGGGACTTGAGACAGATGGGAGTATGATGTAAGTTGCAGTGGGGTAGGAGGTCTTCTAACAGGACATTTTTAAGTGGGGTTTTGGAGGATGGAATACCTAAAATTTAGTCTAAGAAGAACTAAATAAAAGGAAATGAGCCTTTTTTTTTTTTTTAAGGATGCTGGACTGAGAAAAAGCTGTGGTATAAATCTGCCTTAACATATGAGCTATAGCCTTAGCATCAGAGAGCAAGTTATCTGAGCTGTATTCTGTAGATCAAATGTGACAGGCCTATAGGCTGAGGCACAGGGAAGAAGAAGCAGCAGAATAAGAGTAAAATGAGCACCATTTTTTTGGTTGTTTTGTTCTTCACACAGTCCAGTTGGCCAAAAATACTTGTACTTGTTCAATATCAGTGACTGCAGTTACATATATATGTGAACAAAAATAAGACTATTAAAGGTGAATAAACATTAAAAATGTAACTATTTGAGGCATATATATGTATGTATAGATATATACATACATATATATGTGTATGTATATATATATACACACATTTATTGTATGCTACCATTATATTAAATATTAAATATTTACTTTTTTTTTTTTTTAAGACAAGAGTCTCTCTTAAAAGCAGATGCCATCCCAAACTATGAAGAAGAGGTTTGCTATTTCAGACTGGAAGAAGCCATACGCAGTTACACCACATTTATTCCCCTTCAACACGTAAGGAAAAAAATACTCTGGCAACCTTGACCAGGATTATGTAATTCCTTATGGCAAAGGAGCTCCAGTAAGTGTCTGCTCATGATCATCATTGTCCATACATGTCAACCACCTGTTTTAAGGTCTCTCATACCTCTGCTGTGTAATATAAAGACTGTTTTTTCATCTATGCCTGGTCCCAACAAAGCATATCGGTCTTCATTATGATCCAAACCAGCAGAAACTACTTTGCAGTGCATTGCCCGTAAAAACAAGCTAACCAGTGGATAGTACATGATCAAAGAAGAGAAAGAAACAGTTTAAGAGCAGCTCCATATATTATTTTTTGATAGCAGATGTGTTAAAAATTTAATGAACAGACTAATGGCTCTACCTTTTTCATAAAAAGAAAAAAACAAAACAGACCCCCCCTTCCCCACCGAGCCTCAAGCCACAAAGCCTTGAACAAATGGAGTAAATATTAAGCAACACCTTCAGCCATATTTATCTGGCACCTTTTCACAGTTTAACATTGTTAAATGTTATTAGAAGAGTTAAATACACAACTGCATTTCTGTCTATGGTTTCACTTGTACTTAAAGCTACGTAAAGCTTTGATAGGGACCAACAAGTGCAAAATCATTGCGCTTCTTTCCCTTCATCCTCTCCTGTGCATTTTCATTCTAAAACTACATCACTCCATTCTGTCACTCTGTTCTTTATTACTTTGTTTTCTTCTTGATCCATTTGATTCAATAGATTATCACTATATACAATTTTGCATCCTGCTTAGTTTGATAAAGCAGGTAGCAGATGCTTCAGAAGACAAAAAAACTGACAGTTCTAATAAATAATTTGTTTGGTTGCATTACTTATAGGCTGACCAATATTATGAAGCCAAAAGGAAGATATTTCCAAACTCTGTTATGGTAAATACATATTTTTTTAATGGTAGATGTTTTGTTACTGAACTGATACTTCCATTTCCAAATCCAGATAACCTCTTCAATGCCATCTGTCAGAGTTTCACAGGCTCCACATATTCTGTGAGAAAAGGTTATTTCTTACTCCCTTTCTTGTGCTACCTGTGAAAGTGACATAATATTTACCTGCTATTTCAAAATGAGACAAGACAAAAGATCCTAATTACACCCTTTCTATAGCCCTAATTATTTTTTGCTTTATAATGAGATCAGCTATTCCTCTTCTCAAAGATAAACACTGTCAATACAATCATTCAAAACATCACGTGGATGGATAAAAACATAGAAATATTACATTTTCTCTTTTTTCCCTCCCCATCATGAAACACGTTCAAATTCATTGCCTTTCTCTTCATGCCACCAATACACACTCACACTGAGAGAAAATATACTGCACAACAATGTTCTCAACAGTATTCTGTTGACAGAAGTGATTTTGGTGGCTCTAAATACCATCACAAAACTTACGAATCAAATATTTTCCTTATCACAGAATAATAAAACTATTTATGTTGTAAAAGACTTCTAGGACCATCAAGTTCAACCATTAACACTGCGCTGCCAAGTCCAAGATGAAACCATGTCCTGGAGAAGCACATCTACATAATTTTCAAATGCCTCCAAGGTGGTGACTCAACTACTTCCCTGGGAAACTTGTTCCAGGGCTTGATGACCTTTCCTGTGGAGAAATTTTTCCTAATACCCAATCTAAACCTCTTGCACAAGCTAAGGTTTCCTCTCGTCCTATCACTTGCTACCTGGGAGAAGAGACTGACTCCCAGCTTTTTACAGCCTTCTTCTGGGTAGTTGTAGAGTGCAACTGAAAGCCCCAGAGAAACATAACCCATCAACATAAAGGCTTGGTTGATTTCTGTGATTAAAAAAAAGGAGAAATAAATATACAACTAGAAATTCTAAGGCAGAAACACTTCTAAAATACTGGTTGCACAAGTAGACCTTTATTTTCTAAGAATAATTTCATCATGTGAAGAGGTGCTAGACCAAAATAACTTTGTCTACCCTTGATGACAGTTGATGTCATAACATATAATAGTGATGTGATGTAGCTGAAGTTGTATCTCTGTGTATAGAAAACTAACACTGAAGTAGAGCCACTGCGGGCAGTGCTACTCTGCTGGAAGAAAATAGGCCTGAAGTGTAAACCAGGTAAAAGGATGTGAAATCAGGATTGCCTGGCTACTAAGTTAGCATCAGCCTGAAGATATGTTAGGACAGGAAAAATATTCTCTGGGTGTCTTCTGTAAATCTGACTTAACTGCAATTATTTGACTGCTCCAGTCATCATTTAGTGTTTTTATACTACCAGCTATACCAGTGGGCTTAGTAAAGGAATATACCAGTGTTGTTAGTAAAGGAATAGTTAAAACGTGAGTAGTAGTCATTTTGTAGAAGATGGAAGTGAGTGTGATAAACATGAGAGAATTTTTTCCTTATTTCTCTCAAAGCTGAGAGATAGAACCTTTTTATTTCAAGACAGGTACCATATGGACAGGGTTGGATGTTCCAAGGCAAGGAGCATCATTTTAAATCCCAAGAAGTCCCAACAGTTGCTGGTTATTTTAATTTTGGGTCCAGATTCCTGTTGGGTTATATTCAGGTGGGTTCTTTCATGGACATATCAGCACTAGAAGACCTGCTGGGCTCGTGGACCTGCTGGGCCTGGGAGTGCCATCACAGCGTGAGGGTGAGCAGGACTGCTTGACCAACACTGTCTCCTGTGAGCAATGGAGAAGGACAACTCCATCTCACCTTGTTTCTTTTTCAGGCAGCTTTTGAAGCCAGCTGAATGCCACAGGGAGTGCCAGGACACAGTGCCTATGGTTCCGCAGGGTCAGAGCAGCAGCAGCACCAGGGGCATGTGTCCCCAGCCCTGGGCATTGGCACAAGGACAGGATGAGGATAAATGAGCCCATGGCCAGGATGGACCAGGCAGAACTGCTTCAGGGCCCTGAAACAGGAACCACCTGAAAGAACAAGAGTGTCATCCTTTGTCCTCAGACAAGCTCAGGGAACAGGTCCAGTGAAGCTCATATGGCTGTGATGGCTTGTATGGGGAGCAAAGACCCAGCAGAACCTGCAGAAGATATTCAAGTGTGCAAGTTGCTGCTGACCTCACTCAGGTTTTTTTTCTTACATTTTATTTATTTTATTTTATTTTATTTTATTTTATTTTATTTTATTTTATTTTATTTTATTTTATTTTATTTTATTTTATTTTATTTTATTTTATTTTTTTATTTCAATTTTACTCCTATGTCAACAAGAACAAATATATATGATCCAATATTGATCTCATCACGTCCCTAAACATACTTGGAGTAACTAGGAACTTGGGGTCAGAGGATTTGTCAGGAGCCTGCAAGGTTGAGCCGGGGTAGGGAAAGGACTCAGAAAATAGAAGCACGGGACTAAATAGTTATCTAGTTTCTTCTTTAAAGTTATATGGCTTTTTAGAATTGGGTTTGTTGTTGTTGTTGTTGTTGTTGTTGTTATTGTTGTTGTTGTTGTTATTGTTGTTGTTTTCCTTTGGCATGTTTCCTCTGGCTTGAGATCTAGATGGGGAAAACGTAGAAGAAAAGAGAAAAGATGAAAATAAAGTCTACTTCCAAGATAGGAAGGGAAAGACTGCAACAGACACTTGGAAAGAGGCTGGAAAAACTCATAAGTAAAGCTCTTTTTGAAATATTAGAGCTGCTTTGTCTGAAAAGATTGGCGTAGAGAATGGAAATAAAATCAAAATGAGAGCCTTTGTAGATGTCCTGTTATTACATATATTTAGCTGCAAGACTTCAGAAATTAAATAGCCCAAAGAAAATATGTTGGTAGAGTATTTCATACAGTTTAACAGCAACAGAAAGAATCTGAATGATTCAAAAAGCTTATATAAGTGTTTTGTTTTATTCATTTACATAAATCACATTTACCGTAGGTGTTTTATTCAAAATAAAGTTTTGGGAAAATAAATTGAACAGATGAACCTAGGCAAACCTGGTGATTTTTTCATGAGTAGTGTTTGATGATAAAAGCATAAAAGCATAATGTGGTATCATTTCACCAAGGCACAATATGGATCATCCATATGGAGCAGAAGTTGATAACACTGCAAAGAAGCAAAAATAAACAGAACAGATGTACTTGTAAAATCAAGTCTGCACCCACCCTGAGTACCTGTTTCTTTGTGTAGAAACTTCTTCTGCAAGTTTGTCCCACAGAGTTGTTGGAACAGGAAATCGCTCATGGATGCTGCGCTGCACACTTGGCTTTATGGTCTGACCATTGTGAAAAACAGAGCTCTCACAACCCCAGTGTGGATAGCTTAGATCCACATGGGGCTAAGCAAGATGACAAGGGAATACATTTTGTTTTCTATCATTCCTCTGCAGCCTTCTTGAGGAAGTACAACCTTCATCAGATTCAAACCTCCTTAGATCTGAGGTACTGCATTGGTTGAATAGAACCAGGTCTCTCAAAATGCACTGTGTGGTGTGCAGTCATGAGGAGACTTCTAGGGTACAAGAAGCTCTGCTGCTTAGACTTGGTCTGGTTCTTTGGAAATACTGTGTTTTCAAACCTTTGCTTTTTATATCCCAGAGAAAACAAAACAGTTTCCATTCACTTGTGGAAAATTCACCTGTTTCTCATCTCAGCAAATCAAGCAGCAATTACTTGCACAACATAACTCCAGCCCTCATATCACAGTGTGTCTCCCATGCACCTAAGCAGGAAAAACAGTCCTGTTGAGCTCTCCATGTGCTGATTAAGGATACCCAAAGCATCTGGGCAAGACTCTGTTTTGGCCTGCTTGGGTCTTATCACGATCAATTGGCTTCATAGTATGGAGGTCCAATGACTAATGCCTCCTAGCTGACACTGAGGTTTATTCCTCCACTATTTATGAGCTGCATTACCAATAGCTGTTTACTTTTCTATATCCTTTGCTTAATAAATGTCTTCTTCCACTCTTCCAATCTTACAAGCCCATCTTGCTGCTCCTTTAAAAGTTAATGTATTTATAAGCATGCTGTGCCATTAAAGCATACACCACAGTACTTGAAATAAAGTGACTGCAAGTTCTGTTGTATGTTTATAAATGCATCAGAAAGTACTTAAAATTATATGAAAAGCTCTCAGTTGTTGTTTTCTTCTTTTTTAAAGTCCATCTCCCTTATTCCATCAGTAAAACAAGACAGATGTGAATCAGCAGCTCAGCAATTTGGTGGAATGAGCACTTATGGACCAGAATTTGAAAAAGTGGGCACACAGGAATAGGTTCTTCATGACCTAGCAAGGCAGACCATGTGGTCAACATCTGGGAGATACCATACATGGACTCTGATTTAATAAAGTAGTCACCCATCTGCTGCTTTCTCAGAGTGAGGAGAATAAATAGCATGCCACATCCCACACACTCCAGCTGTCCCCAGCATCCAGTGCTCTGCAGTTCTTCTAAAAATAAAAAAGAAACTTTACTGGATTTCAACAAAGATTGCTAGTCAAAAAAGAGAGGGAGGCAGTGTGCAGTAAAGAGAGCTGTTTAAGAGTGCCTGTAAGAACTTCAAAGTGAAGAAGAAAGTTGCCTTTTATTTACAAATTCAATATGAGGGAATATTGTGCTGCTGCAGCAAAGAAACCTAACAGAATACTGGGTTACATCAACAAGGGCATCTCCAGAAGAGATAAAGTTGTTATCTCACTCTACTCAATGATAGTCAGACCACACCTGGAACTCTGTGTTCAGTTTTTGGTCTTTGTCACTTAAAAAGTTTGTGGATGGGCTGGAGAGGGTCCAGAGGCAGGTCACAAAGATGGTCAAAGGAATGGGAAGGGCGACATAGGAGGAAAGGCTGAGAAAACTAGATTTGTTCAGCCTTGAGGCTTAGAGGAGACATTACCATCATGTTCCAGTATTTAAAGGATGGTTGTAAAGAAGATGGAGAGTCCATTTTTCCAATGAGTCACAAGGAAAAGACAAGGGGTAATGGACACAAGTTACTTCTGAGGATATTATAACTGGACACAAGAGAAAAATTTTTCATAATGTAAACAATCAGTCATTGTAATATTTTTCCCCGGGAAATGGTATATTCACCAGAATGAAACAATTTTAAGATTCAGCTGTGCTGGGCTATCTTGCCTAGACCATGCTTTTGCCAAGAAATATTAGACAGATGAGCCTTGTAGTCCCTTCCAATCAGGTGTTTTATGATTGTGTAATTTTATGAAGATTACCTTCTCTTCAGCACTGTCATATAGCTGGTTGACATATACATCACATGCCATTCTGTCTTTTCCAGAAAGTATTCTAGTTATTTCTCCCAAATTCTGGTGGTGGTGTGTTGATACGCAGTGGTGTCATTATAAATTAATCACTGAGCCCTCAATTAATTGATTGCAGATCTGTAATGAACACTTGCAGGTCTACTCACCACAAATCTCCTAGCATGAATCAGTGAAACAGTACTCCTAACTGTAGTGGCGTGAGCAAGTTATTGCAGAACTTTAGAGGTGGACTGGACCCTTCTTTCCCTTAGAGAGGAGAAAAGTCTGAGGCAGTAGGTCTTTCTCTGTTTCTACTGGGGAAAACTGAAGGCAGATCATTAGAAAGAATTCAGACTGGGGAGTTCAATAAAAGTATTAGATATAGAAGACAAATAATAATTTTCCACTCCAGCTCAGGTGGGTGCAGACTTAATTTATTTCTTTTTACTCAGTCTTAAGATCCTTTAAAGTCTAGAATATAGCAGAAAGTATTCTGTCTGGAGCAAGTCAGAAGATTAAGCAAGGTGTATATTTTTATGAAATCTAGTTCTAAATCATTTACTGATTTAACTGATTTATAGCAGAAAACAAATAAAATTATATAAAGCATATTTCTAAAATACACTTTGGATTGGCCTTGCTTTCAGAACAGATACCATAAAGCTGACATTACTGTCTTCCCGGTACAGCACAATATCTTGGTGAGTACTCTTGCTTTTCAAGGTCTATCCACTCTGCAGTCAAGCATGTAGTTGCAGCCCACAGAACCTTCATACTTACTTCAGTTTTCTTAGGTCAGAGGTGGAAACGCCTGAAAACCAGCACAGGTTCAGCCCCTGAGACCCCATCCCTGATAACCTTGTGCTGCCAGATCTGAAGATTGTTTTGTTGTGCTGTCAGTACTACTGGTGTAAATGAAATACACTTTTTTCAAGTTTTCTAATAATAGTGTAGATGTAACTAGAGTAATTTCCTTATTTTCCCCTTTACTGAAATGTGCTCTTAGATATTGATATGAAAACTTGTTTCTATACCTTTTCTGGCTTTTTCAACTTGAATTATACAAAATGCAAAACAGTGCTAACCTACTGTAGCACACCATTGTACCAGTTTAGACCTGAAAACAACCTAATTATGATAGTATGGTGCTGTCTGGAATTGGTGAGCCTCTCTGATACCTCACTAAATCCATCTTACCTGAGTCTGGAGTCACTGTGCAAAAGCTTTGGGGCTACATGGAGAGACAAAATGAAAAATGTCACATGATGGAGGAGGGGGAAGGCACACAAAACCACTATTCAGTGATCACAAGGATGTCTAAATTGTATCATTCCTTCAGAGGCTTAGTACCAAAATTTCTCCAGCAAGTTTTCCAACTTTTTTCCAATTTCCAATATTTTATCCAACAATGTGTGTGCTTTACATTAGATCATTATTAGCACAGAGTAGTTTTCCAGGAAGTTAGTGTGAAACACAGTTTTGTCATCTAACTGCATGCCTCATCAGTTCAGCTGCTGTAAAAACATCCTGAGAGATGGCAAGGGTGTCACTAGCTCACACCCCTGCAATGCAGACTCCAAGACATTCAGAATGAAGAGAGCTCAGACATAACTTCCCATCACTTCCTAGATAAATACTTTTGCTACTAACCTATGCATGATAAGGAGGTATTGTCTCTGAAAAAGAGTATCACGTGAAGCTGATAACAATCCTGTATGCTCCCTTTGCAGGTTTACTAGAGATGGAGTTCAGATTCCTAGCTGGTTCTATCCACATCCCCATGAAGCATTGCTTGGATATTTTTCCTTTTTTTCTTAAGGGAAATGCTTTGGTCAAATGTAAGCAACTAAACTTAAACACAACAGGAAAACTCAAGCTAAAGATAAGTGTATGTATTAAATTCAGTGTAAATGCAAAAAGTAGATGGAATTCTACATGGACTTAAATGAGAACCTAAATCTAAAGCAGTTGGAATTCCAGAAATCTGTCCCCCAACTCACACTCTAAGGTTACGATGATGTAATGGAAAATAGGGTGGCATTATCCAAGACAACATGTAATTTCATTAAAGCATTTTACTCCAGTGGAAGCAAAACAACTAAATTTCTGACAGATGTTTAGAGGATTCTCAGCCTTGTACAAGGAAGTTATTATTGGCATTTGTCTAAATGTACTCATATGCCACCCTTGAAGTGTGAACAACCTTGCTAGAACTAACAATGCATTACTCTGAAGCATAAATATGAGGGTGCTTAAGAGGTCCAACTTATTAGAAGTCTTATTCACCTCTGAGTCTTTCTTAACCGGTCATTTATTGTTTTCTCCAGTTTTATTTAACATCAGACATATAAAAAGTATCATCTGAACTTTGTACATTCCCTGTCTTCAAGGATTTCTTCTTGCAGCAAAGATATTTGCCATCTGGTGAACCTCTACACACACAAAATTATAATTAAATTGCCCCTAGTCCCTTGCATTCTGTTTGTCAGAATGTTTTCTGAAACAGTCATGAAGTGTGTTATAAAGTTGGATTTTATTAAAGCAATTGGTTTTGTGTAAGCTTTTTTTGTTTTCTGCGCTTCTGCTACAAAAGGGGCACTATGAACAATATTCCAGCCTGTTTTTAAGTTCACAAGATTTAAGTGTTACCTTTGTATAAATTTTTTTGCAGTTATTCCATGAATTTGGGTTCTATTAATCTCATTGCTAATTCTCTATCTTGAACTTTAGCCCTTCACAAACTCCTTGCAGAGATCTATAAAAGCTGAAAGCAGGACATTTTGGAAAGTAATTTTCTGCCTTGAGGAAACCTGAAAATTCTTGATGAAATATCAGTACATAATTTTGTGTGGGCCTGAAATGTAAAGTAGATTATATAATGATACCTGATGTAGAGACCTCAGTCCTGGCTATGAATGTTTAATGAAGAGTTCATAGCAAATTATCTATTCAATTATAAGGCCCTCTATCTCTGCTCAGAGAATAGAAAAGAGTAGAGAAGTATTGATTTCCTATTGTCTTTTTTTACTTTGGAGACTGATTGTGATCAGCATAACTATTTTTTACTTAATGTTTGAAATCTGACTCATGCTGGCTTTATCAGAAAAATCATAATGCATTGTTTCTCTACTCCCTGAATGAATGCTGCTCTTATAACCCAGAGGGCATCATAATGAAACCATTTTTCTTTCTTCTAGGCAAGTAAATATAACAGCTAAGATACTTTAGATTAATTCTATGCATTTTCCTTTTGAATGCAGAGCTCTCTTGATGTGAATATTGTTCTGAACCGTACTGAGCTCCTGCATTATTGGTAGGTCTAGGGAGGAAAGACAGAGAAAAGAAAGTTTATTCCTATCACTTTTCTCACATTACCTCAAAATAGTTGTGCCTGCGTAGTCTTGGTTGCAGTCTTTGTGATTACACCTTGCTTAATTGCACCTGTGCCACAGCTATGATAAGAAGGAATGAGAAATTCATTCCTCTGATTTAGTGAAGTATCATTTTCTATAAAATGTAATAATTGTCTTTATGGATCACTGCCACAGACAGAAAAGTAGTTTCTGCAGCAAACAGAGAGATTTTCCTGTCAGGCAGACTTCTGTGCCCCAGGTTTTGCAAGGGACTAGCCCTAACATCAACATTAGTATAGTTTCCTCATTGCAATCCAAAAGATATTCCTAAGTGAAAACCCCATGAACAAAATAGTCAAGTTTTGGACTTTGGTTGTGCCCAGCACACAAAAGGATGTGCTATACGTCATCTATGTGCCAGGACTGCTGCTGAGTGCACAAATGGGCACTAACCTTGCTGAGAGCAAAGTGTGGCCTTTGCCAAGGTCATATTTCTGGTTCTGCACTCAGAAAGGCTTTTCCTCCTATTTCCACTTCCAGGCCCAGACTGCATCCTTGGGACAGACATTTTTTGTTATCACATTGTTTGTTGTTACTTCTTTCCCATTGAGTAACTTCTGGTAAATGCAATCAGCACTGTCATCCTGGGTCTCCTGCTCCTCATCCTGCTCTGAATAGACTGTCAGCTTGACCCTCTCACTCTGCTTTGTCCAAATAGCATCTTTCAATGTCTATAATGAAAATGCTTCAACCAACCCATGGCTAGGCTTCCATGGAGTTGAAACCTTGGAAGTTTGTCAAGATTTGTGGTTTATATCATGTAACCATTAACATTTATTAGTAACAATGAAAGATTTTCTGGGGACTCTCTAGCATAGACTGCTGCCTAAAGACCCTCAGATGCTGTGAAGAAGAGATTCTCAAAACCTTTCTCTGTTCTGCAGAACAGGCAAGAGCACAAGGAGCTGCATACCCATAGCTGGAATAATTTCCCCTATTTCAAGGCAGACAAAAGAAATACAAAACTGTGTACAGGACCTTGCCTCTTGTTCTAAGGAATGCACAAACCAAAGGTGTCCTTGTATTTTTCTCACTGGCATTAATGCACCTACCACACTAATACTGGTTTAGTTGCTAGGAACTAGCAATACATTTCAGGCACATTGCAAAATCTAGGAAAAATCTCATACACAGAATAAACAACTTTTGCATGAATATCCTACACTTCAGTTGCCTCAATACAGTAGAGGTTTATTGACTTACTGCAAGCTACATTTGAATGATTGCTTCATATATTATGATATGCAACATTACATCCTGTTTCTTTTCTATTTCTATAGCCCAAAGACTTATTGGAATCGGTGTGTCTCAGACTCATAAAAAATACATGACTTTAAAAAAAGATTATTATATAAAAATCCACCAACCTTGAGAAACTGCAGAGGTGGGGGATTTTTGTGCTAGAATTCATTTCAGTTTGCTAACATTATCCCTATGTATCTTCAGCTTGAAAGTACAATCTGGCAATTTATAATAAAGAGCCACGAAACAGCTTTCCAGAAAGGAATTTAAAACCCCCTATAAATTAAAAACTCCCAGAAATCTGGATGCCTGATTGCAAGTGAGAGTAATATACTTCAGAACTGGCAGAGAAAGAATTCAAATAATAATCTCTGGTATATAAGGACTCTGCTACTTAGTCAGTAAAAGATGGGTAATCTTCTCCCCAGAGCTTTGCAGTATGAACAGAAAATAACCAAAGTAAAATGTTTTACATGATGCTATTGTGCGTGATTATTTAGTGAGCCAGAGAGACTGATGAGAAGCAGCACTCCAAAAGGGAAATATTGTCACTATAGGAGAACTGTCAAACTACTGAGATGGATGGTTCTTCCCAGCAGCTGAGTGGTAGAGTACTGAAGAATTGGAGGGCAGAGGAAGGGTTTAGGCCAGAGCAATAACCAGAAGCAATAGTAAGGCAAAACACTGTTTCATTGCAATGTGAGATCCCCCATTCCAAAGCATTCATATTTGATATTTTAACCTAAAATTTTACAGCCAAGGAAAAAAAAAGATGTACTTCTTTTACAAATATATATAAGTCCACCTATTCAGTGCAGGTATTGGATTTAAAAGCTGATAATTATGAAACCATACCTGAGAATCAGCATTCCAAAATAAAATCTCTGCACTAAACTAAAATATTCCATAGGCTTTGTTTTAAGTGCAAAACTCTCATTTTGTACAGCTCTGTAAGAAAGTGATTGCTAAGGCTCATATTTTTAATCATAACCTGTTCTGAACTAGTTCTAGTGAAGTGTCAAAGCTGGGGCCATACAATTAGATATTTTTAGAGGAAGCTGAAGCTGTCAAATTAAGAAATGGATCACTGACTAATTTCTTGCATTTTAAGAATTTTCAAGGGCTTCTATAAATCTTTGTAGGAAGCATGGGTTGTATTTAATCTTGTATTTCTCTTAAATAAGAGACAAATTGTGGTACAGCTATGGCTTACCATGTCTCCAACAACATGGAGGCATATTGTTGCCTTGCTCCTTTTTAAGTTACTGACCCATTCTGTTGGGTCAGCATCTTAAGACAATCACTCTCCAAACTCAAGTTAGACCAAATTAATACTGTTGAATTAAACAGTGTACAAAATAGACATTTTCTAGAACAGTGTGATTGAATGGATGTGAGTTCAGGTGCACACACAATAAGCCTCAAAAGAACCTTATGAACCAAAACAAGATATGAGCTAAAAGATATCTGACCATATCTCATAATGCCAGTTGTCTGGAGTAGACACACTCAAAGTGCATCCTGTTGGAACTGGGCTACTGTGCAATAAAGTCACCTGTCTGAGAAGAAACTTCAAGATACTTAACTTTGGGCTTTTGATACACAGAGTAAGCAGGGTCACAGGTGCTTCCAGTCACTTGTTATTAGCTCTGCCTCATGCTTAAAATTATCTGCTTCAAAGACAAGAGACCAGAACACAACCTGGAAGTGCAGGAGGTGCTTCTGCTTTAATTGTCTGTTCCTCGTCCATCAAAATGAGAAATTATGATCTGAACATCTTGAAAATGTAGAAGGAAGATAGGTGCCTAGATGCTTAGGCATGGACAGTAGTAGGACAGAACTGTAGGGGCCTCTATTTGTGTTGTAATGTTAAAATCTTGTTAGCTTTTGGGCATACAGGAAATTTGATAAAATGTGTGAGCTACTCTATTTGATTGAAAGGCAATATTCAAAAATTCAGGTGAGTACATTAGAGACTTCACTCACTCAAAATGTCAGTATTTTAACAACATTTTTAATTCAACTGAGAAAATGAATGAAAATCAATGAGTCATTTCTTATTAAAAATGTATTAAAAAGCTATCAAAAAGTTTAGTAACAGGCTGTCGTGGTTTAATCTCAGTGGGAAATTAAGCAGCCACTCAGTCACTCCCCAGCGGTGGGTTCAGGAAGAGAATCAGAAAGGTAAAACGTAGAAAACCTGTAGGTTAAGATAAAGACAGTTCAGTTGGGAAAGTGAAAGTCACACACATAAACAGAGCAAAACAAGGGATGAAATCACTGCTTCCAAAGGTCAGACAGGTGTTCAGCCATCTCCAAGAGACAGGGACCCAGTGACTTAGGACAACAAACACCTTGCCTCTGAATATCCTCCTCTTCCTCCTTCTTGCTCCCATTTTATGTATTGAGCATGATGTCATCTAGTATGGAATATGCCTCTGACCACTTTGGGTCACCTGTCCCAGCTGTATCTCCTCCCAACATCCCATGCACTCCCAGCTTCCTCACCAGCATGCAGTACAAAACCCGGAAAAGGCCTTGTCTCTGTACAAGTCTTACTCAGGAATAACAAAACATCACAGTATTATGAACCCTGTGTTCAGCACAAATCTAAAACACAAGCCCACTCCAGCTATTGTGAAGACAATTCTACCCCCTTCAAATCTAGACAACAGGTGTCTCATAGTTGGTGTCTTATATTACTCAAGACCCAAATGCTGAACCCGAAACTGAATTAAACAAAACTTAAGACCCTCAAAAGTCTTAGAAAATAGATTAGCTTTCTCAACATGGAAGCATTTTTGTACCATAAAGTTGCTCACATCTATATATACATTCTTATGGGGTGTATACATACACTCTTATACTTAATCTATACATATACACTTGTATGGATGAAGTAGAAGAGCAAGCAAAATATTCAACCAGTATATCTGCACAGATTTGGCATCTGTCAAGAAGATGTCATTTCCTTGCCAAAAAAGCTGAACTTGCAGTCTAACTATTCCTCTCAGGGTTGGTATATAATGAAGTACAAACTCCTTTGGGAGTTGCTTTTTCTGCTGGAATTCAAACTACTACGAGCAGACGCTATGGTGAGATAAGGAATACTCCTGCTATGCTCCACAGCTGCATTGTGTGTCTGCAGTGTGCAATGTGAAATAGTCTTTGGCCTCCCAAGCACGGGCAATGAGCCAATAAAGCTCTTGCATGTATCTCTGTGCCTCTGCAGTCTAAAGAATGTGGTTATGTGCTTCGTGGAAGAAATGGAACTTTGAGGGAATGGAGCTGCTTATGGGGAGCTACAGGTAAGGAGCAGGAAGTGCGTTGCAGTCACTAATCTGCATAGTCCTTAAAAGAGAGCGGGCACAGAAACAGGTTGGAAATTTCAACTACGATGCTGAAAACCTCTGAACCTGAGCCTTGCTCTTGTCCATATTTAGCTATTTATCTGCAATGCTTTTGTTAGCTCAAAGTTTACTTTTTGTTCATACAGCAACAACTGTAAAGGAAGATACCTCACTTTTCCATCTCAGGAAAGCAAATGTTATAATAACTGTAGCAGCAAACATAAGCCATAATGACTGAGGCATTAAAAAAAAGGAACAAATAGTTGTTGCTTTTCTATATGTCTCTGAATTTTAAAAAAGTTTGATTAGAATTTTATTTATGTTATTTACATAATTTCCATTTCTCTAATGAAGAATCCTTTGCAATATTTTATGGGGATGAGGGAATATTACAGTCAGAGAGCTCCATTTCAGATTGTTTCAGAGCTAGACCTAACCGTAAGGAACAGTGATATGGAGTAGACTTACTTAAAAATATCAGACTTGTTTGTCCTAAAGAGTGTCTGCATTAAACACCAAAGTGTTTTCTATAACATTGATATTCTAATCAACTTGCTAAAAAACCTTTTGGAATGTCTTTATCTTGGAACCAGCACCCATGGAGGTGGACTAGGCAGGCCTATACCACTAACATAATTTACTGACCGAGTACTAGCTCACCAGTTATAAGCAAACCCCTCATTACTACCTACATTTCAATTTGCATAATTTGAGTAGTCATTTGTAAGTAATTGATTATTACACTTGAGCTTCCACAAAAAAACCCCACAAAAACCAAAACAAACAAACACAAAAAACCCCCAAAACAAACAAACAAACAAAACACCAAAACCAAAACAACCAAAAAAACCCACAAAAAACCCACAGGAAAAAAAAAAGGAAAAAAAAAGACAGGAAGAGTTAAGTATGTAAAGGAATGTAGGAACATAGCTACATGAAACAGTAATATCTTATCAGTGAGACAGCACTTCAAATACAATCATGTTTATATCAGAAGTCAAGGTCTTCAGAAAAGTGTTTTCTGATATAACAAATGTACTAGGTAATATTCCATTACAAGTATAAATTGAATTTTTTGTTGTCTTTATAACACAGTCTTACGACTCTGTAATTGTAATCTAATAATTGGTGTTGTGATATTTATTTCTTTTTAAAAACTTATTATTTCTGCAAAGTATACAGAGCAGATAATAAGTCAAGTTCTTACTAAGTGACAAAGAGGAGTTTAAGTAACTTTTGGACTGAATTAAATGATAGAGAACGTAAGGAATAGACAGTGATATTAAAGAGAAATCAGGCCAAGAGAAATCTGTGAAGAACAAAGATATAGGGAATATCTTAATGACAAACAGAAGGAAAATATAGGGAAATCTAAAAAAAAAAAAAAAAAAAAAAAAAGAAGGATATGAAAACACAAGTTATATTTTTAAGTTTCACAAAGAGGATATAGGAGACCTAATTTTTAAGATTCGTTTTGAAAGAAGTGATTATTTCAACTCCTTTCAATAAAAAAAATGTTGAGGATTAACATTAGAGATCAGGTGTTTTCCAAACCACACAGGAAGGCACCCCATAAATGAAAAGAGTGAAATTTGTTATTTAGTGGGGAGTGTCTTCAACTGAGAAGTGATCTAAAGAGAAAACTGGAAAATAAAATATCCAAACTAATCTTTTATGGCATGCAGTAAATTCAAAACAATATTGAAATATAAGGACATGAGAACATTAGATTACAAATTACATAGAGGATGGTAGAGAACATTACTGCTAAAGGTTATCTTTGTTGAGCTCTGCATCTGAGAAGGTAGCATGGCAGTCATGAAAACTGTGTATGAGGAAAAATCCTTAAGTGAATCAAATTCACCTGATTAATGTACCTAAATTTTGACAAAGCCTTATGTGTCTTAAGTATTTCCTGAAACATTAGCTTAATTTATCCATGGAAAGCATTATCACTTTTAAACACCTTCGGTGATAGAACCAGAGAGTCAAGCCTAAACGTCTAAACTAGACAACAGGCTTTCTTTCTGGAAGCTTTAGATTAACCAAATTATTTTTACTGACTAGAAAAAAAAACTTCGGTTGAATATTTATGAAAAAATGCTTTGTGAGGCATTTGAACTTATACATAAATCAGAGTAGGATTTCACTTTAGATTTAGGTTACACCAGTAAAAATTCTGGTGTTACTAGACTTCTTAAACCTATTTACATGCACAGTTGTGATAGAATTATACCAAGACAAAATGTTTGACCATAAACAAGTGATAGAAGTGGGAGATACAGAATAATCCAAAAACAGAGCAGTATTTAACAGAGAAGAACAACAGTTCCCTCAGTTCATGTAGTTGTCACTTTTGTAGGTAAGATTATTTTCCTAAGCAAACGCTGATTTGTGGGGTCCAAATGGAGCCTTAAACAAGTACATTGCAAAACAAATAAACAGTAAATAATGGCTATGTATTGGCCTCCAAACAAGTATCTGGTAATAATTTTTTTAGGAGATACCAACATGTAGCATTTTGTAATGTGTATTCAAAGGTATATGTACTCATGAAGGTGATTTTATCAAAGAAACTGGACTGTCAAGGTATGTTAGTTTCTCGGTAAGTTCACTGTGCCAAGCTTCCAAGCAGAATTTTTAATGGGACCAGCAGGAGGAAATGTTACTTTTTTGTCAATCCTTCCTTTCCACTGTGAACTTTAAAATTCCCTCGTGGAACTAGAACACAAGAAAAAAAAATCATCATATTCCTTAAAATGCTTTTAGCTATCAATAAACCATCAGAACATGAGTAGGCTGCTGATTACATAATCAAACTTGCAATGTATGCATTAAATCTGTTTTTAAAAAGCCCTGCTCTCTGACAAACTGTAACTATTTTTTTTTCAAACATGTAAAATAAAGAGTTATGTTAGGAGCCCAGTTAAGTTTCTATTCTGTAACACAGAGTAATACAGTAGTTAGCTTTAGTAGTTAGTTTAAGTAATATAGTGTCTCAAAAGTGTCAGTACTTTTAGTACATATTACACCAAAAAGCATATCTGGAGAGTAGAAGTAATTTAGGGTAAAATATATTCTGATAACTAGTGCATGGCAAAACTGAAAAACAGTGTTAGGCCTTTCATGTGGTACATCACACCGCATCCATATGGCGATGCACAGTTATATCAGTGATTGCAAATGAGATTGAACTGATTATTACAGCCATGTTAGATTTCTTTCTTCACGCATTTTCCTAGCCATGGTTCTTGTGTTCTAAGAATATGACGGTGTCACCAGCTGGATTAGGTGTTCTTGGTCTGCTGTTCCCAAAAGAATACACTTCATGTTTCTAATTCAATTATTTCAGGATCAGGATGCCCTAAAGCCTTGAGATGGAAAACAAAGAGGTGAAAATAAAACAAAGGTAGCTAAAACAAATACATCATTAAAAAAAAAGGGTGAGGGGAAAGACCATCTTCTGATGCTTAAGGAGAGGCTGGGTTAAGGTAGGCCAAGATGAGTAGATAAAGTAGCTGTGAGGACTGGATCAAAGGAGAAGACTTCATTGAACAAGGGTCTTAAACAGAAGTCGAAGGTAGCTTTGAATAATAGCAGAAGAGATTTTGGATTCTGAAGATTGCAGGTTGCAAATTGTTCTGAGTCTATTTTGGTACAGAATTCCCATTGCCCTAGGAGTTCCACACAAAGAACAGAACAGCTCCCTGGGCTCAAACATAGTCTTGCTCAATTTATTGTCTATGAAAGAGCATTTCAGCATCCCTCAAAGTCTGTAATCTAAGAAAAAACAAACACACTTTTACTGCAGCAGCTTAGAATTTTTTTAAACATACTTTGTGCAATTCAAGTTGAAAATTGTAAGATGAGGCAGATGCAATTTAGTTTGTTTCCCTTAAAAAGAACCCTAAAAGTAAAATATATTGCTTAAGCAGCAGGCACCTTTTCCTTTTCAAGCTGCTTCTTATGCCTGAAGCACGATGCTTATAGTCTGAGCATTTTTATTATAACAAAAAAAAACCCAAAAAAAAAAAAAGAAAAAAAAAAAAAAAAAAAAAACCCACAAAAAAAAACACCAAAAAAAATCCAGAACAATGCCAGAGACTATAGCAGCTGTGAGTCAAAACTAAATATCACATGGGTGGGATTACCATAGTAACTAACTCAAATACATCAGATACACTAGAAACAAGTCCACTCTTCAGTTTATCTTTCACCTTTCACCTTCAGTTTATCTTTCACAAGTTGTGATAATTTTCTTTTTTAAAGCTTACTAAAGAATATTAATAATAAGATATCATTATTAATATATTATCCAATAATATAATAACCTCCCTGTTTATAGGCATTTAATATTCCACAGATATAAATGATATTGTACCAAGACAGAAGAAAGGAGTTGGTATCTGAAAATAAAGAGGCACAAAAAGGTATCACGAGGTCCCTGCTTCACTTCAGAAGAGGGTTAAGTTCCTCTTCTGTTTGCAAAAGGAAGTACATCTTTTGTGGCTTCTGATAGTCAAGATAGTGAAGATAATCACCTTCAATAGCAGGTCCTGGGAAAGTATTGAAGTCATAGTAGATGGCAAACACCACAGCTCTGGACACTCTCATGAGACAATCTTTGAAGCATTGGCTCTGTGAGCACCAGTTGGCAATGATGTCCTCAGCCAATCTGAGACCCCTCTCCCCAGTTCTCAGGACCCTGTTTCAGCCCCCCAGGGCTGCTATCTCTGTTCTGGCAGCACTGCAGCAGTACTGGTCTCTACCCCATCTTTTCCCCGTCTTCTTTTGTCAAACTTCATCACTTGCCGTATTGGGGCTGTTGATGGACCAACCTGCGCGCGCCCCACGGCATGGCCAGTTCTGGGACACACTCAAGCCTGGCTGCCCAGCTCCGGGGAATTTGCTGGTCCATACTCTTCTGGACTGACTCTGTCGCAGACAAGGTGAGCAACAGGGTGGATCACCATGTTCATCAAGTAATTAACAATAATTCAATGAAGAAATAGAGGGCAGGTTTGAAACTAGGGGTTTTACTCGGTTTAATTTTGTTCAGTGTTTTCACTAACAATCTGGTGAATGCAATAAAGGGTGTGATTGTTAAAAATTTACTGGGCCTACCTAGGGGGAAGGACCACATATTGGTTGGAAAACAGCATTATCAATGAAAAGGGTCATAATTACATTTTACTAAAATTGGGATACAAAAAAGTGAAAGGATCTGTGCTTAAGTAAAAACTTAAGAAAAAGATATGGAACATCAATCCCTTGGAAAAGAATTTAAAGGCAAGGGTGAAAGAGAGCTGCATTGAACCACATCCAAGTATAACATTACTCAGAAGAAGGTAATCATCACACAGGAGTATACCTGGCAAGACACGCAAATGAATATCTTTCATTCCTCTGCTTCATCTGCAGGAGTTGAACACTCAAGCTGGGGTGTGGCTACAACACAGGCAGTCTAAAGGAGAATAATGCAAATGACCAGAGGTTTAGAAAACATGATCTATGAGGAATGTTTTAAAGAGTAGAAATTTCTTCCCCCTTAGAACACTTGAGAGAGATCATGATAAAAAACCTTTGAGTACCAAAGTCTGTTGTAAAAAAGTGAGAGGGTATTCTATGTCTGTGGATAAATTGTGACAAGAAACAATGAAGCTGAAAATTTAAGCTGTGAAAAGTTAAGAAAAACAGAGTGTTGAGGATTTTGTTTTGAGTCTCTCTGTCACTAAGGTCTTTAGAAATATGCTAGACAGCCATCTGTCAGCAATGATAACATGTATAGTAAATTTTGTCTTCTGGGATGGACTGTCTCTCAGAGACCCTTTCAACAGTTTTTTAACATAGTTATTGCCAAATCTCAGCAGATCTTTAATGGGAACATTGAAAAGATAGTATGTACTGCAGTATCTGTAGAAGAAATACACAGCATCTAGAAATATGGTCTATTGAATTTTCAGATTAATTGTGTAGGACTCTCTGCACTTAGCTCTTGTTGCTGCCACACTTTATGGGGGAAAAAAAGACACAGCATGTTACAGGTTTACAATGGTACCTTATACTAAATTACTAGTTACAAGGTTTTCTTGAGAAACAGAAATTCAAGGATGTTTGATGGACAAGGAATGTCAGATAAAATGTTCGTTACACAAACCTCGTGACAGAAATTATTTGGAAACATCAAAGATAACTTAAGTGATACACAATGAAATCTAAAGACAGATTCATACCTACTCTATGCTGAATACAGCATTTCTGTGGTTAAGTTTTTTGGTTGTTTGTTTTTTGTTTTGGTTTTTTGGGGTTTTTTTGCTTTTTTTTTTAACAGTAAAGAAAGATTTGTGGAATAAAGAGTATTAGAAAATAAACTAAATTTATATTTTACCTTTAAAAAAGGTAAAATATACAACACAGGAGAGCTGATTGTCAGTTTTTTAAAGCAACCGGCCACTGAGAGGTCTCTTTCCTTTTTGTGTCAAAGACAAGAAGGCAGATGTCTAAGGTTAGATTCCTGTTTCTGCTCTTCTTCTGGTACTCTGAAGAAAGATTTATTAGGTTCTGCAAAACAAAACTAGTATTTTGTTTTGGGTTTTGTTTGGGGTTTTTGGGGGGGGGAGGAAAGGGTATAGATCATACAGAAATGGAACTTGTTTTGGCATATATATGACAACTGTGCCCTGCTGTAGTTAAGGGAAGACTTCTTCTCCAGGGAAGATCTCAATTTGAGAAGGCCAGTGTAAGTCCCATACCAGCTAAATGTTTTAGAGGACTGTTTCAACCACATTTGGTAAAATGAGGTATATGTCAGAATGTGGAATAGTGTAGCAGTTTACCCAAAAGAAGATTTAGGTAAATTCCAAGAGGCTTTGGTGCCACACTGAAGGACAAATGGACAAATTACAGTTTAAGAGGCACTGGACAGTTCACACAAATTTCTAAATCAGAAACTATTTCACCCCATGACTTGCAAAATTACTTTGAAGGCATTGGTTCCATTAGAAAGCACAGCTACAATAGCAGTGCACAATTGTACTGGTGCTTTATAAATGGCAGAACTTTTGAAAGCTCAATGCATGTTGGTCATTGTAAATAAAACAACAATGTCTTAAGGGAAGGGATGGGACACTGGGCAGCAGTTATTCAGTGTGTCAAGAGTAAGACCAAATGATACAGCCTATAAGGTTCAGGCATGAAGAGTGCAGAAGGAATTGGCTGGGTTAAAAAAGACAAAAGCAGCAGCCCATGTGTATGGCAAATCTCACTGGAATCAGCAAGGTGGCACAGAGCCAACAGCAAAACTAAGAATGCTCTGGATACGTGCATCTGATCTGGACAGGTTGTGATTCCAGATGGCCAAAAGACAAATCACATCCAGTTTCAACATTTTAAATGTTTAATTTTATTAAAAAGTCCTAACGGAGCTTTTCTGAGCAGGAAATGGCATGATCACTGCTACGCGCAGCTCCAGGTGGGAAACAGTGCATTATTGTCATTTTTATTTTGAGCGAAGTCCTCCTGGTGTGGAGCAGCTGCGTGGTCCCTAGGCATCCTGAAAGGTGGCACTCCAGCAGGATGTCTGGAAGCACGGCTGGCGTGTCCCAGAAGGGGCTGCTCCAACCCGTTCTGCACAGACGGCTGGGAAAGTGCTGGTTCCCCTGTTGGTCACTGGCGCTCAGAGTGCCAGCTTGGACGCCAGTCTGTCAGAATTCAAACTGCCTTCACAAACGGCATGAACTTTATACATGAGAGGAGTAGGCAGCCTACAAGGGACCCAGCAGGGATGCTTTCCAAAATGATCTAAGGCACTGGAAAAAAAAAAAATAAAAGTAAAAAAGGTTTTTATTGCTAACATGAAGTACAGTTTGAAAAATGCAAAATATAAAATCTTCATCATTGGATAAGTTTTCTAAAAGCAACTTCCTACAGGAAGTCCAAGGAGACATGACCCAGAGTATATTAGTTATTTAAATTAATATCATGATCCTAAAAATCTTTAGGGGTTTCTTAAAGGGAAAAAGTTATTGAGAAAATCTTATTTGCCCTTTTCTTTTTTTTTGTTCCATAACTTCCTAAACTCTCTAATCATGTACTTCTCCCTGCTAATTAAAGGACAATATACTGCAGCTTAATAGCTGTCCACGATTCACTGAGAAAGTGAATGAGCTGTCTTATTCTACCTAAAATCATCCACGAACCTCCATCCCATCATAATTTATTTTAAGAAGCAGGTTTGACAGCTCCTCTTCTGGGCCTTCCTGGCAGCATGTTGTATCTTGCCCCTCTGTGCATTGCACCTTGGACAGCACCAGCACAGAGGATGCAGAGCACAGGACATCAGGGTAAAAAAAGGCTAAGGGTCCAGACTATTAAACCTCACCAACTGGCCATGTCTGCCCGAGGAGATTTCTAGAATTATCTTTAATTAGTGGTAACAATTCTGTTGTCAGAAAGAGATGGATGTGAGATTTGAAACCCTTAGCGCCAGATGTGCTTTGCAGCTGGCAGGTAGAGCACAAAACACTTCTTTCAAAAGTCAATGGAAGGGCTTTTCAAAAGCCAAAAACCTGTGGAAGGGTTTTGACTTCTCTCTTCATGAAACATAGAAAATGGCTTGGGAGTTTTAAGGCAGCAGAGAATACAGGCTTCAGCTTTCTTGTAAGGGTTTGCTTTAGCAGTTTTATCAGTCTCTAACTTAAGCAGAAGATGTCAGGAGGTTACGAGGTCTGAGGAGGAACGTTACTCTTACATATAAGCCCAGTCTCTCTGTCTCCCTGTGACATAACATTACAGACCTCTTTATCTAAGCTAGTCAGTGGTAGTTCATTAAATAAAGCCAAACTATCCACACCACAGATTAGAATATTCACTGCCAATGCTGCAAAAAATATAAACCCACAGGACTGCTCTGAGTACATGGGTCAACCATTCAGTCATATCTGCTAAACAGCTGTGAAGTAGCAACTGTGGTTTGCCTGCATCACCTCAGTTACTTAAACATAAGCCATGAATGTCTTACTAGAAGCTCTTTTGCAACAAGTTGATCTCTAAATTAGCTTGTAGATCCATTAGACCCAAAGCTTTGTTTATATTAGAACTGCCTGAGAGGTTGTAATTTGCTGTTCTTTTTAGTTATGAATATCATGGATTGCAAGACGAAGTGGAACAACACTGAACAATAAATGAAATTAAGGAACAGTTAACATCGACCGGTTCATGTCTGTTGCCAAGGGCAAGCTTGGTGAGCCTAATTTTAAATTCTATTGAACAAATTAATGTGTAATTTCTTTATCATGAACAGTGCCTGATCAGAAGAAGCTTCAAGAGGTAAGAAGTGCTAATGGATCTTGAAATTGGATCCTAGCCATGGCAATGAGCCTGGAGCTGTGCATCACCATAAATGGATGGTCTATAACTACAGTGTGAAGAGATAGAATGTTGGTCACAGACGCTTCTTCATGCTGGATTTTCTTTATCAACATTTCTTGTCTTTAGAGCATCTCTGCCTTCTTTCAAGATTTTTTCAAGTGTCATCAGGATTATTTATTCTCTTTATCTCTGTATCTTCTATTCCGATGTACTCTTTCTCCTTTGTTTTATTTTTAAAGGCACCTAAAATAAACTTGAAGAATTTTAAGTATCAGTTGTGTCAACTTTCATTGCAGCAGCAAACACAACTGCAATTTTTGTGTGACCAGAAAAGTATGTGTTCAGGAATGCATATAAACCTATCCAACTGCTGAACTATCTTATTGTACCTTACTTGTGATTTAATGAAGGAAACAGAGCAATGGGATGAAAAGCCAAAATGCTATTAATTAGCACCTCTTGGTACAAAAACAAAATAATCTCTTTTTTTTTTTTTTTTTTTTTTTTTTAATATGGAATAGAAAGACAATTATACCGGAAATGCACCTGTACTTCAGCTGTATGTTGTCATTTTTGTAGAGTCTATTTGCTTGTACCAGGCTTTGTAACTTTTCTTCAAATGACAATTTAAAGGGCTTTAAAACTTCATATGGAAGTTCGATTTTTCATAAGATCTTCAAAATAGTCAATCCCATGTAACATAATTCCTTCAAAGAAACTAATAAACAGGAATGACTCTCACAATTTTTTAACGACCTTGTTTTACAAGCACATTTTCACAGTATCACCATAAATATTTTTCCTACTAAGAAAAGTTAGAGAGATTTTCTTCTGGTTCTGGAGACCTTTGTTTGTTTGTTTCTTTTGTAAGAGCAAAATGCCTTTCCAATTTCTTCAAATTTCAGATGCCTTTCCAAAAGAAAAGACAGTGGTTTCAGCTCCAGTAAAATACAAACAGAATTATTTGATATCCTGGATACACAAACCCACTTACAAAGAGCAAACTGGGAGGACAAATGGCAATTTTGACAGAAAAAAAAATTAAGAAATTGATTCACGTAAATCCCTATTAGCAGCATATATCACAGGGCAGAACTGTAGGATGAAGGAAGAAAAGGAGGAGAGAAAATACACAAATGTGAATGTTGTGGGCTGAGGAGGGAAAGAGTAGTAGGACACAGAAATGGATGGCTATGATGCAATGACTACAATGCAATGATTAGCTTTGATTTTCCTTGTGCTGTAGGTTTTCTCTGACTGTACTGTAACACTTGCTGAAGTATCAATGTATCTGCTCTGTATTGAGAAGATGACCCTATCAGCCAAGGGTGATTCACAGTTCTTACTGAGAAATTAATTTTTGACTTCTCCAGAGAAGTAGATTTTGTGATAACATTCTGCTGTGGTGTTATTTTACAAATGCCATATATAATATACAATAGACCAAATATCTTCTTTACCACAGGTAAATGCTCACTGTCATCCATCAATATCAAAGGTATTTTATATATGGTCATAACTGAGAAGCCGACCAGTATTCTTTTTTACTAATTCACAATAACCATCCTTTTTGATATATTCTTTAAACATAACCCAGAGAGGTATATTGTGTTTAAATAGCATGTGAGATCTGTTCCATGTTGAAAGGAGAAGTATACAAATGAGCCTTCATTCAGCTGAAAGCAATCTTGAAAATTTTCTTGCCCGTTTTTATTACTGATAAAAATTATGCCTTCTCAATCCTTTAACCTCTAAAAGTGATATTTTTATTGGCTTTTTTCCAGTAATTATTCCTTCAGCTTTCAATTTAGGATCCTTTTGTTCTGGTATCTCAACGTCCAGTTTTGCAAAGAGTTTTGCTTCATTAATAATCTATTCATTTCCATACATTCTCTCTAAAGTCCTGGTTGTTCTCAATGAATAAAAATTGCATTTCTGGTAATGCATTCCATGTTTGATTACAAATTAACATCTTTTGGTTCAAATGAAAGAATCCAAAATGATACAAGAGAAAAAACCTCACATAGCTAATATGGGAGGATGATGTCCTGTGGAAAGAAAATATCTCATAACTGGAGAAACTGAAAGCCTCTAGACAGAACAGAAAAGTTCTGCATGGAACAAACTCCTTGAGGAAGTGGCAAGTACACCCGAAATTTTTGTAGACATTTGATAGGCATCAAGTATATATTCCTGGTTTCCTATAATTCCTAAAATAATCCATCTCTAGTTGTTCAATAAACAGCTCCTGAGTTCACCTAAAAATTTTGTCTTCACAGAATCACAGAATATGCCAAGTTGGAAGGGACCTACGGGGATCATCAAGTCCAACCCCTGGCCATGCTAAAGATCACACCCAAGAACCACCTGAGAGCATTGTCCAAATTCTTCTTGAACTCCCTGGGCAGCCTGTTCCAGTCCCAACCACTCTCTGAGTGAACTAGTCTTTTCTAATATCTAACCTAAACCTCCCCTGACACAGATTCAGACCACCCTCTCAAGTCCTGACCCTGGCCACCACAGAGAAGAGATTGGGGTCTGCCCCTCATCTTCCCCTCACAGGGAAGTTGTACCTGCAGTGAGATCTCCCCTCAGTCTCCTCCAGGCTGAGCAGACCAAGTGACCTCAGTCACTCCTCAGCTTCTCCTCAAGCCCTTCACCATCTTCTTACCCTCCTTTGGACACTCTGCAATAATTTGATGACATTTGCATTTGTATACTGTGACACCAAAACTGACCCCAGGACAGGGATGGCCCTCCTGGCTGCCAGGGCACTGCTGGCTCATGTTCAACTTGCCACTGACCAGGAGCCCCATCTCCCTTTCCATGGCACTGCTTTCCAGCCTCTCATTCCACAGTCTGTTCATGTCCAGGGTTGCCCCACACCAGGTGCAGAATCAAATGCATTTTCCCTTGTTGAACTTCTTCTGGTTGGTGCTTGCCCAGCTCTCTAGTTTTTCAAGGTCTCTCTGCAGGGCATCCCTGCCTTCAAGGGAGTCAACAGCTCCTCCCAGTTTTGTATCCTCTGCAAACTTCCTTGGTATCCCTTCCAGTCCTACATCCAAGTCTTTATGAAGATGTTGAAGAGCACAAGGCTGAGGATGGAGATCTGTGGAACTCCACTGGTGACAGGTCACCAGTCTGGTGTCACCCCATTCACTATAACCCTTTGTGACTGGCCCATGATCCAGCTGCTCACCCATCCCATGACGTCTTTATCCAGCTGTTTGCTGGACATTTTGTCTGAAAAGATGCTGTGAGAGACAGTACCAACAGCTTTACTGAAATCCAGAAACATTACATGAACATGACTTCTGTTGATCAGCTACGTGAGTCACTGAAGGAGATGCTTCGAGAAGCCAGCAGCAGCATTTTACAATCTTACCATGATGCTACACTGATTAATTTAAATGACTGACCTGTTTGGAATCAACAACATGCCACCTGTCCTGTACCAACAGGTCTCAGTAATTTAAACCACCCTAACCCTACATTCAGACAACTAAAAAAAAAAAAAAAAAAAAAAAAAAAAAAAAAAGAAAAAGAAAAAGAAAAAGAAAAAGAAAAAGATACTTAAGGGCTGGTTCCTCAAAGGGACAGTGTTATAAAAATCTGAAGTGTCCACAAATTGCTAGCTCAAATTTTCCATGCAATGGAAACAATTAAGTACCAATAATGGAATGTGCAGATGCCACAACATGGAGAAGTTGCTACTTACAGTAATCAATTGAAAATGCTGAGGACACAGGGGACTAAAGCCTGTTATTTACCAGGACCAGAGCAGTGTGCTCTAGCTGCTAACTCTGCCATCAAAAATAGTAATCCATCCTTGGATTGTGGTGTTTTAACAGACATCCAAAGAGAACAGTGAAATTGTTCTTTTGAACACTCCTCCAAAATGTTGGATCCTCACCTCACCATCTTCTTCATCTGCCTAACTTGGATCTGTGGTTATGTCAATCACTTCCCCATATTACTCAGTCTCAAGTTATTTTGAGATGACACACCCAGAAAGCTTCTCTTTAGAGAAAATGCTTCAACACTTCAGTTATTCCCAAGAATTACAACCCACATCTGCTATTAGCCTTTGCAGTGTTCCCCATTGGCCCCCTTAACTGCAAAACCACAAGATATTTCTGAACAATGAAAATATAATGACAGAGCCTGCAGGTGAAATGGTTTAAATCCTTGCACACAGGACATATAGTCCTGCCCTGAGCATCTCACTACCATTAGCTTTATATGTGCTCAGCATTATAAGGTTGTGAGGTTAATTTTTGCATGTTAAGATTACCTGGCAATTGAGCAGAGATGATGACAATTTCAGAAGGATGGTTGCAGGTTAAAGTACTTTTAGAAACAGAATATTAGAACCTTTGGATCCTATGAACTTGTCAAAATAAACTCATTGAGGGGCTTTAACTGGTTGGCCAGCATTCCTCTTCTGAGGACCCAGGCAGAAGAGTGACCAGAAGTTCATGATTCCACCCATCACTACAGGAATCCTCATATTTTGGTTGAAAAGAAGATATATACTATAGTCCCCTGCAAAATGTCAATTCTTTTCATTTTATTTTATTTCTAATCTCCAGGAATACTGTTTGAACATTACAAAAGAAATCATCAAAGATGGACAAATACTTTCTGTGTGCTCTCCAAAAATGGAAAACTCAACTGAGAAATTATCCCCACAAGATAAAACGTACTAAACAATTTAACAATTTGATGGCTTTGGCCAGTTCTTCTGTCATTTTCAGAGCCTTGACTGTATGAATCCCATTCCTGGAGAACAACTGTTCATTATTTTCTTTCATTTAACAGCTGATTCCCATACATCTACATAGTGAGGCAGTTCCTCTGAAATGGTCTTTTGATGTGTATAGTAGTTAATGAGTTCTCAAAAAAAAAAAACCCCACAGGTGCATTAACCAAAGAGTTTACAGATGCTTTTAATTATGGGAGCTGTATGCAGAGCACTCAACAACTGTGACCTTTGGTTCAGGCTCTGAGAGTCTCATTACAATAGAAATGTCCCTGCAGCAGCAGCAAACAAGGGTCAGCTTTGTGAAAGATACCTATCTGCAGCTGCTGTCAACAAGTCAAGGCAGAATTAAATACAGCAGCTAGAGTTTTAGAGTTGGTCTGACCTTGTACTCCTATCTGCATAGTCCCAGGACAAAAAAAAAGTTGGTAATACCAACATTACATGATCAGCTGTTTCCTCCAAGCAGGATAGTCCTCTGTGCAAACAGGAATAAAATGTGTTATTTACTAAGGTTTCACTAATACTTTAATTGGAAAAAAATTCAAATGAAAACTTCATAATGAGTCAAATTTTAAGTTCATATATATGTCATGATCAAAATTGACATCTCATAATCTTCTCTAAGGTGAAGTTTAGATTGGGTGTATTTTTAGTATGTGTCAGGCAGTGCTTGACAGAAGGTGCCATGATGGAGGTGAACATTAAAAGATTATTTACTATGAATTGTTCATTTTATTGGATGGAGAAGCTTAATAGTTTGCTGGCAGTGAGACACAAATGGAACTTAACCTCCTGGAAGAGATGGAAATACAGCAACACAAGTTTAATGGAGCAAATTCAAGAATTTTTAGCTTGAGGTAAATTTCACTGAAGTCTGGGAAAGAGGGACAATCCTCCAGAAGGTCAGAAGTTTGTAACTTATCATTATTTGACACAGATCTGAATGCAAAAAGTTACTCCCTCAGAAGAAGGCTCCTGGTTCCAGTCTGTCCTAGGATGAGACAATTGCCAGCAGGTGCCTTCCTGGCAGCTGTTATACCGTGCTGGTTCTTATGAGCCTGATGGTTTCAGTGCAAGCATCACACTGGAAATGAAGGGTCTTGGCTTATGAGCACCAAGGCTTCCAGTGCTTGGAAGGGGCTGAGCATGTTTACAAACTCTGGGATATTGCAGGCTGCTTCCCTGCAGACACCTAAATCCCACTGTCCCCAGCTTCTGGGTGAGCTCCTGAGGTGTGGGAGTCACAAGCAGCCAGTGGGGTGCACATGGCACGAGTACAGCACCTGATGTGCTTAAACTTGGTGTGCACCTCGGTGAATGATCCAGGGAATTCCTTTTCCATACGAAGCTCTGTACTGACTTCATGTTTAGCCCTGAGAAATATTTATTTGACCTCTATATGACTCAATTTCTCTGACTGTAATGTGACTATACAATAATACTACCCCAGCTTTAAAGACTATTATGCATATAAATCTCTGGAACATGTGGAATATTATTGTTGTTGTTGTTGTTGTTGTTGTTATTGCCATTTTTCATATTTGGAAATCCAATAACCCCCGTCACCTGTGTTATCTTCTGTGGACATAAGTGTTCTATTTTACCTGTGTCCTGAAGCAGCCCTATCATTTGACAATGTTTGCTTAAGCAAGCATTTCTTTATTTTAGATTTATATATCTGTAAACCCCTATAGTTTATTGATGCTTGAAATACTAGCTTGATCTCTGTTCTCATATCATACATCACAACATTTTTTTTGCTAATTCATACATCATTGTCGATAAATGCATTTGACATATGTTACCCCGATGCATTTTAAAAAGACATTATATAGAAATATAGTCTAAGACCTGTATTTGATGAGGTGGAAACACACAGGAACTAACTTAAGGGATTTCAAGTTCTTTCCATTCTATGGAACAAAACCAGTAACGAGCATGCTCTACAACGATACGAAGATGTTTAGCACTCAAAATCTGAGTCCTTAAATAGGAATCAGGCTTAGATCAGAAGATTGCATGCTGACTTTTGAGACAGTGTTCCAAATTTCCCACATGACATTCACTGAAAATAGATAAATATTAAAATTGTAGCAAATATCTTGATGATGGGAAAACTAAGATGCAGCTACCTTCTCTTTTATGCACCTGTCACCAAATTTAAATGCAGCAGTGTCAGTACAATGTGGACAGTCTTTCATACTCTCTGGAAGAATTCACTCCCTTAATCCTTAATCAAGAAGATACTTCTTCTTAATTAGGATAAGCTGCACCACATTTATTCAATACATTAATTGCACAATGTAAACATATACATCAGTAGATATTTGCTTGAGTACAATACACTACAATGTAAAGGTATACATCAGTAGATATTTGCTTGAGTTTCTCCCCAAAACACCAGCTGTATAACCCCAGACCATTTCATGAGTGCTTTGATTAGGGTTGTTTACATTCCTTAGGTTCCTCATTTGATGTAAATAATTTTGCAACAGTGTTTTGAAAAAGTGGTCTAGTACTTCGTACCTGAACTGTTTGCTCTCTCTTGGTACATAACTAAAGCTTTATGTATGTCTATATGAAATAATAGGAATTTTTGAGAATTCTGTGCTTCATTCATGCACCAAAAAGTAACCAAAAGTGATAGTGATAATGAATCCATGGTCACTTTTCATCATGGTTAAGGTTAGCAGATGGGTTTCTAAAGGTTCTATATGAGGATCACTGTTTAATAGGTTTACAATGATCTACAAATTGCAGAGTAACAAGTTAAAAAAAAAAGAAAAAAGAAGTGTAAATTACCCAAAATCATAGTCACCTTTGGTTAAATCTGGAGAGGCCAGAACATAAAAAAGACTGAATCAAGTTATGTAAATCATCAGCACAATATAAGAAAACATCCTTATTGATATCTGGAAATCCACTTGAAGAAAATATAGTGTTGCCAATAATATTACATGTATAATGTTGTCTTTAAAAATGGGTTAAGCAGTACTCTGTGTTACTGATCTGTAATGCAAAAATAGACTGCTCAAATGTCTCATGGCAGAAGAGAAAGGAAATGTTATGGACAGCACACCATGAATTTTTGCTCCACGTACAACTGTTCTGAAAGGAAGCAAATAGGTTCCCGAAGTAAATAACAAATGGGATGGTAAGTAGCACAGAAAGTGTCTTTTATATTGTCACTGATACTTCTTGCTTTAGACTGGTATCTTATCAGAGAAAGCATACTGCAAAAATAGACAGGTTGAGTGAAGACAGATAAGAACAAGTTACTGGTATAGGAAAATGTCTCTACTTCAAAGACTAAAAGATTATTATGTTCAAAGATAAAAAAGGGGAGCCTGATAAAAATGCATTAAATAAGATTGAACTGAGAAAGTAGACTTTACAGGAAATCACCCTTCAATACACTAAAAGTAAATATTTCTAAGAAATAAACATAATTTCTACCCAACATATGATTATATGAGGGAAGCTATTTCCTGAACATGGCTTTGACTATTGAAATTGAGAAAGCTTGAAAGTGTTTGGATGAGCAGGTGATGAATGGCATAGTAATAACACTTGTGCCTATTCACTCTCACATTTCATGTTTCCTTTTTCTCTGTGATATTTGGGGTTAGATTCAGTCACCTGGGTCTGAACATACTCCTAGTGCAATTTGAGATCCTGCAGGATATGCTGTGTCATATTGACCACGGGATGATGATTTGGTTACAGTGTGGAGTCTCAGATAACTCTAGGCACTCTAGACATCTACAGACCTTAAAACTTGTCACTGTCAAAGGAAAGTCTGATCTACAGCAGCCACAGGTCTACTGCAGTGTGAAAGATCACAAGTTTCTACTGAGTACTTCCACAAGAATAAACAACAACTTGGTGAAGGAAAAACATTCTCAGTGAACACCAGTAAGAAAATGACTGAAAACCAACCTGTATTCAAACCATTATTTTCAACAATACACTCAAAAGGGAATCCAGATTCTGCAAGACAAACTCAAAAGGAACAGGAATATAGAACTTGCTCAGTTCTGCCCTTGGTCACCTCTATCCACCTTACAGTAGGTCATACAGCTGTGAAGGTTAGTGATAAACCTACTGCCTGCTGGCTTGCAGATCTGTAAGATTGCACCAAGTACCTGATAATTCTTTTTCTGAATATACTTCTAGGAAAAGCTATTATGTTCAGGCCTGAGGGGGCATATTCTGCTCACTTCAAACCATTTTCTTTATGGATAAATTTCTTCCTTAAGTTCTGTTTAACTACTATAAGCCTGTAAGGACCATTTTGTCTCATTTTCCAATGAAGGTGATGATGAAAAAGAAGGGAATGTAAAATATTGGTTTACCTCAGTATAGAAATCTGATTTCTGCCAAGCGAATGAAGAAATACTTATTTAGAACATAAGCCTACTGTCAGGAACATAAATACACAGCTTCAGGACTGTTACATTTGTATGTATGAGGAAAGACTGTTTTTATTTGAAGGAAATACTTTATTAACTTATTCCTTTTAATTAAAAACCCAAGAGATCCTACATCCTAACAAGAGCAAGCAGTGACATTCATCATAAACAGTGGAAATATTTGAAATTTGCAAGAACATAAACAGATTTCCTTTAAATTAGTAAGTTTTTTCCCAAACCTTCTGTCATGTGTAGGAGAAGGTTTAATGGCCATGTTACCTGAAAATGCACATCTATAATGGGGAAACAGACAACTTGTGTAGCGTCTGTTCTGAGGTAATTTTCTATCCCATTGTCATTAAGTAGAAGATGAATCCTTTAATTATACTTTAAAATTCAGTCATGCTGTTATCCCACTAGTTAATTCAATTAAAATGAACCCTTGTTAATTCAATCAAAAGGAATCAAACCAACTCTTGAACTGCTTTTCTTCCTTGTGTTTTTCTTTTGGAGGAGGTCTGAGGCGATAAAGGGAAGAAGGATGAACTAACACCAGTGTGCTTGTCCCTGGACCCTGACAAAGCAAACCTTACACCCTTTCATGCATATACAGCAGCTCTCTGTAGGAAGGGGCCCGTCACTATTTCAGTAGCTTTTACACATGCTCAGAGTTTTGTCTGTCATGCCCTTGTCCATGTGCAAGAAATAAAGATATCATCAAATTGTTAGATATGAGGTTAAAAATGGTGATGGGAATGGGGGATAATTTATTCTATATGACATGCATTTTTGTTTATTCATTCATGAAGGCCATGTCTGCAAGATATGTAATGCCAGCTTGCACACACTGCAAAAATATGAATAAATGAATAATTGTTTTGATAATATTAAACAGCATGTGTGATGTAGCAGAGCAACATCTGTTATTAGCAGTATAAACAAAAGGAGTTTTTACTGATTGTGTGTCATTCTGCATACAGGAGCCATGTAATAGGCCCAATTTGGTAACTTGTTGCAGACAGCAGGAGGGATTGTGTAGGCCTGCTGTGAAAAACAGGAACAAGATTAGAGCAACAGTTCTTTCAAATGTGGAAAGCAAAAAAAGCTCTATAAAGCTGCTAAAGGAGGAAAGAATAAAATGTATATAGAATTGCTTGAGCTCATAGAAACCATTTCTCTTTTTGAATGTTATCATCTTCCCTTTACTTTTTCGTGTGTCCTGCAGTGAGCTGAATAGCAGTAGCTAAGTAACCTGGATTTCAGAGGAATCTGTCAGTGTTAAATGCTTTTAGGCACCACCTAAGATAATAACCATATAGTTATGATATTCTTTATGACACCAGGAACCAGGAAGGACAAAAACAAGTGTTTCCTGTTCTAAATGTATTAATAAATCTTGATTCAAAGAATGATAATGTGTACTGAGGATTACACAAAAATGCAGAATGTAGTTTTGGCTATATAGTTAAGCAGAAATAGTATCTCACTGCTGCTTAGAGAAATGGTGTGACTCAACACAACCACTGCTGTCCTCATTGAGGCCATCATTGGCCTTTTTCTGATCCCAAGATGAACTTTTTCAAGAAAAGATTCCAACAGAAAAGATAGCTCTAAGGTTACTTTTCTGTTGGTTAAGATCTTTTTCTCTGGGGAGGAATGAGCACAAGAGTAAATATAAGAGAAGTCAATGGACTACACAGATGAAGTTGCCTGCTCTGGATGCTGTTTGCTGTAATGAACTATATGGTGAAATGGGACCTTCCATCCTCCAAAGTGATTTATAAATCAGTATGTCACAGTGTCTGTTTGGATATTTCCTCACTGGTTTTACTGCATTATCACTGTTTTACAACCACTTTTGTATGTTTATTTATTTCCAGCTATTGATTGGAAGCCCCCAGGTGTCTCTGAAATTAACCCTGTTCTGAATCTATACCTGAGCTCCTCATGCAGCATCACACAGCTGCAGAATCTTTACCTGACTTATCTACAGCTACCTCATCACTTCATCTCCAAGTCTATCATATATTTAAAACCATACACAAAATAAAATCTCTTGTCTTAGCTAAACATATCAAATGGCTTCCCTTCAACGGCATTTTGCAAAATTAGGAACATCAAAACACAGCAGCAACGTACTTAGGAGAAGGAGTAGTACAGCTGTGTAAAAATGGGGGCCTTCCTCTGGCATGGCCAGCACTGACTCAATCTCCCACGTAGAACAACAAGAGTTCTGCTCCTTTCATTCCACCTCCTGATGACATGGACTCTCAGTCCTGAGCTTACCTTCTTTAGAATGAAATCATGAATAGGCTTTCAGTTGCACAGTGTGTCTGAGAAAACAAGTATGTTCTCTGAGTTGTACAATTGTACAGTTGTACAATTCTTTGCTTTCATTCAAATATCTAGTTGTTTGGGTTTTTTCCTAACATGCATAGAAATGTAAATGTCTCTCAATTATTTCATGTATAACAGAAACTTGGAAATTTTTTGTATTTTCACTTCTGAACAAGGCAAAAGAATTGCATTCCATGCCCATCATTTGTCTTTTCATTTCACTTTTGAATTTGTATACAAAACTGAGAACATAATACTGAGCTCATGACATCACTGTAAATATAAGCAAACTTTTATGGTGAACATTCTGAGATTTGTAGCAAACTGACAAGTGTTAGTCTTGCACAGGTATGAATATGAATGTTTCCTTTTATTCCTTTTTGATGAGCCAGAGTGGTTTCTAGAGAAAAGTATAGGACATTTTAATGAATATTCCAGTGGGGTAAACATAATCACTTAAAGATATAGCAACCCCAGAGAGCGGTATCTTCAATAAATATCAGGTCATATTTTTACCTGAATCATCAGTGAATCTTAGCAATCTTCTTAGAACAGAAATCAATAAATATTTTCATCTACTGCTTAAGCCAGCATTCAGTACTGAACTGATAGGTCAAACAAAAAGCATACAGCTTGCAGGGCTGGGACAGCAATCTCATTCTTGAAGCAAATCCAAAAGTATTTGAAAGAATATTGGGGGTGAAAGAGGGATGTTTGTTATTTTGTAAGCAATTAAAATCTGTCTCTACCTGATGCCAAAAGGACAAAGTAGTAAATCTTATACTGTCAATCAGAATTAAGCTAGCATGTACCATGAGAGGATTTTTAAATTATCACAGCAGGTTTTCATTGTAGCCTTGCCTACTGATTGTTAATACACCTTATCTCTCAAAGATTCAGGATTAGAAACAACACCCTGTACTCTACTTCATCCATTCCACAACAAATAAAAACTACAACACCATAGGGAGGATCCTAAAATCCCCACAGACACCAAGGAGAGAACTTCTTTGGAACAACAGAAAAAATGGAAAATCTGACCACTAGCTTTTCAGAAATTCATTCAAACCCTTCAAAGCAGGGTTTTAATCCATCTTCTGTGGACCTTAGAGAAAATGGAGCAAGACCAGTGATAGCAGACATAAATTTTGTGGAAGGTAAAAACCAAAATGAGAGTTTGCTCACTGCTTTATGAAACCAGGATGACAGACATTCTATGTTGCTAAGTGCATTTTGGTCTTCTTATAAAAAAGAATCGTAGTTTCTGAGAAAGGCAATACAAGCCCACTGAAGAGTCTCTTCTGGATAAGATATCCCCTGATGCATTAATTTCTGTGTCATTAAATGTCTTTGCATGACATAGAGTCATAGCATGACCTCTTTATAAACTACCACAGAAAAGAAGGCATTTTGACATCTGAGATAAGTGACACAAAAGATTATTTTCACTAAGATGCCTCAAACCAGGCATCATCATCAAAGAGTTTGATGCAACAACAACAATAGATATATCCTAATGTACAAGTTGATCCTTAAGAATGTTTTTCTAAGTCTAAATGTTGGACACAACTGTGCAACACTCTGGTCACACAATTGGTACAAAGTAAATATAGCTTCAGAAAGGAGTCACAGTCCACATTTTCTAGTCTGAACAATATTAAAAGAAAGGAATAAATAAGTAGAGTGTGATGTGTGAAATCAAACAAACAAAAACTCCCTCAGAAAGTACTTTCATGATCCAGTATCTAGAAAGAGAAATTTTTCAGATAAAGCACCAATTGCAAAAATAAAGCATGATTTTTTTCATGCAGGTTTTGAGAAATACATTTGTTTTTTTTTTTATTACATAAAAAAAAATACAGCATTTTCACTGACATAAATGTCTGTGACTTGATTTGCATAAAAGAGAAGGAAACCAGTAGTTGTTATGGCAGCAAAGAGCAGGAACATGGTTGCAAATCTTTCTTCCATCCTATGTTAATTAAATGTACCACAGTGTGTGAAGTAGCTCTCAGCAAACTTGTATTTTAAAATTCTTGAGTGTAATTGAAAAACTCGCTGCAAAGAATGCAAACGGCTGCTGGACAGATCAAAGAGCATATGAAGAGTTATTTAGCAGGTTTGCTAATGGAAAGATAATGGCTTTTATGAAGATGATGGAACAAAAATAAAACAGCAGACCTGAGGATAAATTAAAAGATGGAAAGAGGCCTTGTAAAATGAAGCAGTAACACAAATCCATTAGCTGTAAACACTGGGTAATATTAATCCTGTAAATGGTACTCCACGTCCATTTTGCACATCATCTTGGGTGAAAGGTGGTAGCTTGTAGCAGAAAATAGGTTCTCTTTTATTTTAATGGTCTTGAATAAGGCTGTTGGCCATATTGACAGCTGTGCTGAGTAGCAGCTGGTAGCTAGGCAAAGTTGTTTAATGTTTATAACAATGAATAATAGATTTGTATGGTTTAGCTTTTTTTATAAGCTTTTTATAAACATCTACAATAAATATTTTAAAATGTTGGAAAAAATATTAATTTAAAGGTAAGTTTTCTATCAAAATGAAGTTTTATTGAAAGAAAAGACAGAAAAATGATGAAGGCAATTTTGCACATCACATAATCAGATTCATTAATCATATGCTCATTCAGAACAATAAAGTTAAAAAAGTAAGGAAAAAATTAAATATTTTATTTACATTAAATAGTTATATTAAATGAGGGAAATGCAAAGGAAGAGAATATGGGGCTTGATCTGGCTCCCAGATGTTTTCAGTAAGAACTGGTCAGAATTAACAGTTTGTTAAAAACATATTAGGAAACATTATCGAAGGCAGTGGAGTCCATTACTTTACTATGAAATGTTATAGGGGCAGGTTTTTGTTCTTCAATCATTTAAAAGAATCTTGGGAAATTAAACTTCCTTCCTTCCTTCCTTCCTTCCTTCCTTCCTTCCTTCCTTCCTTCCTTCCTTCCTTCCCAGATGGATGGAATATTTTAGAGACATGAGAACAGCAGCTGCTTAAAGGTAGGAAGATGGTTCTGATTTATTGTTTAGTAAATTAATTTACTATGTCAGGTTGGTAGACCAATATTATTTAATGGTGTGTGAAGTTATTACCACATCATTAAAAAAATAAAATTACCCCCACCAGCACCTGCTTATAAGGGGTAAATTGAAAAACCTTAACCAAAACTGTTTTGCCTAAAATCAAGCAGGTCACCCTTAGCCACACTGATCAGTTCAGCTTTTTCAACAACAAAAAAACCACTAGCACTGATGGTTCAAAGGAGGACTTAAAGGTTTTAATGCAGCATTTCACTTGAGTTCAGTCCTGTGGACAGTTAGACAGTTATATCAGTTTTTAGAACCTGCTCTGTTCCTTCAGTTTCTGAAATGCATATACCAGGCCACAGCCTGGGTTTATTTTTATAGCCATCTACCACTCCCAGTGCCTTACTTTGTCAAAAACTTTAACTCATGAGGGAAGAAAAACCATTTTTTGCATTGTGTTCTGTAAAGCTGAGAAGCAGCAAACAATTTCTGCAATTAAGCAAGCTTTCTGCTATTTCTTTTTGTGGAAGAGTGTTTCATCCACCTGACTCATCAATGGTCCTGGAGCAAAAGGAAGTGGACAGTGAGGAGTAGCCTTTGTAAGAGAGGGGTTCAGTATTCAGTAAGATAGATATCTCACTGACATGTCACTGGAGCTGACAATATACCAGCTACCTGGTGCATTGGCAATTCCTATTTTCTGTTTTTCAAAGGCCTTTTTAGACAGTTGCCTCTCCACAAGTTGACTTTTATGTTTGTACATGGACAATCTTAATGGATTAACATTGCGTTTGGATGATCTGCCAAATCTGTGTCTTTGGGAAGGCCAACTCTGCCAGAAAAAAACATCTATTTTCATTCTTCCTAGGTGTGACTCAGTAATCTAGAGAAGCATATCTTCAGGGAAGTCCTGTTTTTCCCCCAAGTTTGATCCACATTTAGAACCCATTACACTCTTCAATGGTGTACAAAAAACTATTTTAGGCTGCAAAATTCAAGAAATAGAAATAGGTGAAAGTGATTGGGTCACTTGCAATCTCAACATTTTTTAGGGCATGTCACTGCATGAAGTCAATAATATGATGTAACATCTTGGCAATATCTTATCCTGTCTTCAAAGGACATTCAATAAAAAAAGCTCTTCTCTAAATGAGAGATCCAACAAGGGCTGGAAAAACAAATGTGTTTCTCTTTAAATAAACTCTTTAATATGAGGAGGAAAGGAAATATCTTCAAATACTAAAATAGGCTTTCTAGTTTTTTTTAAAGACTATAATTATGAAATTAATTTCTAAAGAGCAGAATTATTCTGTCAAAAATTAGGATTTTAAATTACTTTGAATTAAATGAAACATCAGCAGAGATCGCCCTGTGTTTTGCAAAGCTGATTTTGTGGTATTTCATAACATTTTTTCACGCTCAGACAAGTTAATAAAGAAAACTGCTTATCCAATGATGGCCAACCACAGATACCTGATGTGCTATTGTAGAGCTGCCAACAGTTCCAGAGTTCTTCTCTAAAACATCACCTGGGTTTTCTGTGTTGTCAAGCTATGACATGCAAAGGCATTGTAAGTACTGTGGGTAATGAGGTTTCTAATCGTGGCATGAAAATGCCATCAGTCTCTAAATTTTGAATGCATGGTAGAAAAAAAATTAAAAAAAAAAAAAAGCAGAGAAGTATTTTCCTTTATAAAGTTAGAAAGTTAAATGATAAGTAAAAGATAAATACACCATTTTTCTGGACATAATCTCTCCTGATATAAGTAAGTGAGAATAAATATTTTAAAATTATTATTGAAGTTTTTAACTAATATAAATACCTTTTCATATATTTGCATGGACATGTCTGATGGTCATGTATGGAATGGAGCTGAAAGGAGCTGTCATTATTTTTATGTGCATTGGAAAAATGGAAACTGTTAAGGCATTCTGTGATCTCCCAAGCATTTTTTTCACTAAAAATATTGGGAAAAAGAATGGGGAGCTGTTGCATTTGGTTTTCTCTCAGGGAAATATTTGATTTTCTGGAAAGTTTTGATCTTTTTTAACCAAAAAATAGAACCACATATGTTCATTTCCATCAATATTGATTGAATGTATGCCAGAGAAGATTAATTATTAGAAAAAAAATGCCTGTCAGATTTAGGCATAATGTTAATGTATGACATCAGGGGTCAGATTCAGTTAGGCAGAGAGCAGACCTGCACCAGTTCATGGCCAGAGACAGCATTTCTGCTTCCCAGTGACTCTACCCAGGGACTTACCTAGCTTTGAGGAACATGTGTGGTTTCATTGTCCTGTACAGTCCATAAAAAAAGAGGTAATAGTTTCCTAATACCACAGTGCTTCCCAGGTGTACTGTCTATGTTCACCCTGGGCTATTTTCATTTCCTAGTATTGACACCATACCTACAATGAAAACTTAGTTTATTTTGAAGGCATGGCCAATCATCAGTGTAAAATTCTAAGTCATGGCCATTTTCAAGCATTCTTTTCAAGCATGAAAGGGCACAGAAATCAAGACTTCTGACTTACTAAACTTATAGAAATTCATGTGAAGTTTAGTACTTACTAGTTAAGTAGCACTTATTTATTTACACTCATAGTAATTAAACTCACAGAAAGCATGTGAAAATCTCTGGATGGGAAATAAAGAAGAAAGAATTGATTGTCCTGTGTCTCAAAGGAAAAGACATGCAGAACAACATTGTTTTCAGCCACTCTGTGGGTGGTAGCCCAAGAGCCCACCAGCATTCATGAACTGGCTGATGGGTGCCCATGCACATAGCTCAGTACACTGCTCCACAGTGCTTGCTCTACTGCGCCCTGTGTTTGTCACAGCAGGTCTTGGAAGAGCCTGCTCCTGTGATGGAGGGTGCAGTGGTTTCCAGGGCAAGGATGCAATGGAAACAAAAGTTTATGAGTTCTGCTGATACCAAACCAGCACATTTTCCTAAAAAAAATATGTGTACATTCTTAGATCTTCATGCTACAGGAAGTAACTTTCTATCAAAATTTCTTTTAAATATTGACCATTGAAGGAATTCTAGTTGCAAGTGCATCAAAGAGCACAGTTTTTCTGGATTCATTTAGGCTGTGTCCTTTTATATTTTTTGCCATTTCTACAGGAAAATGACGATTTGTAGGTAAAATGTGCTATTCAGAGAAAATTAAAACAGCTTCTTTGTATGGGAGATGTGGAATGTCACATTTCCAAAGCTGGACACAGAAGAATTTCAGGTATAAGGTTTCATATAGGTTTCTTGAAAGGGCTAGGAATAGCAGTCATCTTTTTTTTTTTTTTTTTTTTTTTTTTTTTTTTTTTTTTTTTTTTTTTTTAAGGAAAAATTAGGTGCCTAGACCAAGAGACCAAGCCACTTGCCCAGGTCATCACTCCTCTGCCATCACTGGAGAGACAGTCACTGCAGGAAGGGAATTCTTCCATTTGTTTTTCTCCATTACTTAGACAAGAAGTCTAAAAGAGCAATGTAGACAAGGTGACAAATGGTAGATGAGCTAATCCTATCCCCGTGGGACTAATAACAGTGTGCTCTAACAGTGTTGAGAAAAGTGTCCCTTGGTGAAAATCTGGAGTCAGGTTTCTTTCCCTAGGGAGCCTCCTGTCTATTCTTAATGACAGAGAACACTGTGGTTACTGTCTATTGTCTTCCTCCTGAGTACACAAAAAGGTTATGTGCACATTATAAAGCTCCAGAAAGGAATAGATCCTCTGAAATGTGATGGCTTTTTTTGGCAGCATGTTGTTGCTGCTGCTTGCCATCTTCAGGTGCCCATTCATTTCAGATCACACAGTGCTTTGGTCCAAACTGTAACAAAACACAGGGATACAAAAAAACTTGTCACTAACAATAAAAAGCTACAGCATCAAGAAACAGCATTTATTGTTACTAATATTTACTATTTTTTTACATATCAGGGAAATTCAAATAAATCCTAGCACTTTTGCCAAAAGCATGATTTTTAAAACTGTAAAATAAAAATATTTATTCATCCCAGATATCTGCCAGCACTGAATTTATCACTTTGTTTCAAATTCGAATGCACACCCGAGATTTTCATGTGTGATTTCCACAGATGTTTTCCTTTAACAGAAAGAGATGGGATTTTAAAAAGTTGAAATTTGTGTTATAAAATTTTCTTATTAGTTTAATACTTTCTTTAATAGTAGCATAACTGGGGAAAAAATCAAGTTATGTAAGAACACAGCTCATAGGGTCTAAATGAATAGTGATTCATTATTCTATTCTTAGACCACCTAAGAATACTTTAAGACAAGTAGTAAAATGAAGTATTCTTCAGATGTATATGTATTGAAAAACGGATTTGTGTAAAACAAGTCCTCAACTGATTTTCTTAACTTCGTGCCTTTCTTTACTTATAATTCCAGTAGACATTCATAGAAATTTTGAATTTTTACATTGTGTGTATATCTTATTTGGTATTTAAACATCCAGAATTTGTGTTTCCAAGTCAGCACTAATATACATAAAAATAATTGGAAGCTCACTGTAGATGAGACATGGAGTGTCTATTTCTACTCTGCCAGAAGCCAGCTAACTGAAATTTAAAACAAAAAATATTGGTCAGGTCAAACTCAGACATGCCGGTTTGGATGAGATATAGTTGTCTGGAAGAATTAAATTAGGCATTTTGACTACAATGCAAAATCACACTTGTGAATTCTGTGCTTTGGACACAAGTGAACCAGTAAACTGCTGTGAACTGGATGGTAACAAGGCTGGTGGCTGTAAATAAAGAGGCAGACAGACAGGCGGAAAGACTGGCAGGCAAACAGAAAAATATGAAAGAGATTAAAGCAACAACTAAATTATGTCAAGAGTTGTTTATTTAAGAGAAGCATTCTCATAAAATTTACTAAAACAGTTCTTTACCTGCTATTGGTAGCTAATCACTTGACAGTTAACGTTCTATGCTGCCATTTTTGTGATAATACAGAGAATCCATAATGTAATATATGTTATAAAATAATTCAGGTTTTATTGTAAATATATATGGTATAAAGTCATGTAGGCTTCAGAAAATAAAAGACATCCAGGAATTGTGTAACCTCTGCTGGTAACCCAGGAAAACACTATTTGCAAAAGCAAGAAGGGTGGCGCTGAGGGGAGATGGGCCTTTGCTGAAGATAGGTCTGACAACGACCCAGTGCTTAACACCAGATATGAATCTAATCCACATCCTCAAGGCCCTGCATCCCAACACAGAGTTCCCATAAATCCAATCAAGGGCAGCCTCAGAAAACTACTCAAGGGACCAGTGAGGAAAAGAAGATACATGAATATGTAACTAATACAAAAGAACAAAAGACTGAGGCAACCTACTGTACAGCCGAGTAACTATAAGAACTGTCTGCACAACTGTGGGGGACTCGGTGTGACAGAGGCCGAATCTAAGGTTCACCCAGTGTCAACCCCAGGCTCGGCACTGATTTTTGCTTGTGGCTTTCTCAGACTTTATATTGCAATTTATTGATTAATTGGCTGATTTCATTTATAGCACATAAGAATTCCAATAGTATGTGGAAATTAATGCATGTCAGTACACATGGGCAAAATCCCCAACATTTGTAGCATTTATGAATAGTGTAGCATCTCTTAATCCAGTCAAAGATTAAATATATTTTTTCATGCTATTGGATTCCCAAGAAAAGGAAGAGTTAGAAGTCCTCACAGTATTCCCCCATTTTCTGAGATCCCACATTAGCACAAGTGGAAATGGTGTTGCATACCCTTCTGATATAAATATTATCTTTATTAAAAAATTAAACCAAATTAGGAGTTATATACAGTCTTTGAACTTAGAGCAGATTGCCCATGAAAACAAGAAAATTTGTGGTTGCTAATGTTACCTATTACTTGGACTCCTTCTTATTGCTCATTATAAACAACTTTTAAAAATTGCGAAGTTTTGAAAACTTCAACCAGTTGAGCTATGTTTTTACAGCCTGGACACGTGCCTCTGACTGTTCTTTTTGTTTTCATTTGTGCATGTTTTTTTTTTTTTTAATCTTTGCCAAACCAATTAGATTATCTTGAAGAACAGAGGAATGAGGTCAGGGAAAACATTTCTTGGCAAAATTAGACAATTCTGAACGTTTGCCCAGTGAACGTCACCCATTTTGTGCACTTCAATGAAGAAGGGTTCCTATCCAGAAAATAATGAGTATGCAATTAATGGTCATCTCATAACACATGCACACAAGGGATTATAAAAAGTCTGGCCAAACTTCTGAGAGCTTTTGCTTCAAACTTTGGATTGCTTGGACTTATATCATGCCCTTATAACACAGCTTGATGTTGCTATTTGCAAGTCTTATTCATCTCCTCATTGAGTGTTACCGGTAAATAATTTTTCTTGCAACTCATTGCAGCATTCCGTTCCTAGTGAGATTAATGCAAGGGTAACAATTATGTTACCTCCTCTTCACAAATCAAACAATGACTGTCTATAACCCAAATTCTGATTGCTGATAATAGAGTGGTTCCAGTTTTGGCTGGGTTCAGCTTTTCATACTGCTGTCCTGCTGCTGGCTTATCTTTGTCAGGTTGTCTGGCTCCTGCTTCTCTCTCCTGTTGCAGCTGGGTTGGCTTCAGGCTATGATGATTTTGCCTGCAGTCCTTACCTCCTGCTGTTCTATCAAGGACAATAATGCTTGAGGCTGAACCTTAAATTTCTAAACCCTTTATTCTGCAAAGCCTTGAGGCACATTTTACTGCTTCAAGAACCAAATCACAGTGATAAATTGGTAGGTTTGTATTATTTTCTAATCCTGGGACATGAGCTTGCTTGTGGCAATCCTTGAGCAGAGTTGCTCTAAATACTGTACAGCCTAGATAAAAGTATATATATATTTTTTTTAACACAAGAATTTCTAATTTCATCTTTCATATACACTGGTTCTCTTACAGAACTTCTTTTTGCAAAGAGCAAGTTGGCTAAATTGTAACATTAAAACACTCTATGTATAGTTCCTTTCTTGCAAGTGCAGGAAGAAAATCTGTAGTAGGTGATACATCATTCACAATTTTTTGATTTTGTAAGTAAGTTTTCTCAGGAGATTTTTTTAAAACATGCACTCACCAACTTGCAACTAAATAATTAATTGTTAGAGGACTGTGCTCTACTTTACCATTTTACATTTGCAATGATAGCCATTCCGCTATCCAAGTAATATGTCTTGTAAAACCCACATGAAGAGTGTCAGAATTTTTTTTTCTGTATCATATTTGTTGCACCAGATCAATAACAGCTCTATAAAGTTTAAGTGAAGTCTATATGCTATTTATATTAATTAGAGCTTTCTGAAATGGCATTGTTTTACTACTATGTCCATTATCCTTTTGTTTGACTTTCTTTTTTTGTTCCTGTGCAAGGGAGAAGAGAATATTTACAGATCCTTCTAGTTCCAAATATTCCTACAAAGCAGTAAGTTCAGTCATTTACAAAGAGCTTCAGATTTGGTATAGTTCAGAGGAAAGCAATCAAGGTATTTATATGATTAGTGCTAAAAGTGGTTAAACACATTTATTGGGACCTAAAAGCAATAAGCTTTATTTATCCACAGATGGAACATTTTATATTTGCATTGAACTGACTTATCCTGTTTTGATTTTTGTACCATTACCTCCTATTTCAGTGTTAGCCGTACAACCATAGGCATTTAGAAGTCCTGGAGTATAACAACCTTTCAAATCTCTTTTTAAAGATTCCTTTGGGCTTAAAAAGCTCTGATGATCACAAACAGGAGCAAAAGCAACACTTTTTACTGAAGAAATATGTCAAGAGAAAGAATGTATCTCATTACAGTTTAGATTTAGATTTAGATTTAGATTTAGATTTAGATTTAGGTCAAAATAAATATTGTCTACACATACTGAGCACCTGACACCGCATTTTAAATATAGCGTTTTTAGTACCATAGAGGGAAGACATTTAATGATAAAGCTCTTACATCACTTGACTGCAAAGACAAATGTGTATGTTTGTTATGAAATAGATGCAAAGGAACTTATGTAAAATATATAAATTGCATATTCTATATAGATACAGTTGCTCCCATGTCAACCATCTCAAAACACTCTCTAAGCAATGCTGTTTATAAAGGTAAATTATTTGACTTCTGGTTTATATAAAGAAACACAAATGTTACAAGATTAAAGCATCATTCTTTTCTTTATTGTAACTAATAGAAAATCACATGTTGACCTTTGCAGAGCACTAAAGTCAATCTGTGACTTTTCCAAAGTTACTCTAGAGGTTTGTGAAAGAATGTCTGTGTTACTCCTAGATACTCTGTGGGACCATCCTATATTCCTGCTACTCAGGGCCTCTAACCACTTTCTCTAACATTGATTGATAACTATTGGTCAAAATTCAAATCTATAAAATATTCCAAGTTGTCATTGTTTTGAGTGATATAAAGTTTCACATTTCTATTTGATTTACAATAAGTACCAAAAATGGTAGAAAACACCTGATGTTTTATCTTGAGGAAAAAAGGCTCCCTTTCTTATAAATTCATAGTTCAGGGTCCTTTAAATGCTCCAAAGTTTCACAGTTAAGGTACAACAGAAGCCAATCTTTATTTGAGAGATAAAAACATATGTTTATCTCACCTTCTAATCTTGTTCTTCTGGCTCCAGCAATACACCCTCAGCTGCCAAGCAATCTGAATGTACATCTGCCTCTAAGGTGTATCTGCCTCCAGAACTATACGGAAAGTGGCCAGCTGTGATGACATATAAACCAAAAATACTTGGAGAAAGTGAGGAAGAAGCAGTGTCTCAATGACGCTTTTGCAACACATCATCTGTGAGGGGCCAACACAGAAAGTCTGGCTGCTGATCAGAGCTGGATACAAGCCATAAAGTTCAGCTACAAATGCAAACTTTTCTGAAGCCTGGGGATATTTGGCTTTGTGCATTCAGTAAATAGAGAAGGGCTAGTACTAAGTGTAAGTATTTTAGCTCGTATAAATTAGGGGGGTGTTCTGTTGCAGATATTTTCTTCAGATTGGTGTCCATTAATACTGCCATATGAGGAGGCAACAGGAAATAAATGCAGATTGGAGGCAATTGGCAGAGTTTTCCACAAACCTACTTGTTCTGTTTAATAGGCTTGTTTTTGGGACACATTTTTTGTTAAAAAAGAGAGCGAATGCATTGGTAAAAGGAGGAAACTGTCCCTTCTCTGTGTAGTCACAGGGCCCAATTTCACAGAAGGCTGTGGGATGTATTAGCAATCAGTAAGGAGAGACAGAGAAGCAATTAGGAGCTTGCAGCCCAGGCAGAGTAGCTACTGAGAGAAGAAGGCTGCAGGGAGCTGTGCCTTGGCACAGAAAACCAATTTCATAATGACCAGGAGGGAATTACTGAGTTTTCTGTTACTCAGGCAATCAATATATTATCCAGGTCCTGACAACATGGACCTTTCCAGCGAACAGAGTAGGGAGTGAGAGACTGAATTGATACCCTTTTATTTTCATTGGGTTTGCCTAGTCATTTTGAGTTTCCTCTTCTTGAAAATTAAAGATGTCTATTTCATATTTTAATGAAAATTTAGTAGATTTCAGGTTGATTTATCTCAAAGACAGATAATTTGAAGCCACATACAGGCATTCAGTTACAAGAGATTGGACACAGAGAAGGTGAATTTTCTTTGTTCTCATGATAAGACAAAGAGAAAGCCAAAGTGCTCATTTGTTTACTGAGCTCTGCACTTTGCTCTGGAAGGATATTATTTTTCACTGTTCATCATTCATGCCAAATCTTCACTCAGCTTGCACAGACCAGATAAAGAAGAAAGTTTTGGTTTGAATTTTACATTTTTATTTTGTTGTTTACATTGAAATTCTTTGTACTAAGACATTCTTCCAACTCACAGACAGATTCCCTGGGAGAAGGTGAGGTTTAGGATGTTTGGGAGCTGTTCTAATGCAGTCTCCAGTGGCAAAACAATCTTTCATTAAAAGAACCACCTGGGAACAACAAATATCTCTTTTTTCCCCATCTCCCCCCACACCTCCAACAATGATTTATCCAAAGTTAGAGGACTACACATCCAGCAGATGTGTTTGTCTGCACTATATAAATCCATACTCCCAAACCTAGGCTGAATATGTGTCACCTTTATGTCCGGAAAATGCCACATCCCACAGGGCAACTGCTCTTCAATTCTTTGCCTTGTCACTGTCAAGCATCTGAACCCTGGTGCTCAAATATATCTTTGCACCTTCTGTCTCTCAGCCATCTGATCATTCAGACCCCTCACCCTTTGGTTCAGGGTGAGGTACCATACATTTGAGATATACAGCCTGATGGCTTAGCTGAAAAACTTGATAGTGTTTCTCCCTAAGGTACACGGATGGGAAAGAGTATTTGTGGTGGTCTCAGAAGCAAATTAACCCACATCTAGAAAGCCCCACTGTGAAATACTTCCCTTTTGCACAGTGGTTTGAAAATGCTTTGTTGAGCTTTGTGACATTGGGAAAGCCAGAGAGGTGATAGGTGAACAGAGCATGTGGAGAGTAGGAATCTTGTTGGCTCAGTTGTGGATAATTAAATTATAGAATAGCTTTCTCCAGACTTTGTTGCTCACCTGAGGGCTGTGGTATTGTCTGCCCTAGCCAGGAAAGGCAGGAATGTGTCAAATATCAGTCAAGATGGTGGCAGTAAAAGACTGATGGTTGAGCAAATGTCTGCAGTAGAGTATGAATTACTTTGGCCTTTCAATCAGATGGGCCCAGTGAAACAACAAGGGGGGGTTTGTTTAATGGCAAATCATGTTCAGCAGCAAGACCTCATATTTCTTCCAAATTTCCCTGCAGGTCTACACCATAATTCTGTCTCAGATTTTACAATGAAGAAGGTTAAATGGATTGTTAACTGGTAAGTCTTGAAAAAACAAACCAAACTAAAACCAGAAAACAAACAAAAATTCTGAAAATTTTGGTTTTAAAAGCTTACTTTTTCTTTAAGAACACTTCAAGATCTCATTAAATCACTAGTGTGTATATACTGCTAAGGCACATGATAAATAAATAATAAGGTATGAAAAAGGACAGTTGAGTACTGGAGCAGTGACTAGAATAAAGATCTACTAAAAAATTTTGACCACTTCCAGTTTCTGCTGGTGGTTGTTTTAAGAAATGACTGATATAACTGATTGGTGTTTGTCCTGAACAGGAAATTTGAATTTTCTGTCAGCCTCTGGAGAACCTTGTAAAGAAATGCCTTTTGACAATTCAAGAGTAGTATTTAGGAGAGATTTTTTCAGTAATTTGAAAACTCTTCCCCTTTTGTGTCCTTAACTCTTATTTTCAACTGATATTTGAACTCTGCTAGGTTTGTCTTCAACATTAGAAAATGTCGTGTAAGATCTTGCTGTCTCAGTTTCTTTTGGCAAACTGTTTTATTTTTTTAGTTTGTTCTCCCCTAACCCAGAAAAATCTTTGAATCTATTTTATGACTTTTGCTGCTGGTTTTGTTTTTGTTTTATTAGAAAAATCACTGAGGTCTTCTTTAAATCTAAGCTTCCAACAATTGTCTTCTAAATGTAACTGGTCTGTTCATAAGATTTTATAATTTATGTTCTTTCTCTGGAAAAACCCTCAGCACATCACCCAGAGCATTTTCTCTGCCAAAAATGTAACAACAGAGGTACATAAAGGTAGATTTCTATCCTAGATCTGCAAAAATAGACCACCCCTCCTCTGCCTTTTATTCACTTCTTGACAACGTAGTGCTCAGCTTCAACTAACATTCTTTGAGACATATAGGGAGCCTTTTTTAGAGCTCACTCATTGTTCTGTAGCCCAGTAATGAAATCACAGAATCCCACGTTCTGCATACATGGAAATCCTCAGTCCTGGCACTGATTCTCAGTGTTATCTATGAACCATGATCTACCTAACAAGATCCTTTCTGAAACATTCTGCCAATGTATTTAGTCATAATAGCTTTCTGGATTTACCTTGGACACCTACAAGAGAATGACTTTCCTCAGGCACTGCAAGATCTATTCTGTTTTGCTATAGGAATATCCCTGTCTATCTTCTCCCTCAATCACTAGCAACACAATTTCTGATTTATTCCTGCTTCATGGGTGTGCAAACCTTACAATTTTCCGTAATAAGCCAAATGAACATAGAAACAAATTTTGGTATTTTAATGCTATCCTACTTCTTTTTTCCTTTTTTTTGTGTTCAATTTTGTAAGTAAAAAAAAAAAATAAATAGTTTAGGCCAGGAAATTCAGCTCCTCTGTTCTGTTTCAGATCCAGGCCACCATGTCAAGAAAAATGGGAGTGGGCTCAGCAGTCCTTCCAGCTGTCCTGTTAAGAAGCTGTTCAATTACTTAGAGGAGAAAGGCATCAGTCCTGAGCAGGCCTCATATGTGTATGTTAGTCATTGCCAGATGAAGCTGTTATACCATCTGTTCTTCTTCCTTATGACTGCAAATCTTTTTAAGACCCTTCCTCAGGATGACACAGGCAATGAAGATACTTATAAATGCACAAATTATTGTATAGCATACTGAGCATGGATATGATAGATCAAATTTGAATCCAGTAAATGCTTGATATTATACTTCTGAGACATGATTTCTCTGGCCTATTTTAGATACCTACTCTAGATTTAGACAAATGTACCCCAAGGTGCCCTCTATGAATTATAAAAAGATGCTACGTTGAGTACTTGTAGACATCTGTGCTGTCAACTCTAAAGTTGGGCAAGATGAATACCATCCATAAGGCCTAAGAGTAGTAGGGCTGCCTGCAAGGAGAAAAAACAGGTTTATCCACTGTTCATTTAATCTTTAACAGCTCACTGGAGCACAGAGGGCCAGAAAACTTGGGTTTGGTCCATTTCCTCACAGTCCTGCTTACAGCTGTGGCATCTCATGCTCTCCTAACTCCTGTTCCACACATTTTCCTCAGCTCCTTCCAGACGGGTGAAATTGCTGTGCTGCACCATAGTCAGAGACCACATGTACATCACTGCTAGTCCTGTTACACAACATTCTTCTTGCAGCTCCATGCAGATCTTCTGTTGAATTAACCCAACTCTAATTGTACTTAAGGTACCAACTCAAAAAAGGAGAAGGAAAGGATCAGGACATTGGAAGTTCTAATATTCTGTAGCAAGTGGGGCACAGAATGAAATTGCAGTGCTAGCCATGCACAATTTTTCAACTACAGTTAATTTTATACATTAGTAGACCATTGTTAAAATACAGATTGCTATCCAGATACTAAAGACAAGGCACAAGTATATGCAGGAAGATAATGTAAATCAAACACAGAATCTATAGAAAAGGAAAAATCTTCTGTGTTCAAGTCTTCTGTATTGTAACCATAATATTTCTTCATATTTCTATCTTCACACAAAGATACAAGCAGCTTAAGCTGAATACTGTAATGGCTACAATACTCCGAAGTATGTTTCATGTAAAACAAGCTGCATGCAAATGATTCAACCCAGAAACAGGACAGATGGCATTTGTACTGCCACTGTATTCTGGGAGCCTTAATTCCTCACATTCATGGGGGCTGTAGTGATTCCTGATAAATCAAAACTCTATCTCACCCCATGGTCTCTCTCCCACACTCTCAGATTTCCCTCCCTTGTCTGGCACTGCACACCTCTGGGACTTTGTTAGCAGGTCCTGCTCATATTATGGACAAATCTTGCTCTGGAGGTCACATACCCTAGGATATGTGGGTATGTGTCTTCCAAGGCTGAAGAAAAAAGGCTTATCTAAGAGAACAAAAAGATGTAACTTTAGTCTGAATAACTCTAATAAATGCAATTTTATTTTATAACAATTTCATTTAAATTTTTATACTAATTCTCAACTGATTTCAAGTATGTTCTTGTTTTGCCAGTATTAGTCAATGCCCCATAATTTTAGACATACAAGTGCAAGTCATTGTTCCCAACCAGCTTGATCCTGAATTCACACAGCTATTAATCAGTTTAATATGCTTCGTGTTGCTAATTTGAAAAGCACATAAGGAAGAAGTCTGTGCAGTACAGATATGACAATTAGTGAAACAATCCTTTTTCTAAAAATTTGCTTGGGTAGTACAAATTTTACCAGAAACTTTGTCTCCTTGCACTAAAGAAGAGTAAAAGAGACGTTGTTCTCATGCCAACTACTTCTGGTGCCAGAGGTAGCGATAGAAATATGTTGCCTCTGGAGGTTCAAGAGTATTTCATAATCCTCCCCCTCCCGTCATTATTTTCCATTATTGGTCCCTCTCCTCTCTTCCTTGTTATCGTCTAGAAAACAGGCAAGTGTGCAGACGCAATATATAAAACTTAAAAAACCAACATGTCCATAAAGAACTGGTTGTCTGCCTAAAAGAAAAAAAAAGAAAATGAAAGAGGCAGTGAAACTCCAAGAGAGAACAACTTTGACTCAAATTGTGTCATGCTGAGGTGCAGTATAAGATTCTACACTGAACATCACATTAAGTTCTGACTTCAGTTAAAATATTAATGTATTTTTACAGTATTTGTGTTTGATTTCTCTCACCACATATGTTTTAGAACTGGTAAGATTAAAAAAAAAAGCAAAAAAAGTGCCTAGAAGAGTTTGAAAGAGGGGAAATAAAGCTTCTGACCTAAGGAATTCACTGCATTCAAGAAATCATGAAAAACAACTTTAAAAAAAAGGGTTTTTCCCTAGATTATGAGGATGGGTATTGGCTGAGGTTGGGATCTAGAGTCAGATCAAATAAAGACTGAATTTTTATGAGAACTTTTACAGAATCAAAACATAAGCTAAGCTGGAAGGGACCTACAAACACCAACCATCAAGCTCAATTCCTGGCCATGCACAGGATCATCCCTAAGAGTCACATCATGAGTATTGATCAAATTCTTGTATTCTGCTGTAACCACTTCCCTGGGAAGCCCTTTCCACTCCCAACCACTCTCTGAGTGAACTACTCTTTTCTAATATCTAACCTAAACCTCCCCTGACACAGATTCAGATCACCCTCTCAAGTCCTGACCCTGGCCACCACAGAGAAGAGATTGGGGTCTGCCCCTCATCTTCCCCTCACAAGGAAGTTGTACCTGCAGTGAGATCTCCACTCAGTCTCCTCCAGGCTGAATAGACCAAGTGACCTCAGTCACTCCTCAGCTTCTCCTCAAGCCCTTCACCATCTTCTTACCCTCCTTTGGACACTCTGCAATATTTTGATGACTTTTGCATTTGTATACTGTGACACCAAAACTGACCCCTGCACAGGGCTGGCCCTCCTGGCTGCCAAGGCACTGCTGGCTCATGTTCAACTTGCCACTGACCAGGAGCCCCATCTCCCTTTCCATGGCACTGCTTTCCAGCCTCTCATTCCACAGCCTGTCCATATGTCCATGTGCCCCACGCCCAGTGCAAATGCATTTTCCCTTGTTGAACTTCTTCTGGTTGGTGATTGCCCAGCTCTCTAGTTTTTCAAGGTCTCTCTGCAGGGCATCCCTGCCTTCAAGGGAGTCAACAGCTCCTCCCAGTTTTGTATCCTCTGCAAACTTCCTTGGTATCCCTTCCAGTCCTACATCCAGGTCCTTTATGAAGATATTGAAGAGCACAGGGCTGAGGATGGAGATTTGTGGAACTCCACTGGTGACAGGTCACCAGTCTGATGTCACCCCATTCACTATGATCCTTTGTGACTGGCCCATGATCCAGCTGCTCACCTATCCCATGATGTCTTTATCCAGCTGTGTGCTGGACATTTTGTCTGAAAGGATGCTGTGAGAGACAGTACCAACAGCTTTACTGAAACCCAGTATGGCTTATCTTGATCAACCAGGTAAGTTACCTTATCATAAAATGAAATCAGGCTTGACATTCAGGACTTTACCTGCATGAAGCCATGCTGGCTGTGAATAATGACTGAATTCTCCTTTAGGTATTTTTCAATACCTCCCAGAATAATCTTCATAACCTTACTAGGCTGAGAAGTGTGACTAACAGACCTGTATTTTCCAGGGTCATCCTTGACCTTTTTGAAAACTGGGATGTTAGCCTGCTTCCAGTCAGCTGGGAGATTTTACCTTGCCTATCTCAGTGCAAGTGCAAGACAGTCTTTTGGACCTAAAGACTTACGATACTAAATAAAAATGAGATGGTCGATAATGTTATCAACACTAGGACAATAATCCAGACAAAGATTTATCTGATCTAACTCAAATATTCTACAGTATAAATATCTACCACTGTTCCAGTTAAAAAAGATTCTTTTTACAGTCATCAGAGAGAATTTGCATATCTAAAATGCAATTTTAAAGGAGGTGTCTAAAATAGACCAGACTAACAGATTAGAGGTATAGCACTCACTAATTTATTGACTAGTGATTAGTTAGTGGATTTGGATAAGAACTGTCATCTCTATGATCCATATGTGGCCTAGAAATCATCTTTGAATTTAAATAGCCTGGTATATTTTATATCATGTGAGTATATCCATAAGTCCTCATCCAGAGTAAGGTGAATGGTGGAGATAAATATGTCATATGTATTTTATCTTTAGATTATCCTTTCTCAGTTATAAATCAACACAAAACACTTTTCATAGGCAGATAGTGATAGGACAAGGGGGAATGGTTTTAAACTCAATGAAGAGAGACTGAGAGCAGATATTACGAAGAAGTTCTTTACTAATAGGGTGATGAAACACTGGCACAGTGGCCCAGAGAAGCTGTGGATACTGTTCCATCCCTGGAACAGTTCAAGGCTGGGTGAGATGGGGCTTTGAGCAACCTGGTCTAGTAGAAGGTGTACCTGCTCACAGCATGGAATTGAAATGAGATGATTTTTAAGGTCCTTTACAATCCAAGCCACCATTCTATGATCAGTGGAATACACCACATCTTGCAGAAGTGAAGGAGCCATTTCTTTCTAGGAAAGAAGAGATGTCTAGCTAGATGTGGTTATGTGAGGTAAACTATACTTGCTACCAAAGTCCTTTATTTTATCAATATTAGCTGGTGGTCTAAAATGTGAGATTTTTAGGAAAAATATATACTGTTTTATTGTTAGCAAAAACTGTTTAACTAGCAAAACATTGCTGTTCTCATTAAATCCATGAGTCTTTGTAACCCATTCACCCAGCCAAAGACAGATTGAATGCATATTAACCATATTCATTGCATAGCTAGACCAATTTAGAGCCTCTGAAAAAGGGGATTCCACAGCATTTCTAAATAAACTGCTCCAATATTTAACTTTTTCAACCTTAACAATTCCACAATTCTATGATTCTGTAATAAGTTCAGTAAAATCTTCTTCCTCACGGGTAAGTAACAACTCTTTTGCTGAAATGTAGGCCCACTGCTTATTGTTTTATCTCCAGCAGACAGGAGTATATGTCCATTTGGCAGCACTTGATTACGTGCTTATTCCACATGTAATAGATATTTCATGGCTACTGAAAACAATCTCTGTGTAACTGTTATCTGTCTAACGAACGTAGTTGGAAAATAACATGAGTAATGTGTGCATCTGTGTGTGGAAGAATGAGGTCAACAAAATTCTGTGCTGTTTGAAATTTGGGTATTCTATGACTAGTTACATACATATAATCTGACTATTAATCTCTTGAATCCTATTCCCATGAAGATGTCTCTCAACATGCAATCCATCAGGATTCAGGTTGATGGCACATGAGTCAAAGTAAATCAGTATTTTATATAGTGCAGCTTTGAAGACATGTATCTGATGTTCTTTTTCAGTAACATGTTAAAGAAAACAGAACTTCACAAATGGTATGAAACATCATTCAGTGTTTTGGCATCACATCATTTTAGTTTTATATTACTATAAGGTACCAAAACCCCCACACTCTTCATAAGTCAGTCCAATACAATTTAATTGGAGCTAATTGTCATATTGGCTATGCCATTGTAAGAATATTAATACTAAAGGGTTTCATAGGTTAGCAGAATTATGCTCAGGTTGTGTTTTTCCTAGGAGTTATAGTTCATGCTGCAAGTCAAAATTTCAATGAGAACTGTATCAGCTGGGTGCTCTATAAAGCATTATAAATAAATTCATAGCTCTCACTGAGCTGAATTCAGAAAGAGTCCTCATGTGTTGTGGATTATTTTTCTTTTCCCTTTGACTGAAACATGTTCTTGGAAGGATGCAATTGTTTCAGGTGTGTTATGGATAATGTGTTTAAATGTTAACACCTGTAAAGATAAAAACAAAAAGAGACATAACACCATTCTTATCCCATATATAAAATCTCCAAGTCTGTATACTAAATGTGAAGCCAATGTTTTATTCCCTGAACAGTATACAGTTCATTAGCAGCAGCATTCACCACCATCTGACAGTTGGCCAGCATACTGATCTAAACTAGAAGATAATGAGGTTAGAAAATATCTTAGAGCAGTATAAGAGCTATGGAGTATCATCAGAATGTACAAAGGAAAACTGAAAAGGGCAAATAGATCTTTTTGGTTTAGAATGCCTCTGCAATGCTTGTGTGGTACAACAGAATGAACCCTACTCTAAGAGCTTCAGTGATAAAACCTCAGGAGTAAACAACTATTGTGACCAAAATCCAAAGAAAAAATGGGTTTCTTTCAGGTCTTTTATGTGGTACTTACAGGAACCAGTACTGGGAAATAATCTTTTGGCCCTCAGTGTCCAAAGGAAAACATTCAGTGTTTCCTTGCTACATGACATTTAAGGCAGGGCAGCACAGATTATGTCCCAAGTTTCTTGCTTCAAAATGCCATTGGAAGAGGAATCCAAAGGATTAGGTGTCAGGGGACATGAACAGTTTTCCAGGTACTAAAAGAGCTAGGTTAATGTTATCACTTAACCGATATTCATATATATTTCCTGTGGAATCAAATATAACCATTGTAATTCACTGTAGATTAATAAAATAATCACATGTATTTGGCCACAAACGGTAGAGTTATCAGTCATAGTCACAGATCCACAAAACCAAATGATTCCAGAAAGCCATGGCTTTTACAAACAAATATTACATAAATTAATTGGGGAAGGATAAAGAGAAGGGGAGTAGGAGAGACAAAATGCTGAGAGGAATACAATTAAAAGCCTTAGAATGGAAAATTCTTCTAAATATAAGATAAAACCATAACTGTTAGATTTTAAGAGTGATTTTAACAAACTGACTTTCACTTAAACCATCAGGTTTAAGTGAAATAAATATGTATGATCTATGGGTTTTTACAAGTGAAAAGAACCCTCACTCATCACTTGCTTTTTCAGCAGCTTTTGAATTTAAAAGAAAATGTCTCTGAGCCCTTCTTTTTCATTGTATCCAACCATGACAAAATCATTCAGGAAATGATCCACTTACCTATGTCAGCAGGGAAGCACAGGCCATCTTTTTCTTTACAGGATAGAGTGCTGTATAGGTTGTTAATAACTACCAGATACATCCTCCTTCAAAAGTCTGGGTGGTAGCTAGGGGGACACTGATCAGCAGACCCTTCTGCAGCAAGGACTGGCAGCAATGCAGACTTTTACCCAACACTGCACCTTGGGTTTGGTGATGAGCAGGGGGATGTTTCAACAACACTAGTATAGTTTGCTAGAAATGAGAGTTCTCCTCCACTCCATAAATTTGGGGATGCCTCAGTTGTCACAAATGAGATTAGTTAATAGCCTAAAGGAGAAGGACCTCAAAGGGTTGAATATCTAAGTCAGAGACTATACACAGTCAATCGTTTGCTTGGAAAGTTATCAAGCAGCTCTTAGTTCTTACACTCCTTCTCACTCACAGACCTGAAGAACTTTACAAGATGACTTCTACTACTCTCTTTCACAAATGGTGGACTTCAGGTAAGAAAAGTGTGTGTGGAAGCAGAGAAATAAATTCAAACTAGAATTTCCTCTAGACTTCATCCTTCCCTTGCCCTGAACTACCAGTAAAGAGTTTAAGCCTGAAATACATAATATTGAGTGTTATCTCCTTATATGTATGTATATGTGTTAAGGAATTGGGAAAAAATTCTAGCAATTTGGCACAAAAGTCATGTAGGTGGTCTGGCCTGTTTTGTCGAGATACCATCAAGGTTGTCCTGTAATTTTGCTAGAGATCACTGAAAATCTGTCTCTAGTAATTGTACAGTGAATCATTGTAATTTTCTTGTTTGCATTATCTTCTTTAAATTGGGAGCCAAGTTTTCCCTGAGCATCCAGAACCACAGGGTGAAAGTGTTTCAGTCAGTCTCTGACAGCCACTGAACATTGTGGGCTTTCATGATCCCCTACCTGTTTTGGGGAAGGAGCCTGAAGAGCTGCATGTGTTAGATAAGAATTTTCTTTCCAAAACAGAAGTTGTTCCTTTAAGTACAAACAGAAATCAGGGAACTGTATTCCAAACTGAGTTAGATGAGAATCTGTAATTCTTGTCGTTCCAGGAGAAATTATTGGGTAAAGAATGCTTTATCCTGTATTGTAGAATATTCAGTCACACCTGCTGCATGTCCAGTACAAAGAAACACAAGGACATGTTATGCACCAAGGTGATTATATCCCAAACTAATTAAAAACAAACAAACAAACCTGAAACAAATATGTTCCATTCTGTGGATTGCATTTAAGCCTCATATATCTCCATTCTAGACTGACATTTATGTAGCCTGATGTTCTCTTTCTCTTTAAAATAAAACTCATAAAAAGACATAGATCATACATATTTATGTAGAGACATATCTATCAACGATTACAAAATGTAATTAGACATTTTTGGTTTGTATTATTCTGTTTCAAGGCATAGAGAAAGCTTTATACAAATATGCAGAGAATAATCATACACTCTCTGGGAAGTCCTACAAATTATCTCTGTCGTTTTGTGTGCTTTAAACTTGAGTTATGCTGAATATGAAGTCACAAGTGTGGGTTATACTAATGTGTTTTCCTTTCGCAATAGTTACTTGGAAGGTAACTACTCAGTGTAGTGGTACTCCTTATGTGGCTTTATTTCAGTTGTATAAATCTGGTTTACAGCTCAAGGAGGATGGACCACATTGAAAACACAGGATCTGATTTCTATTAACGAAAGGAGGTGATAATCCTAATTAGAAGTCAAGTTGCTTTAGACCCCAACTTTTATAAGAACGTTTCTACAAGGAAAACAGCTCTACGTTCTTCAAATATTTTTCATGTATCTTTTTGCTTCATCTGAATGATTCAATATTATAAATGAATATATTGTCAAGACTGCTTTTTTGTTCTTTTTCTTTGGATCCTAAAAAATTGCAGTGGATTAAAAAAAAAAAAAAGCCAAAAAACCCCACCACAAACGAAAAACACAACAAAGAAAACCCCAAGAGATTTGTCTGTTTCTTTATTTAAGTACCAATACCTTACTAATTAGCACTACTTACCTTGCAGAGCAGAATGTGGTTATTTTCTTACAGGGCATATCTTCGAATCATTAACAGATAGTATAATTAGTATCCGGTTTTGAACGTGTTCAAATCTGACCCCTCCATAGCTTGCCACAGCATTTAAGAAACATAATCTTTTTTTAATCTCTCAATGTCTGAAGTTTCTGCCTAATGTTTATTAAAGTCTTGTTATGAAACATACTGTAGGAATGATGGGTTACCTAACCATTTACTGAAGGTAACCCAATAGTAATTACTTTAACGATGTTTTTTCTCCTTTTAACTTCTGAATGGTGCATTGGAAAAATCTAGGATATTTTCTTCCCTCTTGTTTCTTTACTTTTACCCAGATTTTAATTTTTTTTCCTTTTTAATATTAAAGATCTCTTTTTTATCTTTTTTTTTATTTCCCATTTCTTTCAGGTGAGTCAAACATGAAAATGCTTTCTTTTAGGGTCCTGAACCTAACCCCAAGGTATGGGAATGCCATATCTTCAATAGAGACATCCTTTAACTTAAATATTGGGATTTATATGATAGCATAATGGTCACAAACATGCTCTGAGTACCCTGAACCCAAATGAAATGCTGCTGAGGTCACTGGACTGCTTCTGTAGTGCAAGAGTTAATTCAGGCTTATTGAGCAGTGAACCATCCCATCATCAAAATACTCTGAAGCTAAATTGACCAGAAATTTTACAGTTTGAATTTAGAAAAATCTGATCTTTTGTGCATTATTCAATTTAATCCAGCCAGTCCAAAACCTCTGCATTTCAAATTGTCTACAAATGGAGTCAGACTGAAAGGGGAACAGAAAGTTGTGTGGTTCCTCCATTCATTTGGTTTTAGATACTGAAGGTACTGCTCTTTTGCAAATATTCTTTAGGTTACTACAGTGACAGCAGCCTTGCTTGCTGGCTGAGCTGGTGTGGTTTATGCCTCTTTTAGACAGTGCTATTCCACTAATGCATAAGACAAAAGAATTGCCACAGAACAGGGGGTCGTAACAAATGACTTTTGAAACATGTCCAGCAAAATAGAAAAATAAAGAGATATTGAAAATAGCTCTAAATAAAATGGAAAAATTTAAATATAATCCTCCAAAATACTAATTGCAACCATTTGTTTCATGGGATTAAATCCTTGTAGAACATTTTATCCAACTGTTTGGACTAGGATGTGAACTTTACAAATTGCTACTTTTTTGTTGTTGTTTTATTTGGCACCAGCTGTGTGCATGCTTCTGAAACATCACCAGTCATGCTGAGCATTTAGTAGGAATGTTGCAATGGCAATTTAGATGTTAAAGGGCATTGTGATTTTTAAGGGCTTGTTATCATGGCCAGCTGTAGCTAACAGCTTGTAAGAGATCAGGAAGAGGTATGTGATTTTCCAAGTAACAAAAGCAGCCTGTGTTTACCACGGTTTCTTTTCTGCCACAGAATGTGAGGTGTTGGATATGAAAATAGATGTTTTCCCAGGCACAGAATTAATAAATGACGTCATAATTCTGTTGTCTTTATTCTAATGTCTCAAATAGTTTCAAAATGTTTAAAATGTATCAATTATCCTCTCCAATATGAAACATAATTTCATTGAAGTTGTTACATTGAAAGTTCTGGGAAAGTAAGGGGGGGGTTTGTGTCTGTTTTGGGCATTCAAACTAGGGAATATTTGTTACAGCATCCTTTCAGAATTTCCTTATTTAATTTTCACTAATCAGGACCAGGATTATCATTAATGACAGAAGATTACCACTAGCTACTAGATAAGAGGAGGAGACATTCCGTGGAAGATGATGATCTCACTAGCTTTTGCCAGAGGATATTCTGTATCTCCCTCTGATGCTATGGATGGTCCATAGAGACCAGCCTGTTGAATCATTAAGGGTAAATGATTCAGGGTAAATTAGTGTTGTTTGAAGCAAACACCACTCAAACAGTGGCTTTAAGTAGCCTAGGTTTACTATTATTTGTACACAAAGACAGCATTTTCTTGCTTACTTGGAAGCCTTGAAAAGATATATGTGTATTGTTCTTTTGAATGTAGAGAAAATCAAATTAAGATATAGACTATTTTCTCAAAGTTTTCTTTTGCTGAAGTTCTTAGACAGATTTATTCACTACTCAGTAAACATTTAATCAGATCATTTTTAAACATTTTTCCGCATATTTTAAAAGATTGATAAGGTAGATTCTCTATGATATAAATATCTGTAAAACTGCAGATTAAAGTAAAAGTAAACAAGCAAATTATTTATCAGATGCAGACTTACCAGGACCTCATTAAAAAGTTGAAACTATCAGGAACACACAATTAGCTTTTGTGCCTTATAATTATGACTTACAGCTAAAGGTAAATTGATAAATTTGATGAAAGAAAATCATATAAAGTGTTGGAGGTACCCAGTTATACTTCCCTTTTCACATTCCAGGAAAGATGAAAAACCTTGCTGGACACACTGAACGTTAATTGCACCAACAATACAGTATTATTAAATAAGTAACTGAACTATAAAGGAACTACATCTCTGAGATATTATTCTTGTATTGCAGTAAGATATCAGTCTGTATTACCTTTGTAATGGGCAGAAAACAGGAAAAAAATGTAAACAGGAGTGCAGAGTAACAAAAAGAAAACCTTAAGTATGCATATGAAGCAATGGTTATAAAAAAAATCAAACACACACTGAAGAACACATAGGTTTCAGTTAAGGAAGAGCTCTTCACTGACATCTGCAGTGATCTGTAGTTAATTTTTGGTAAAAAACCAAAATAAGAAACCAAAGTAAAAACTACTACTTTTTACATAGGCTTAGAATAGCAGTTATGTCAATTCTGTGGTCAATGTCATCCTGTGAATAAAATCCATGTTAAAAGAGTGTGAATTCATTTCTGCATTTTAATGCAGACAAGACTAAACAAGGAGTATGATTTCAATGCCATTTTGGTATTCAAAATTCAGAGGGGCTTGTCAGGGCTCTCAGGGTGGAACCAAGATCTTTAGCTTGGGACATACCCTTGACTCTTCCGTGAATTTCTCATTTATAAAATGGCATGGATACTACACATTCTCTCTCTTTGCTTGTACCAGAGAGAAGAAATCTCATCCTAGTCTGCAGGGACTTTGCTGATTTCTGTGTGCTGTGCCTTTATTTCTTGTGGGATACATGATGCTGCAGCATTTCTGTTGATCTGTTAAGCAAGTGAGGTAAAGCATTTGGTGCTGCCATCAGAGGTATGGAAGAGAACAAGGTTGCTCTCTGAAACTTTAATCTCTCTTGCTCTCCCTCTGAGTCTCCACACCAAGCAGTTGAGCCAGAAGGAGAAATCCTTGTCTGCTACCTTTCTTCAGAGCCAGGGGAGAATAGAGAACATAGCAACAAACAAACTTATGTTATTCATGATGAGGATGGGAAAACAGAAATTGTGTCCTGGTAGGAGGCCAGAAGACAGGTTTCATCAGTAAATAATGATGCTAAAATGTAGTGAAGCTGCTGCACAGTATCACCAAACATCAAAGCATTCTCACAACTAGATTTTTCTCACCATTCCGAAAGCCATTTTTGATGAATCAGCTACTTGCTGGAGTTGATAAGACCTGCAAAATCTTTTTTTCTTCGATTATAGGCAACTTGATTTGCAGCTGCAGTAAATGAAAGCAGGAACGGCAGGGAGTCTGGCATGTTTCAGCATCACATGTAACTGGTGATGCTATATCTTAAATTAGGTTGCTGCAGATGCCCTACTTTCTGAACTGTGGTTTTATTTTAAACAACTAATTATGAAAATAGCTAGTAACAATCCCAAACAAATAAAATCCATTTTCTGTTAGTAAGTAATAGAATAGAGACTACTTGCTCTGAACTAGAGAAAATGCCAATTTTTTATCAAAGTGGCTTTGACTTTTATGCATTTTCAAAGCTTTATTCTGTCCAACTAGGGAGGAAAACAAGCTTAAAATCAAGTTGCATAAATATCTGCAAAAATACTAGTCATTCTGCATATGGTCTGGCTTAAAAAAGCTTCTATGAACTTCTCTGAAGTCTCTTCCATTTCAACATTCACAATAATTCTACAAATCAATTACCCATGTTTGTGATAATATGGCTGTCCCACTTTGTGCCTTTTTTCAGATAAATGTGTTTTGACCAACATATCGGTGCAATCTTTTCCAGCTGTCTTTTTTTACAACAGATAGGGTTTTTGTTTTTGGTTTTGTTTTTGATTTGTTTTTTTTTGAGAGCCCAAACTATACCTCCCTTTGACTGCACCAAATGAACAAAACACAGGATTCTGCATGTCTGCTTGATAATGAATAGGGATGAAGACACAGATGTTCATGTTATGGGGATTTAATTTTTAGTCCTTATTCCTCAGGGCCTCAGGTCTTCTCCAACAAAGTTAGAGGGGCTTTCATTCTTGTCTTCATGGGAGGTTGGTTTATGACTCTTATTTCTTTAAAGTGTTTTGAAAATCCTCTTCTGACATTGGCAGAATATAATATCTGCTTTCTTCTGTTCAGAAGTCATACTGCTAATGTGTCTGCAAGCACACTTAAGAGCAAGGAAGGGTTTCTGCAAGTGTCATTTGGGCTGGGATGGGGTTTCAGTGACAGTGCTCCACACAAAGAATTTTACTCTCAACTTTGAAAGTCATTGCCAGCTGACTGATGCTGAAATATTTTTTTTTTTAAACCTCGTAAACTTCTCAATCTTGACAAATGTTAATGCAAACCCTATGGCATCAGCATGACCTGGCATCTTCCCAGCCTCTGCACCTGCACAATTACAGCCAAGCTTTCCTAAACACTTTTTCCCTAACAGCTTGTTTTGGTTTGGGTTTGCTGTTGTTTTGTGCTGTTTTTCCCCACCTTTCTCTTTTTAATCACCAAACACTTATGGCAGGCATAATTTTTCAGGTGTTGTTTTGGAGAGTTTCTTGGAGCTAAGCATATGTGCCCCTTGAGAAGGTTTGCAAGAGTGGCCCACACCTGAAGCCAGAGTCAGTGAATTCCAGCAAAGATCCCAGCAAAGACGCAGAGCCACCTGGCTCGCCTGAAGGGCAGCAGGCGAGGCTGCTCAAGGAGTGCAGAGCCAGCAGCTGCGTTCTGCTCAGGCCACTCTGACAGCTCCCACAGCACTGATAAAAGCAGAGCTATCAATCACTAAATAAGATCAGCCAGCGTTTTAGCACTTCCCTCCCCTTTCTGTCTTTTATTGCAATTGGTCCTGAGTGTTCTGCACCAATACACAGTCAGGTGTGTTTACACACAAGGCATTTGCATGAGGACTTGTGACCTGTCAAGACACAGAAAATTAATGTCAGCTCATTATCAGAAGGGGGAAAAAAAATCACAAGCTGGAGACCAGAAACCAAATGCTTATTTATGCTAACTGCCCAAGCCTCTGTGATTTAGTTGAGTTCTATCAATCAATTCAGCTGGGCATCTGGTAAAAGGTATAAAGAAACAAGGATGTTCATGTGTCAGAATATAGATTTATGATGGCAAGTTTGTAATATTTGAAAGGATGTAATAAAGTAGTAGTCAATAGCCTGAGAGTTGTTTTTATTTATGTTAATATAAATCTGGAATAAGTGTTCAGAAATGTGTTGCAATGTCTTCAGACACAGTTATGTTCAGAATGTGCATCCCTATAAATGTCTGATTAATTTCTAAGCAGAACCTCTCCTCTGACAGCAATGGAAGACCTCTACCAAGAAGCAGATGGTATGTAGTGGACCTTTCATCTGCAGTCTGAGAAGTTGGTAGTGGGTCTGCATTACTGAGCAGTAATTGCTAAATTCAGGAGGTCCTTTTTTCAAATCACAAGGAAACCTGTAACTTGTTATGTAAAAGCTAAATCATGAAACTTGCTCCTAATTTCGTTGAGGTTTTTCTATTCAGAGCAATGAAAGAAAACTCTGATTGCTTTAGGATCTTGACCAGACTGATTATTAGGTATAGGCTATCATTTCAGGGCTTTCTACAGAAGATTGTCTGTATCTTGGTTACTGATCTATCCTTTTAAATAGAAAACACAAAATCCTAAACTTGTACTTGTCTTTTACTTGCCTTAAACTCAAAATATTGGTCTATAAATACTATGAAGAACTAATTTATCTGTTGATAAAAACATACGTATATTACCTGTATCATATTTTTAAAAAATAGAAGGTAGAAACCTGAGGGACTACAAAAAATTAATTTGAAATGGGAGATGATCTTTGAGCAGCTGTTGAAAGAAAATTTGGTATGGGCGAAATTCTGAACTTCTGTTGTGCAGAAGGGATCCAGTGATTTACTGTGGCTTCATGTACTTTGCAAATTTGTCTTTGAAAACCATGATTAAAAATTTGTATTTGAAGCTTTACAGACATGTAGATTCACATCATGTAAAGGAGTGTATGTTTTTGTGGAAGTGTATGATAAAAATTTTAAGAAAGGACATTTGTACTTTGTTTTTCTCCTTGTTTTTGAGCTTTTTAATTGTCTTTACTGTGTTTTACTCTAAGAAAAAAATTTAAGCAGAGCCATCTGTGTTTCAAAACATGCAGACATAATTATCACTTGTTTCAGATCCTGGTGTTTGCTTAGGTAGTAATTCATTATCTATTTTAAAAGGTCAGTTATAGGGGTAATGTGCTTACCTTTTTAAATTGTATGAAAAAATTAATTGCTTAAATCTTCTCTTGCTTGTTGATTGAAGCATCTTTATTTATATCTTGGAAAGAATTATTTACAGACTTTCCTTTCAGGCATATTATGGACAATAAGCAGGTTTTATCAAATTCAGTGTTCCTTGGAAAATCCAGTATCTATTACTAGTTCAGACTATTGTCTTCTGAGATTATGACCTCTACTGCTTCCAAAAGAGATAATAAATACAATATTTGTGTGTGTATTTGTTTGTTTAGCCAAATGAGCAACTGGTAATTCCAATTTCATTGCATTTTATCCAGCTGATGGGAATTGAGCACCCTCATAATTTTTGTGTTACATTTGCACAAAGCTGAACGCAAATCCAGACTACTTGCTGAAGAAAGGCTCCTAAAATGTAAACAATATATTTCCCTATACTAATTGTATTTTCCTGTAGAGTTGAATTCACTCACTCTTAGTGCTACTTAAAGTAGCTGAAAGTCTGATTTTCATTAGAGAGAACCCTAACTCCTCCCATTCATTTTGCCCAGGGATTTTGACAGAAAATACCTTTTTTAAAATGCTTTGAGAGTCTATATCTTTGTCCTCTGACTTTATATTGTGATTTATTCCTTCCCATAGTGCTGCTTTATCTTACATTCATAATCAGGGACTTTGCAATAAAATTGTTGGAACTTCCATTTTATGACTTGAAAACTTGTAATAATTAAATTTTCTCCTTTTTCCCTACTTGAGGATTATTACTGCTTATTCTAGCAGAAGAGGACACTCATTTGTGTGTGACTTTAGCAGGCCTGCTTCCAGTGGACCATTCTGGATGAAACTCTGCTTTCCAGTGGCAACATTTAGACCTTCTTACTCACCCAAAGTGATCAGTAAAGATTGTTATGGCTGCAACAAAATATTTAAACCCTGCAAAAGGGTGGTGAATGTAAACTGACCTGCCCCATATCAGCACAACACTTATCTCACACTGTGCTTGTCCTACAGCTATTTAAATATATATCAGCAGATATGACAGGGCAGATAAGACAAAAAGAAATTAGAGAAGTGCTTAGTGTCTAAATTCAAGCCAATAAGCAAAGGCATAATGGCTTTAAGACTTTGCTGAGTCAAAGTTTGCGTGTCTAAATTGCAACCTGAAAACCTGCACGTGTGAACATGACAGATACCACAAAACAAATAATTGTAGATACCCAAGTGAGAATTGCACATCTGCTTGTGGAGCTGGATGGAGAAACTGGATGAGGAAAGAAAACAAGATTGAACAAGTCACGTTTTGTTAGTTAAGACTGATATTTCGGTATGCAAAACATTTTTTCCTTTTTTTTTTTTTTAATTAGGATCTAATGCAAATTCCATTAGCTTCAGTGGACTTTAGATTGTATAATGTAAAATAAAATAAATTACCTGGAATATAAAAAATTCAGATAGAACAAATGGGTAGCCCTACCCTCAAATATTTGTTAGATGCATACTGAATAATGCTTTATGCCAAATCTTTTGCTCTTGTAGCAAATTAAAAGAATGTGTTTTTGCACAGTTTACACCAAACAATATTAGTTTTGACCAAGTTAGGACCCTTTGAATTAATTCCATGTTTATCCATACAACTTATGAACCATGAAATAACCTCTCTCAATTTTGGATTTGAAACAAGTTGAGAAATGAAGGCAAAAGTTGTGGGGTTTTTTGTGGTTTTTTTGTTGTTGTTGTTGTTGTTTTGTTTTGTTTTGTTTTTCAAATGCACTTGTAATAGATACCTTCTAGGGGATTTTTTCAATTTAAACATTGACTCTGTTTCTCCCAACTGTAACAACATTCTGGCGTCAGAGAAATCCAGAACTGCAATAAATGATTTCTCAATTCTTTTTGTCTGTTTACAAAATAGGCAACATAAATATCAGTTATCTCTGATATTTATTCCACTCTCTCATGCAATTATGAAAATCCCCAAGCAGTATCCTGGACTGATTTCATCACTGAAAAAAAAAAAAATTCTTGCAGAAGTTGCCTCATAAACTGCATGTGCAAGATCAATTTCAGGACATTGCACTCTAGACGCAAATGAAAATAGAATCAAAACTTTAAATATTAATGTAAAATTTACTTCTTCTGGTTTTATGGCATTCACTGATCATACTCAACATACACAAAACACACCCAAATAATAATAATAAAAAAACCCCCACAAACCCACAACTTTTTGATATCTTAAGTCAGTACAAAGCTTGCCAGAAATACCTGCAAAAGCAGTGGGAGGATTGCATACAGAAAGCATGAAAATTCTTGTGTCTTGATCCCAGTATGACACACAGAATAAAAGAGTTTCACATTGGTCATAAAGATGTACAAAATACCTGCTGTCAACTCTACCCTGATCTCAAAGACTTTGCACAAGGGAGGAAAAGAGTTGCTTGTCTCAAGATATGAAAAACCCACATAACCTCAACAGGAAAAATGAAGCTGGAAAGAGGAACAAGTATGAAAAAATAATGTGACCACTGACAAGAGATAAACAGTTCATCATCTCTGAGTATCAATTGGTACAAATTCACATCAGCTATAACAACATGGGTAAGACCCCATGATTCCTAAGGTTAAAGAGGCCAACAGATACAGCTGTCATTTATACAGGCAACCATCTGTAATAATCCATTGCAATTCACTGAATTCCTTTGGGTGGACACTAGGTAAACAGGGGCAAAAATGGATGGAAAACCTCCATTTTAAAAAGTGCAACGGATTATTTTTTTAATCTCATATTCAGAATTTCATGGTTTTACAGCAGTAAGAAAGAAACAGCAGGATCACTTCAATGTACCTGGGCTACTTCCTGCATGTCGTTTTAGCTTTCCTCAGCTTGAGCAGGAGAAACACAGAGTAACGAAATCTGGAAGAAAATGAGGTATATATTGCTATGCACATTTCAAATGACATCTCAGGGTTTTTAATAATGGAGGACAATAGCAAGCACTTTTGAACTGCACATTTTTACTGATACAGTAAAATAGAGATTATGATGTTGCAATGGTGGTTGTAGTGTAAGAACACCTTGTACACAATACAAAACCTTGGAACTGCTGGTTCTGACAACCGCTCTTAGTTTTAATGGGGATATATCCCTATTTATGGGGTGTACATATTCATACACACGTGTACATGGACACACATACATAACCTCTAATGGGATTAAAAGAAAATTTGCCAACTATACAAAGATGAGACTGCTAGGAAATACATACTACTTTGACCTATGATTATTGCAAAATAAATCATTAAGTGCTGCAGATCCTTGTGTGACAAATCTACCTCAGGAAGCAATATTCCCTTTGTACATCTTTATTTTGCAAGAAGGATCAAGTGGCCTTAAACAGTCAGATGTCCTTAATCTGTGGATGCTGGTCACCTATGGATGTTGGTTTTCCCTCATGCCATGCTGAGCAGACCTTGGAAAAGGGCTGACAAAATGCCTTATGAATGCTGAAGTTTTACCTGGAATCAAAGTAAAATGAGGCAAGCATTCAGTAGAAGAGATGGAAGAAAATCCACGAAAGTTTCAAAAGTTGTAGAAATCCTCCTTGGTTCAGGAAATACATGGAGTCTGAAAGAAACCTGGGGAAGGATCAAGTCTTCTTGTTCTGCTCCTGCAGACTGTGAGGTTTTTCCTTTGCTGCCCTCCAAACAAAACTCAAATCCAGGCCAACTCTTGCTCCCACCCCCTACATCCATTCCAATCATATATGCTCTTCTTTTAAGGCACCTAGATGTAAAACTTAGTTAATTAAATCCAGATTATAAGGGTTTACATTTGATTAGTAAAGAGCAGATGAGTACCAGATGAACAAAACTGCAAAACATCCCTCCTTTGATTTTTTAGGCACCAAAAGAGTGATTCCATATTTCACCCATGATATTTCTGTTGTTATTTAGACATAATTTTCTGCTAATGTCTTTCTTGCTAAACACTTGTATATGTTGCAGAATTCAAGAATGCTATGGAACATATAAGTGATAGCCCTTTAAAGGCCTTTTTTAAGAAGAGGACTGTCTGCTACAGGAATGATGCCATAATCTGTAGTTAAAGCACAGACTTTTATGCCATTGGGTATATGGACACAATTTCTGGTTTGGGAAAAAACCCACATCTTACTGGAAGTGAGCTTAGCTTTTTTCTGGTTTTGATTAAGGTTGTTTGGTTTGGTTCTTGTTGTTTTCTGAAAACAATCAATAGCTAAAAATTAATTATAAATAACATTTGGTATTCAATTCTTTCCTGTGTATTAAATATAGTGATGGTTTTCATTCAGTAAAGGGACTGGCATGATGATTACCTTTAATGTATAAATGCCTTTATAGTCCTAACCTAGGCAATAATTGCTCCTGCTGCTTCTTTAAATGCCAACCATCACCCACTCTCTACTGAATGCTGTGAAAATAATTATTTACCTCCAGTCCCTAGATCAGATCAAGGCATTGATACTTTTTCTATAATTTTTTTTTCATTAAAAAGTGCAATTAGAGAACATTGTATGCAACAAATCTCAGACCAGAATATGTAAAGGACAGGAGCTAAGTTTGTGCAGTGTACCCATTTCCTGCTCTATCACACTGTTAGAATGGGATGCAGAACATTATTTCACCCCTCTTTCCTCTAAGTGAAATTTTATGGTTAAAAAATTACATCATTTCCTTTTGTGAGGGAAGGTGGAGACCATGACCCAATCTTCCATGATCCCAGAATTCAGCTCTCAAGGATGGAAAATAAATTTTACCTTTTATCTTGCACCTTTTTAGTGGTTTTCATGGATGCAAAGAAAGTCACACTTGTTACCCTTTAAGACATCTTCTCAGGTGTTTTGCCTTGTGACATCACAGTAACCAACACAGCAGAGAATCAAACTGTTACACTTCAGCTCTCACCCCTTAAAACTTAGGTACACATCTACCAAAATCCTATTTAAATATTTGCATAATGCATCAACATATCCTCCTTTTGAGGGGCTTTTTTTTTTTTCTATAGATCTCCAGAAAATGTTAATCACCAGTTTTAAGCTGTAGGAGGTGGAAATAACTTGAGTTATTTTTGCTAAGGTGGCAGAAAATAAAGACTATCAAAAGATGTCTGCTAATGGACTTTTGTAAATGGTGTGATTCAGGTAAAAAAAAATAAAAGAAACAGAAATAGAAAATAGCAGGGATTGAAATAAAAGAAATGGAATGGAGTGTCAGCAATTTAATGTGCATATGAGTTCCAAACACGAGAAAAAACGCTTTGCTTCAGGCAATTTCTTCAAATAGAAAAAAAACAATCTTCCATCATTTTTATTTGTAGAGGTTCTTTGAGTTACTAAGTAACCTCTACACTAAAACATTTCTCCTTGAAAAGGAAACTAGGGAGGAAAAACAGGAGCCATGTCTTGCAGTTTCTGAAACACACCACTAATCTATGATGTAAGGTTTGAAAGCAGACAAGACCATTCTTTAAATAACCTGCTTTTGCAGATTACCCTCTTTTCTTCCATCACAGGTTTCAGATGCTGAAGAGCTCTTTAAGAAAGTCTAATGCAATGGTTCCAAGCAAGTATCTTCTTAAAAGCATCTTACCTACACAATTTTTTTCCCCTATGTCCATGAATAATGGTCAGCTCTCAAGTTCTGGCTGTGGCAGTCAGTCCAGCTGGAGAGCAGGACACAGTGTCACAGAACTCTTGGCTGCTGAGTGGGGAGTGACTCAGCTAAGAACAGGTAAAACTTGGAATTATATTACTTTACTTTTACCAATATTCTGACCATTTCAGGAGCCCTGTCATTTGTCTTTTTCATATGGAACCTTTATACCCTCTTAAGCTAAGCTGATAGGCTGTAAATGAGGAAAATCTAGGGCAAGAAGGGAACTTATTATTTTGCTTTGGATCATTCTTTATATTTAATTAATTTCAAGTTTTCTATTTTTCTATTTTTAATTTTCCTTCTTATTGCAGTTCAGTGATGGACACCAATTAAAATGTTGAACTCCCAACACCACTGCTGAGTGATCGTGTCTTTGCTACCATTTTGCCTAAAATCTGACAAAGAGAAAGAGTAGTTATCAGCACCACTCACAGCCTGCTGCCCATGTGATAAACAAAATATTCCTTTTGGGGAATAAGACTAAATAATCATTAACATATAATAGCACTAACTCTGATGAAAAAATAAATATTATACTTTCACCAGAAATAAAGAAAAAAAATCCAAATATAATGTGAGTGTCTCTTAAAGGACAGCTTCAATTTAATACTGATGATAGTCATTTCAATTCCTGAAAGACTGTCTTGTAAATTTGAGAGCTCTAAAAGCCAAATCTTTCCCTCCCACTTCATTCATCTATCCTTTCACATCATCAGCCAGAGCAAAACACTTCCTTGCTTGCCTGCTCTAATCAATCCTGAGAGCCTGTGAACTCCCATTAACTTACTTAACTACTTCATAGGGGGTACTGTATGAATTAATTAAACAGTTCCTGTTTGGACACTGCTTTGAATATGTATGGTGCTGTGGAAATGTTATGCTATTATTTAAGCAGATTCATTATTTAAGCAACAAATATTGTATAAATAATTTCAGTTTTTGGCAACCTCCAGCTCAGCTGCAGATCAGCTCTTTCCAGGCTTTAGGAGGGAGTTACTGAGTATGTGGATGCAAGTCCATGCATTGGGCATGTGGTTGATTTCAGTATAATTAGGTCAGAATCCATCAATTGATTATCTGAGCCTGAAGAAGAGTGCCTGGTTTAGGTTCTCTTTTATTCCTGCTGCAGGTATCAAGTAGCAAAGGAAATAACTTTACCTCTCTTTTGGTCCTCATTATTTTTTTTTTTAACAGAATGCCTAATGGATGGGAAAAATCTTGTAGAAGCAGCAATGCAGAAAAATGTGCAGAGAGGACAATAACCACTCCAGATTCTGAAGAGGAGAAGATAGGGTCCCAGAAGCAGGTACAACTTGCAGTACAGAAAGAAGCTGACAAATTTGGTTTTTTCTTCCTTAAATTTTACCTTATCCTCAGCCCACTCATGAGGATGCCAGAGTGCTCTCCATGTTCCCTGCCAAACATGCACCAGAATGCCTGCCAACACCACTACAAAATTCTCAGTAAAAGAAACTTAAAATTGATTAACTGAGGCATATATGTGTTCACACAGTCCTTTCTGGACTTTTGTAAGATGTTAGAGGAAAGGTGCACTATCTCTACTTGGTTTGGGACTTTTTCTTTACTTTGAGACCTTCAATGCTCTGGGGTAAAAAAAAAAACAATCTTTTCAATATTTTTGTTCTATATGCTGATTTCAAAAACATTTTTGAGAAGCATCTTATCCCAGTCTCCTTTCTTTTTCCTTTTAGTATAAGACAAACTTGAAAATGAAGATTTAAGTACAGTTAAAGAAAAAACAGAGACTAAGTTTCTCCAAAATGTTGCCAAACATAATTGGGCCTGGTTGAGTAAACTGTTCACACTAAACAATTTCATCTGCAGTCCTTATTTCCCCCGTTCTTGGGACCAGTGCAGGGGGAAAGTGATGTATTCATTCTCTAAAACTATCCAACTTAAAAGTTACAGAAACATTTCAGTGTCCAGGTTACTCATGACTATCAGCTTTCACTGTTCATTTAGCTGCCTTCTCCAGGAGATTCATCAGTCACATTACTGAAATGAAGCTACTGCCAGAACAGCCCAGTTGAACCACTGGAGAAAGACACTGAAGACCATGTGCCAACCTCCTGCTTCCTAAGGCCATGCATTTGCAGCTGGAAGGCAGGTCTGATTACTGAATTACTGAAGAGGAGGGAGTATGAATGTGCAAAATTATAGTAAAATGGTCAAGGCACTCAAATTTAAAAAAAAACCAAAAAAAGCAGAGACATCTGGGAACATTAGGGAATATTATAGAGCAGTATGGCAGTGTTAAATTAATTCAAGCACATAAAAGAATGGGTAGCAAGATAAGGTAAGGTGAGTTGCTTTCCTATGAGAGCAGGAGAGAAGCAGTACAGTCGGTGCCATGTAGTTGTGGTGCCTTCACTATTTGGACTGAGGACCTGTAGGATGACTGCAGCATTTCTCACCAGCACCCATCGTCCTTTTTCTCCATGCAAAACTCACCACTGGGGAATGAAGAGAAGGGTGAACATTTCATTCATATCTTGGGTCAGGACCAAGTCATGATCTTGGACATGAAAAGGGAAGAAGGCAGTACAAACATGCCTCAGACACCAAGGAGGACATCTGAGAATAGTGTTTACAAGAAAACTACATAAAAATAATACATTTTAAGCTTAAAAAAAAAAAAAAAACCAAAAAAAACAAACCAAAACCACAGTCTTCAAACTTCAGAAGATTTTTTAACATGATGTACTTTTTTTTTTACAGACTTCAACAAAAATTTAGGTATTTCTTCCCCTCACCCTTGCCAAGACTGAAACAAAGCATGGAGAAATAAGCTTTAAAAATTTTGGTTGTGAAAGCACTAGGTCCAGTCCCACTAGACCCAATCACAAATACACTTGGGGCAAGTCCTCAGAGGGCAGTGCTGCCTGCCTGCGGCATGGAGCTCTGAACTAAGGGAACTGAAGCATCTCTACCTACCCCACCACATCTGAGACAGCCTTGGGTGGTTTGGAATTCCCAGATTTCCAACCTTTTTTCCAATTCTATTTTTTTAAGGTCAAAGAACAAAAAGAAACACTCAAAAAATCAAAGGTCACAGAACTGGATTCCTACAGACCTTGCCAAACTGTATTTCATGTAAAATGATAATGGCAAACAACCTCATAAGGATAATATTTGTCCTTTTTCTTCCCTTCAAAAGAAAGTTTGTCTAAAACAATTTGTAAACTGTGTGAAGTAAGCTGCATGGAAACATGGCAGACAATCAGTTATTCATGGACGACCAAATGCATCCCTCCATACTCTTGTTTTATTATTTCTATTGAAAAAAATACTGTGTAAAACATCTTCTTGACACCAGAATGAATTACTGATTTTTCAACTAGAATGTTATTGCTCTTAATTGTCAGGTACAGGGGATTGACACTACTACCTTGTTTAGATGCTTACAGAGGATGACCAAAGTTAAGAGGCTATCTCCTACCTTGCCAAAAAGAGAGAAATAAGTTCCATGTGGAGGTTAATACAGAGCAACCTGTTGAAAAGGGTACTCTGGATTTCTTTTGGGAAAAGCTTAATTTTCTCTGATGACTGTATAGGGAGAACTATAGAGACCAATCTCGCAGCCCAACATATAAATTAGACACTTAAAGCTAAGATGAGCACACACTTTATTATATTCCCCTTCATAAAAATTCTAAAAGTGTAGTTCCAACCTTGTTTATATATATACATATGTATTAAAACAGGGAAAAAATATGCTTTTTGTATACATATACAGGATCACAGATGAACATGTGTTTGCAATAACCACAAAAAATATTAATACTATCATCCTTTCCAGCTTTTTCCATCACCAGTTCTTTATTTTTCACATAGCAAGCTTATCATTTCATAGTTGAATTTTAACTATGCCTATCAATAATCAAGTATCCTTATAGCGACTCTAAATGTATAAAAAGCTGAACAGGTATTTAATATTTGAGGTCTGTATAAATCTGAACAGGTACTTAATATTTGAGGTCTCTTATTGAATAGCTGTTTGCAATTGTTAGAAAAGTGTAAGTTTCACGTCAGTAAAATCACGTGTTTTACCAAACAAGGAGGGGAGCCCTAGGGGTATGCTGAGTAAGAGCTCAATAGAATCTAGCCTTAAAACTTTATGCTTTAATTAAAATGTATACTGATGTGTAGTCATTTCCCTGAGCACAGCAATATGGTAATAAGCCTTTAAAAATTCAGATCTCTGCAGTTTCATAGTACATTTTTCAATCTGATCAAACATTTTTTTTCTCTCACTAATCAGTACTTTTTGTGGTTTATGAATACAGTATTATATTTGATTCCATTCCCCTGTGGGTTGTTAAATATCTTAAAAATGTTGAGTAAAGATTCCTTAGAAAAACTGAAAAAAGGATACAAAGTAAAACAACTCTGGAAAGAGTTGGATACCTAAAAAGACACTTCTTCTGTAATAAAATTTTGTTGATCTTGCTGTCTTGCTCAGTGTGCTGGTTTTGGCTGAGAGAGCGTTAATCCTCTTCTCAGTAGCTGATATGGGTCTATGGTCTGGATTTGTGCTGAACAGTTTTGATAATTCAGAGATTATTTCATTACTGCTGAGCATGGCTCATGGAGTCAAAGCCTTTTCTTCTGCTCACCCACCTTACCAGTGAGGGGGAGTGGGGATGCACAAGGAGCTGGGAGGAGACACAGCTGGGACATCTGACCCCTGCCTGACCTAATAGCTGTAACATATTGCGTGCTCAGCATGGAAAGCTGGGTGGAGAAGGATGAAGTGAACATGTCTGGAACGATGGCATTTGTCTTTCCAAGTCACCATTATGTCTAATGCCGCCCTGCATTCCTGGGGATGGCTGAACACAGAATCACAAAGTCATTTATATTGGAAAAGACCTCTAAAATCAAGAAGTCCAACCTCTGACCAAACACCACCTTGTCAACTGGACTATAGCAGTTAGTGCCACATCCAGTTGTTTCTTGAACCAAGTTCCTTTCTCCAAGGACAGTGATGACTCCACCTGCCTGGACAGTCCATTCTAATGCCTAACAACTCCTTCCATGGAGAAATTCCTGCTAACATCCAACCTGAACTTCCTCTGGTGCAGCTTGAGGCTATGTGCTTTTGTCCTGCCTGTCTATGGAACATAGTAAATGAATTCCTTGTTTTGCTTTACCTATTAAGCTGTTTTTACTTCAGCCCATGCATTTTCTCATTTTTGCCATTCTTATTCTCTTCTCCTTTCAAGCAAGTGGGAGGTGAGTGGCTACATGGAATTGAACTGCTGGCTGGAGCTAAACCACAACACTTGGTAAGCTGATGTACTCACAGCAAAACATAAGCTGATGGTTAGATTGTTCCCAGTTCAAGGTGATGCTATTCTTCTGCAAAAGCAGCAATTCATCTCTGGATGAAACAAAAGAAACCAGATGCAGCCATGGTAGAAAGTGAAGTGGGCAGACATAGGTTTACCTGGAAGGCACCCACAAAGAAACTGAATTTATCTACTTCTAATATCAGTAAAACAACATTTTTGTGTTTCTTATAACCTGTAGGTGAATGCTTTCCCTTTTTAAGTTTCAAGTTGCACTACTATAATGAAGTGGCATGGAATGAATATCTGTTTGGACAAAAAGGAAACTTTTAGGGTTCACCAAGTTAAACAATCAGTTTGTAAGTGAAGATTACCATACTGATTTAACAAGAGGTGTAAACCACATTGTTCAGGGAACTTGAATTTTGATATATTTTATTTTTGTGAATCTGATCATAAACCTTCTTGTTTCACACAGAATTTAATGTGTGTGTGTTGTTTGTGCAGTTACAGTGTGGAATTCCTGTACACATGTACTTATCCACCTTGCTTTCCCACTAGTTGATATTTTAGAATATGTTGGAAAGAGAAAGGATTTCCTGTAGCAGCCTGAAATGAGGAGTATTTAGTCCCAGAACCACCTAATAATCATGTTCATTGTTTTTACCACGTGGAATTACTATAATAGAACAGCTTTACATCGTATTTAGGTGAAACTGTAAATACAATGTGTCTGATCAGCAATAAAATAACATCTGAACTTAAAATCCCTTAATCCCTTGAAGTTAATTTCAGTTACTTATAATTTAATTTGAAATTTTTTAATTGATGTTGTACTTTTATTTTGCTTGTTTTTAAGTTGTTTACAGAAATCTATTCAGTTTACTATGTATAGAACAGCAGTTTTATGAGTCTGCCTGGTAAAGGGCAGAAGAGGGTGTCCTAGGCTGTCAGGGTCCTAGGACACCTTTGCTCTGCTTGGAAGTTAAGAAATTGCATGTGTCTTTGTGAAATATCTTACTAGTTTTCCTTGATAGGAGACTTTTGCTTTTAGAAGAGAGACTGTACAATGTCATGATGTTGACTTGTACTTGACTGCAGCTGAATGGGCGATTTGACCATGGGTTTGTTCATTGAATTCACAAGAAGCAACTGCAGGGCTGTGAAACAGAAAATGACAATTACACATGAGCATTTAGATTAAATATGTTCTGGGAATTTGTATAGAAAAATACTTCTTTCGTTTTTGTTACTTCAGAGCAGCTTAAAACCATATTTCAGATGGAATAGAGATAGTCTGGCATAAAACATTAGTTTATCCCTTTCATCTTGCCTGCAGTGTATGTGAAGGGTTTGAGCCTTTTATCCCTTCCTGGCTCAAGGAAGAGAGCTTCACTGTACCTATTTTGTGCAATGTCCTTTGCTGAAACATGCAACAGTATTTGAAGCAAATTCCAGTAATCACTCACATCTCATTTCTGTGCTGTTTGTGTTTCACATCATTCAAGTCTTTGGCTTCAACACTGACTCCACAAACCATGTGCTCCTCCAGCAGGACTGCCTTTACATTTGTGATACCAAAATCAAACTTGTTTTATGTTACTTACATATTTAATATTTATTTTGTTTATCAACTCTTCTGTTTAGTAGGGGCTTGGACAAGTTGCAAACTATCTCCCAGAAATGCATAATTTAACTTATTAGAGAGAGGTCAGTGGCTTTGCAGACCAGCTCTATAATGGCAGCTGTTATATAGAAACTGGTACAGAGAAAACCACTGATGCAGTTGTGGTAGAATCAGCTTACAGGTTCACCAGAGCAGGCCTTAACACTGGAAAAGACCAGACAAGCATAGGAAAGTGGGGGAAAGAATGAAACAGGTGGCTATATCAAAAAGGCTCTTAGCTCCTTTGGGCAAGCACAGCACCACCAAAGACTGGATTCAGCAAACATAATTGGTGGATAATTATTCTGTGTGACAGGGACCATCTTTACTTATGTCCATTTTATGATGTCAAGTAGATTTTGAGCCCAAGAAACAATATGAATTATTATTATTATTATGTATTTATTTATGGGACTGGTGGGGATAATCTGTTAGAAACTTGCAGTTCTGGAGAAAGCATTTAACTTTTCTAGACATACCCCACGATTCTTGTGTTTTAACCTACAAAATTAATTAAAATATTGCAAATGTTTCTCCTCGAGTGGTCTCTAATTTGCACATGTATGGAATCCTAGAAGTTAGATATAGAACAGGCACATTATTCAGTTTCATTATCTGTATATACCATATTTTTTTAGAGAGAAATGATCATATTTAAACTCAAATATGCCTATTTGCAAGGGCAAATGTAAAAAATAGTCAAGATGCATATCTTGACATGAAAGACCACACGTGTTCAACTGTGAGAAAATTTAAGAGATTGAACTGAGGAAGACTGAAAACACTGTTTTACACCGGGGTTGGCAGCTTGTAAAGCACAGTGAAACCTCTCAGCATGAGGTAGATCTTAATATAATATTAAAAAACTTTGTCTTGTAATTTTCATAGATATTTTTCTAGTCAGACCTATGCAGAGATGTTTCAAATTGCTAACTTAGTTTAAGTTACAACATCCTGTACACTACATAAAACCTCCATTTTCCACCACAGTTTTGAATGTGTTCAGGGGCTTTGACAGACTGAGGGAACTTTTGAACACTTACTGCAACTGAGTTTAGAAGTTCTACTACTGGAAGATTAAGAACAAGCTGTTTTTATTTCATTAATAAAATCCAAAAACATAGCAGTGTGAAACTCAAAGTCCACTAAACTTTAAGAACAAATAAACAATATTTATTAGTTAATTTGTTGTGTGCAAGTAAGAGTGGGGAGATTCAGACCTGGTGTCTCCGGCTTTTTCTAGGTTTTGTTACCTTTTTCATAAAGTAACATGCATGTGTGATGCTGGAAATAACTGGTTAGGTAGCAATCTCATCCTCAATTAATTAATTTTCCTTTCTAGAGGGTTTGGAGTGGGGCTGGAGGGGTATATATATTGATGCTTTCAGAATAAAACTCTTTCTCTTACTACTAAGTTGACTAAAGATGAGCTTTGCTGTTCCTCTTATTGTTAGCTTGAACCTTCAGTGATGTTCATGTCTTGATGGATATCTCGTGAGTTTTTATAGCCTCATTTCAGCATGTCAGAGGGCACTCTTTTTTCACCTCTTCATTTCTGCCTCAAGAAATCTGTTACCATTGCCTTGCACATGTGGCTCCACCATTTTTCAATGCTGAATAAATGAGAAAAAGTTTCAGCAGAGGTGAACAATTCTGCTCTAACATGCTGTTTTTAAACAGAAAGAACCCTAAAAACTATTGAAATAGTTTCATATTTGTGATTTGCATATATGAGAATTACGCATGACTTAAAGAAATGTGGGTTCCAGCCTATACACACACATCCCACCCAGACCAGTACTTCCATGCAAAAACTCCATGGAAAATAAAGATCCCCTGACATTAGTAAGGCACCACAAAGCTGACCAGAGCCCACCAAAATACACAAAAGTCTGTTACTTTTCAAAAACAAAGCTATTATTAGAAAAGAAATGAGATTGTTTTTAAAAATACTTCATATGAGCTAGAACGGAGCCTGTAAAGAGCCCTCTCAGGCACTTACTCTCCAGCAGCTCCCTTCCCTTCCCTTCCTTCACACTGGACAAAGCTGGCTGCGGCTCAGCTCTGACTCCGCTCCCTGCTCTTGTCTCAGCCTCTCTCCTGGATGCCTCACTGTTTCACCTCCTCAGCAGGAAGCCTGTCCTCTCTCACACTGAACCACGCTTGAGGCAGGGGTAATGCTTGCTGCGAGGTGAACTTAACTCCGTGGGCAGTGATCAGGACAAAGCCAGGGTCAGCAGCGGCCTCGGCTGTCCAGCTGCGGGCTGTGACCCAAAGCGCTTTGAGGAAGCAGTGTGGATGTCCCTTGTGGATGTCCCTTGTGGATGTCCCTTGTGGATGTCCCTGTTCTGCCCCTGCCCCGGCAGGCTGCGGCTGCTGGCTCCGATTGCGGCTCACCCGGTCACGGTGATTTCCACGGCCGATAGATGAGGAGATTGCAGCTCGGCTATTCAGATGCCGCTGGGGTTAATGAGAAGACAATGTGGGTAATCAAACTAAAACACAATGCAAATGCGCTGGTCCGGGTTACAACATCAATATTTGTTCTCCCTGCGAATACAAACCTCTTCCTTCCAATGTTCTCTTCCTTCAAATGAAACAGCTTGTTCTACCCGAAATGAAGTGTTTTGCATATTTCGGAGGGACAAAAGGAAGCATTTGTAAGGAACAGCCACTATTTTTTAAAATTCTATGTAGGTACATCTGAGAAATCAGCCAATTGTTTCAAAAGCAAGAGGACAGAAGTTCTAACCTTTTTGATTTTTTGTTTGCCTTTCTCCAAAATAGTGTGACAAATTCAACACATATTCACAATTCAGTGCAGCCCAGAAATGAACTGTAATGTTGTCTTTACAAGACACTATTGCCATATTTTTGCAATTAAAATTTGTCTTTCATGTCAATCCTGTTACTGATGTTTTCTGCATAATAAATCTTATCTGTAGTCCTGTCACCCAGTTTAAATTCTAATATGTGCAATGTCCCCCCTACTGATGCAAAGCTGGAAAAACACTGGACTCAATTTACTGGACATTTACATCCATGGAGCTGCATGGATAAGACCTTTGATTACACAATGAACATATACACTAGCAGCCTATTGATATTGATAATGTACAAGACCCCAAATGAAATCAGCTCTTGTGAAATATATTTTAAAAGTTTGGCTTTCTGACTCTGTCATTTATATATTTTCATATTATGAAGAAAAAAAGAAAAGCCAAAAGGCACATATATAGTTTCTCCTTCTAAATTTTCTTTGTTTATAATTTTTTTGTCTTTGCTAGAATAGTACCTATCATATTTTAGAAGTTTTTTTAAGAAGATGACCAATTACAATAGTCAGAAATCACCTGGAATAAAACTTGTCAAGGCTTGTCATGAAACACTACAATACAGAGCTGTGTAGTGACTTGAACATGGGCAAGGAATCTCAGTCTAAGGCCATGTTTCCTCCCTGGTGCAAGTGCAGCAAAGTGACAGTGACTTCCCTTACCAGAATCTCACATGACAGAAAATTTCCAGTCACTCCTCTCTCTGATCGTAACCAAATAAATTGGTAGCTATTTCCTATTCTAGTACCATGAGGCAGAAGGATTATTTGTGGGTGATTAAATCCAACCCTCTTCATTTGCAGGGATCATTAGCTTTGGGTTTTGTGCCTTCTGAACAGGACCATGTACCCATCAGTAGCAGGCCTTCAGTCAGAACTGCTTTCTCTCTGCCTGTGCTGTGTCTGATATTGCATCATGTCCCAGAAGTTTGATTTCTTCCCAGTATGTTTCTTGGGTTGCTTGATAACATATGCACATATTTGCATGAGACTGAGCTACATGGGCAGAAAAGTAAAACACTGTTCTCATGTCCTGTGACCTGGCAATATGGCACTGCACCAGAAGGACATCCTTGTCCTCTGGAGCAGCTGGAGGTCGAGATGTGCTGAGGCATCTCAAATTACACTAGATGTGTATGTACACTATCTTTAGGCAAGAGGAGCCCATCTATTTCAGTAGATTGTTACCTTGAGATTAAGTTCAAGACTAAAAAAGCCAAATGTAGTATTTACATATCAATATCTCCCATTATCATGTATGGATGTTCAGGAATTGCTCTGGGTTCATACAAGCTGGTATCTCACATCTCACCCAAGGTGTGCTGGAGTATCCTGCCCATCCTCCATCTGCTGCAGCAGAAGAAAACCGGTCTCCAGAAGGGCTCTGGATCCCCTAACCCCACAGATGCCCTAACCCCCTCTAAACCAGATCATCCCTAAGTTGCTTTTATTATCCTGTTTTCTGGTTCTGAAATGTAACTGGGAACTATTTATCTTATCTATTAATTATGTACTTAACATCCATATCAATATTATTATTTATTATTATTATTTGGTTTTGGATCTATAGTTTCTTATTTATAGAATATTCTTCCTGGAAGAGGCAGTTACATCTTCATACCTTATTCTTCATTTGCCTCTACATATTAGACTGTATAATGATGAAATACTGAATGCTGTTAATGCTGTAGTGGAGAGGAAATGAATTAGATTGGGACCCTGAAGGTTTATTAGTTCTGTGGTCTGTATTTTTTTAACACTATGCAAATGCTAAGTGTAATTGCTTTTTACCATTGATTTGCTTGATTTATAGAGTTTAGGGCCTAAAGTTCGACACTGATTATCAGGAATGACCTTTTTCATTATACAGGCTACTAAATATAATCCAGTAATTCTTTATGCAGCCCAGTATGTTCTTAGTCAGGTAATTATTATTGAAAAAAATCAGATGCAATTTGGTGACCACATCTAATTTCTCAAAGCCGTAAAAATCCTTATAAGTCTTTGTTTTCCTGAGGACACCCTTCAGCAAGAACTTACTTTTGTGCTTTAGCATTTTAATATCTAATTATAATTTTAATTAAACAATGAAGACATTGCAATAATAGTTGCCTCATTAAAATATGAATCAACAGGAAAATTAAGGTATTACTGCAACCTAAAGCGGACTGTGTGGAAACTAGGTTGTATTTTATTGAAGAGTTAAGTGTTAATTATTATCTCGTGTCTAAAATGTATATTATAAAATGTCCAAGGTAGATAAAAGTTCATTGGGCATAACCATTTACATGGTGAGAAAGCACCAGGTAAAATTATGCTGTCAGCTCCCACTGGGTCTTTTAGTTGTGTCCAAATTTGCTCAAATATTAGTCAAATGTGGTCTTTTAATTTTCTGGTTTGAGGGTTTTTTTGGTTTGGTTTTTGTTTTTGTTATTGTTTTTCTTGCACTTTTGGGGTTATTTGAAAAGTTTGCCTTGCTGAGGCTTTGAATTTGTGGCAGCTCCCCTTGAAGTAGGTGACACACCTGAAGTGACTCCCTACAAAGAACAGTTTCCACACTCACAGAGGTACCCTCAGGGGGAATAGAGAAGTTAAGGAATGAAAAGCTGTGCTGGAAATACACATCCAGTGTCCTGGAAGTATTGGTGGCATTTGATCTGAATTAACTTTTCTAAAGGAACTCAAAGCATTGATATAGAACCCAAGGAAGCTAGGGAACACTGTGTCAAGTAACTTCAAAAAATGGTTTATATGCCATAAACTGGGAAGAAAATTATACAGGAGCCAGGGCTGATGTAAAAGCATGAGACATTTCTAATAATTACAGGGCTGTGGGCTGACAGTTGTCTCCCAAGAGTAAGCTTTTCTCAGAGAGCTCCCAGAAGCATCACAGCCACATCCTGCCTGTACCACCAGCTGCATTTCCTCATGGCTCCACACTGGCAAGCGTGTGGAACCTCACCAACTCTGTGATCACCTTGGATCACCTGGATTGCTGCTGGCAGCTCTGAGACTGGCTGCTGTCACTCACAGAGGGGCATAGCACCTACAGCAAGTTAGTCTGCAGGGAGCAGTTCAGGAATTTGGGCTAATTTGCTTCATATTGTAACTGTGACAGGAGGTTTTGTGATAGACAGGGTCTTAAGAAATGTTTTCATTGTTTTATTTTCCTCTTAGCATGGCAAAGCTTGGTTTTTGCAGCATCAGAAAACACTGCTAATCTCGGTTATTTGCACCACGTCGTTTATGGAAAAAAAAAAAAAGGGGTGTGTGTGGGGGAAGCATTTTTAATTTATTTGTAAGGAGTAGTTCTAACTTCTCTATCAAATATAGATTGAGTGAACGTGTGCTGCCACCCATAGGCAGCCCCAAAAAAGTCTCCCTGCCCTTGCAGTTTATAGCAAACAGCATGACTTGACACACAGAAGCATGGTCCCCTGTCCTCTGCCATCTATCCCCAGAGCTACCTACAGAATGTGTCATTAAATTAAGTATAAACAAGGTGGCAACGAGCTAATTTCAGTAGTTTAGTTAAAGGTAGCTGGCAGAAGATGTCTCACCACTTGTGAATATGGTATTATAATTACTTCTGCTTTTCCTTGTTCTGCCTATAAAAGGAAGTGAGCAAAAGGTGATTTTTCCCCCATTATCTGATGTGTTGCTAGTAATAGTTGTCGGTTAAATATAATGTTAATAATTTTTATTAATTAGACTCAAGTATGCTTGCTTAGCAAGAGGAAGTGAAGGCTCTGTGGAGACTACAGCCTTTCAACACTTCAGGGGGGCTTATAAGACCTGTAGCAACAGGACAAGGGGCAAAAGTTTTAAAATGAAAGGAGGTAGATTTAGAATGGATATAGAGAACTTTTTTAATCTGAGGGTGTTGAGGGACTTGAACATGTTGCCTGGAGAAGCTGTGGCTGTTCCATCTCTGGAGGTGTTCCAGGTCAGGTTGGGTGGGGCTTTGAGAAACCTGGTCTAGCAGAAGGTGTCCCTGACATGGCAGGGAGGTTGGAACTAGATGGTCTTTAAAGATCCCTTCCAATCCAAACCACTCTGATTTTTATGTGAAATAAAGATTACTTAGTGCGTTTTGGTAACTTTAAATTTCTGCTATCCGCACACCTAAATAATATGACTAATAATACTTTGGAATTAATTAATTAAGCTATAGCAGAACACCAGCTGATGAGTTGCTCTAAAAGAGGGAGAACAATTTTATAGTGCTGAACATTCTGACTTACTGACTTATTGCAGCCTTATTGGCTGCACACTGGAAGCAGTACAAATAACAGGTTTTGTTTTTTGGGGAAAAAAATCAAATTAAGATCAGCAAAATCATTTCCAAGCAAGACGTGAATTCAATAGCATAAATACTGAAAACTTTGCATGATCATCCAGGAAAAGAGACAGCTTTGTTAATATCATTGCTACTAGCACTAGTACATTGCTACATTTCAACATATGGCTTCAGCAAAACAGAAAAAAACTATTGATAACTTGACAAAAGTGTTGTGTCTTGGCCTCTTCACAGCAGGGGAAATGAAAAAATCAAGACTGTTATAATCAGTATCAAGTGTTCCTACTGTAGTTTTCTTTTTGCCTGATTTTTTAAAAAGGTGAAGAGGGAAATCACATTTAATATTTCTTTTAATTCATACACTCAAATGGTGGCCAGTTTTCAGTTTTTAATCTTCACTTTAACAAAGAGCAGTTGGGCAGCTATTGACAGTGAAACACAGCAGTCGACTACCTTGTAAATTAGAAGCTGCGGTAGTAAAAATGGATTTGTATATCACCGGGAGTAGAGAGAGTGTCTGCCTTGTAAATTTAATTAAACAGCAGGTGCAAAATCAGGTCATATGGCTTTGATGTGCCCCATGTGAGGATGACAACTAGACAATGATTCTAATATGAAGAAATTTGCATACATTTGCATTGGATTGCATAGAACATTGTAGCTCACACCTACTTTCTGTGTTTCATTTTGGGGAAGTTGGAGATTTGAATGAACAGTTCCTATTTAGTTCCTACAACGAAACACAAGAAATGCTTTTGTTCTGTCATGGTAGGGAACATATGGGTTATGATGCTATTATGTACCATTTTATAGAGTATGCTTACATGATAATCAAACATTTGAAAATGCAGCTGAGATACTTGTAATGACAGGAGAAGCGAAGCTGGAAGTAAGGGGGAACACAGAGGAAGAATGGAAACCACCTCTGTGTTTTAATCTTTCCTTGATGATCATTTGTTTACTGGAGCATTAATGCAAATCTACATTCTGGTTTTTGTCCAAGGGCTGTCACAAACAATTCTCTTTGCTTTTGTAGCTAATATTGTAAACAATGAAATTATGTAGGCTGAAAGTGTTTTCAAATTTGGCAATTAGCACCTCATAATGATTATTAGTTCTATATAAAAAAATGCATTTTCTGACATTACTGGGCTAAGTTAAAGGTAGAAATGCATAGATGATAGTTATGCTTCTTATGCTGTCGTTTTAATGGGAAAACTAACTGTATAGATCCCCAGACCTTTTCTTTGCAGTTAAAAATGTTAATGAACAGTTGGTTTCATTTTTGACAGTTTGTCTGTGAGATTCGGAATCCCAGTGCTGTTTTTGCTGACTATGCTAGAAGTATAAGTTTTAGAGGCTATTAAAACACAACTGGGAGGGCAAAACAAACCACTCTGAGAGCAGAGGATGCAGCTGAAAAAAAAAGCTGAACTTTGCTCATTAGTTAGCACCTAAACCTGGATCAGTGAAGACCAAAACCTGCCAAGAGAAGGCTGCTCATCAGGGAAGCTACAGGCATGAGCCTGTCTGCTCTTTTTTAGTCTGGTCTGCAAAGCAACAAACCCCCCAAATTTGGAAGTTTGCAGTGGCTCAGTCCTGGGTGTGGTTGTCCCTTGTGAACTGCCAGATCCAGCAGTTATTATGCTCCGGTGCCATGTCCCAGCTGTTGTCACTGAACTAAGTGCAGCAGTCTCCTCAGCTGGTTCAGCTGGCTTAAACTAGACACAGAGATCAGATTGAAGGAGGCAGCAGAGAGTCCCTGTGGCAAAGGTCTAAATACCACATCTGTAGGAAAGTTCCCCCGAAAGGCAGTGCCTAGTGACAGCAGTCTGGTGTTTATGGATACTCAGGTGACCTCGATTCAAGGTGTCTATGTTGCCCTTTAGTTTATGGGACAGCCTTAAAAGAAGCACCATGATGTATCAGGAGGCGCCACTTTTAAGTGTTTGTGTTGTTGATTTTCACATACATTTCCCAGTATAGGCTTAAGCTCCAAGAGGTGAAAATGCACTTTACACTAGGGTTACACAGTGGCTGGACAAAAGCAAAAATAACATGACAAAATTTCTGGTAAAAAAACCCACAAAGACATTGACCCTGTGAGGAACCTCACTCTACAGAACTTCTCTAACAGGAGGACACCTGAGGGTCTTTCTAACTTTGAGTGTTTCACTTTGTCTCTGCTGGAGCTCTTTACTGCTTCTGTGAGAACACCAACATCGACATGATTCAGCATAGCTTGGGGTTGGTGGGGAGCAGCTGGAAATGGAGAAAGGAAGAGAAGAAAGTTGGATAAGAATTCAGGGAAAGGATGAGAGAAATCTGAACAGGAACCTCCTAGACAGATCATAAAGTACTTCTATTATATCAACAGCTGATCTGCTTCAGGGGTTTTCTTTCTTTAATGCCTACAGCCTCCTCATTGAGGTTTTCTGTGTCATCAATTGTGGTCATTGTTAAATCAACTGTTTCTGTTTACTTTCTTTAGGGATAGAGACTTTCCAAGTGACTGGCAGAAATATTATAATTTTGTGTAACCATTCTCCCCAAATCAGTCATCACTGGTACTGGCTCTATCTGTGAGACACTCTGTGTACTTTCTCAGATAAGTGCCCTGAGTTTCCCCAATGTGGGCACTGAAGCTTATAGTGCCTTTAGCATGTAAATTAAGCAGCTTTACCAGATTTGGTCCTAATCATTTTGTTTTAAAATATGGTATTCTTTGTCCTGGAGCTCCCAGATGAGGTTTAATGAAACTATCAATATATCAGTTGCAAACATGTAATCTCCAGCTCTAGATAAACACCAAATAAAGACCAAACTTCCATTTGAGAGAAAAATATATTAATTACTTTCTTTATTGAATTTCGTTCCTTATTTCTTTTTAAAGAAATACTAAAAAAAAAGCAAAGAAAAAAATGAAACAAATCAAGTCATTTATTTTATTATATTTTAATTTTGAGGGGGTTTTGTTCGATTTTGATTTCTTTGTGGTTGTTTGGGGGTTTCTTAATGACATGAAATGGTGCCCAGGAAAGCAAACATCAGAAGTAATGCAATCAATTATGATACCAATAAACAGCTCAGCAGTCTAAGAAAATATTCAAATGACCTTCCCAAATAAAATGTCAACGATGTATATTACACACCTGTAAAAATCTTTTTAAAAATAGTTAGCATGCCAAGTACATTCAAATAGATTTGTCACCCATGTTAATTGTGCAGCAAGATTTTTCCCATGGTTCACAGGGCAGAAGAAAAAATTAAAGAACAAAAGCAAAACTACCTAGCAAAAGCAACCGAGCACAGTGAGGAAGACACATACAAAAAATAAAGAAGACTGAGTAGAGTCAAGATGTTTAATTTTACCAGCCCTTCCTGCAGTGAGAAACCAAGGTGTCAGTGCAGAGGAAGGGCAGGAGAAAAGGAGCTCTGGTCAAGTCCTGCAGGTAGTGGTCCCAAGTGTCCTGAGGTGGGAGGAAAGATGAGAGGTGGAGCTGCACGGTGCTGTCCTGTGGCACAGAGGCATTTCCCCCACCACTGGATGCACCCTGCATGGTCACTCCCTCCTGGTAGGTCCAAAACAAAATTTCTGGCATTTTCTCCAAGACAGTATGACTTCAGACCATTCCTGCACACGCTGACTGGTGCCAAACAGGGCTTCAATTTCAGGAGAGGATCTTTGTTGCTTCCAGAAGCCCTTCTTACCCAAAGGACTGCAAGCAGTTTCAAGGACTGGGCTAGAGCAGTTCTGCATCAAGGAGTTCTGCTGCTGGACAGCAGAAATCCACCACCTTCTTGCAGTGTCAGCTTTCTCACCTTCTCCTGAGCAAAAGCAGCCAAAAATATCCAGCAGAAAAAGTAACACTCTGGTTTATTCCACTGGAGTGTAAAAATCTCTACAAGGTATGAAGGGATATAACTTTCTAAATGAATTCCCTAACATGATATCAAAAGCAACATTCATAACAAAATTAAATATTAGACCTGCCCTTTGCTAAGCTAAACATAAAATTCAGTATTTTATATGTAAACTTACTCAATTTATAAATCAGTTAGATGGCATTTTCAAGGAATATGTATATGGATATTAAAGCAATAATTTGACAATTGTTTTAGAAAACTAAGAACCTAGTTCCCAATACTTTCAGCCTCACAACAATTCTCCTAATTAAATTCACTAACTGGTATAAGGAAGTATTCTGGCCATTTAGATAATTACCTTAAGTGAGTACAATTAGCTTTGCTAAAACAGATAAACTTTTAAAAGTCACCACTCCAGAGCTTTGCTTCAGTTTTTCACAGTTTGCTCTGGTTCTTCATAATTGATATGCTTTTCTTCCAAGGTTATTCAGACACAAATATGTCCATCTTCACTCCCACATCAACCAGAGGAAACAACAGATGGGCGCAACTCACTGTTATTAATTTGTACTGCATTGTAAAAAAATATAGCAAACAAGCCTAAACTATTTGCAGCTGGCTTACAGAAAAGACAAAGGTGTAGAATGGAGGGAATTATCTGTTTTACAGAATGACACACTGAAATCAACGTGGCTTAGGAAACTTCAAGGAAGAAGTTACAACTAAATCTCTATTCCAAGGATAGCTGGGGAACAAAAGTATTTTCTCACGTCAAAACAGTATCCAAAATTGTATATATCTAGACAATTGTATAAACTGATGAAACTAAGCCCTTTTGAAGTTAAATATCCTCCATTTAACCTGGGAGTATTCCAGCATTTTAGGTGCAAGTAAGAAATGGGCTCAGGTCCTTAGGATAAATGAAAACGAATCTTGGTGGGGGTTTTTGTGTGTGTTGTTTGTTTGTTTGTTTGTTGTGTGTTTGTTTTGGTTTGGTTTGGTTTTTTGTTTTGTTTTATTCTAATTTGAGGTGAATATCCTAATCTTTGGGTTAATCTGGGGGAGAATTATTTCTAATTTTAAGCAACAATTTTATTCTCATCAAAACTACCTATCACATTATTTGGAGAATTAATTTGAAACTAATGAATTAGCAATTTTTGAAAGAAAAATAATGAAGTCTCAATATCAATCTTTTAGGTTCTTTCAAAACTTCTTTTACTTTCTTTCTTTGTGGTTTCCTAACAAACACAACACAATAGAAGAAACAAATTTGAAGTACTGCAGCCTTGCTATACAACTTAGAAATTTCATTATGGTCTCTTACTCTGAGCTACTATAATGGTTCAGCTGCTCATTGCTAGGACACAAATTATGAAGACTTTATTATTTTAATGCTGTCATCATGTCTTTTTTTTAGATTAAAAAAATCTACATATGTGAGGTGAGCTTCACTGTAATGTTCAGATATGACAACCAAGCTTAGTGCTTTCCCTATTTCAGATAGAGCAAACATGTGTAAACACTTTATTAAAATTAAAAAAAAAAAAAAAAGAAAAAGAAAAAGTGAAAGCTGTTCCCTGCTGATTGATTTTTCAAAAGCTCCCTAGACTGGTTCAGCTACAGATGTTTGCAAAATGATTGGATGTAAAGTGGGCTTAATTCATAAAAGCAATAAAATGTTGCTTATTGACTGAACAGATGAACTAGCTGAGGGGACATAATTTGGAGTGTTCTTATTGGAAATGCTTTGAAGAAACGTAATGATAGTGCAGAAAAAAAGCCTTATTAGATGTAGTAGAATAAATTTACTGCAAAACATTTTACAAGATTTGAGGCACTGAGAAAATTAATTTCTGAAATTTGGATTGTACAGTTATGCATCCATATAAACTTGTTGTGGTTTCTCAGACTAGCAATGTTATTCACAGTTAGCAGTGAAATTATTTAAGCCTACATTTAAGAGAATGTTAAGATGAACAAAAAGAAAGAAGTAGTGGTAACTAAATTCTCTTCTGTCTACTGGAGTTTACTCTGCATTTTCAAGGCTGTAAAACTTCAAGCATATTAAAAAATAGTTCCTGATAACTCAAATCACTCCCAAAAGAGAGACTGAATAAATAATTGTAAAATTTCTATGAGTTTTCTTTCCTTGAGAATATATACATTTAATTTCATGCCTAGTAAAGAGGTGGAAAGAGCAGATTAAAGTCATGCTGCTCCAGGACAGCGATGTGTTCTGCTGTTGTGGTTCTGATCAGCTGGTCTGAATGTCTGAGACCACACTTCTCTACAACTTATGGTTCATTTTCAATATTATTTTAGGTAATGCTAGTAGTCATCAGGAAATTTTGATGTTCTTAGGGTCTCTACCTTACTAACATTCTGGTTTTGACTCCTTAAACCCTAGAAATAGGAATTTTGAGCATTAGTCTTTATCTGAGGTTTGAAGGAACACTAGAGCAAAATCCCATCTGAAAATTATTCTGGTAAGTCCTCTTTTTGGAAACCTTGGAAAGCCCTTATACCTCTGTATAGGGAACTGAAACTCTTACTTTAGAGCTGTTTCAGACAGTGCCTGAAATTTAACCTTAAAATTTAGGTACCTAAAATGAGCAGATTGCACTCATATTCTCCAGGCCTTTCTCCAAGCATGTGTTTGCAGATGTGTTAACTGCAATGGATATGACTATCTTCTGTTTGGCTAAAGTTTTCCCTTGGGTTGGCTCATGAACATTATTCCTGATGACAGCAGGGTGCTGTGAAGAGCACTGCTGGGCAGGATGGAAATGAAATGATCATCAGTGGGAGCATCTACTTTTCTCCTGGCATGACTTACAGCACAAAGTATGGGGCTATGAAAAAAACATCCAGTCATGTTTTCAACAGTTGCAGAATGGTGGAGTGGCCAAATCACACAACTCTGAGCATCATTTAGATGCCAATGCATCAAATGTCATGTGTGTTACTGTGATCTGCAATTCCCTGTATCACATACTCAGCCAGGGGCAGACATTTCTACCCAGGCTGGATTCTGGAAACTGGTGGAGTCTGCAGAGAATTAACACAACCCACACTGAAGAAGCTGAACAACTGCAGCCTTTGTGAAGGACTTATGTTGGAGAAGTTTGTGGAGAACTGTTTTCCATGGGAGGGATCCCACAATGGGGCAGTGGCAGAGTGTGAGGAGTCCTGCCTCTGAGGAGCAGTGACAATGTGTGATGAAACAACCGCAGGCTCCATTTCCCAAATTGCTGCACCACTGGCAGGGAAGTACAGAAAATTAGGAGTGAAGTTGAGCTCAGGAAGAAGGGGGAAGGGAAAGAAATGTGGTTTTGAGATTTTGTTTTTATCATTACCATATTCTGATTTTATTGGTAATAAAGTAAATTACTTTCCCCAGTGGAGTCTGTTTTGCCCATGACAGTCACTGATGAGTGATGATCTTTCCCTGCCCTTGTCTTGACTCAAAAGCCATGCATTACACTTTCTCTCCCCTGCCCAGCTGAGGACAGAGAGAGAGTGGCTTTAGAGGACACCTGGCATCCAGTCAAGGTCAACCCACCACAGCCAAAGACCTTAGTATTGCATTCTATATGATTTGCTTCTGCATTGAGAAATATGATAATCTTAGCGGAGCATGACATTCCTGTTGAATTTTACTGTTTCAGTAAAACAGTGTCAGTAAGGGCTTGATAGTTTTCTGTTTTAATTTTTATATTTTAATATATGTGTGAGAAAATTAGTCATGGACTGCCATTTTAGTTCCTGACACGCTGAGGGTGATCTGGCTTTCAAAAGGGAAGCAAAGCTATGTGTTTCGCTTGTGTAGGAAACATTTTGTTTCTAAATGTATCCATGCAGTCCCATTTGATGTGCCCAGGATGCCTGAGACATCCATGCAGGGCTAACAGATCCCACAGAAGATGTATAGAAGACTTCTGGACAAGCACTTGAAGTCTGGGCAGGATTGTGTGAGGTGCTAAAGGAAACAGAATCACACTGATAATTTTGGTCTGTTGAAAGAAAAGATTGAGAGAAGCACAAAAACTGCACCACAGAAAAACATGAAAAATAGTAACAGAAAGTTGTATTTTCTCCCTTTAAGTTATGGAAAGGAAAATTTCAGCCAGAAGCTTTTTAAAACCCTGCAATGCAAATGATCAAAGGTTTTATTCATACAGGCACTCTCATGTTTAAATTTTAAGCCCATTTGGAGTCATTTTCTCATCAAGTTAAGCCCGTGTACAGGAATTGCCAAGATCACTGTCTTTTCCTGCTGTAACTGATGACAGCATGGTTCCATTTGCGTGTGCTAGCCCACTGTTGCCTGCTAAATGGATGCAATTGTCAAATCTCTGTTCATAATGTTTTTAAAGCAGTAGTGAACATTTAGGCAGGCACATGCACAATTGTGTGCTTACAGGTGAGGTCAAACTCTTTAAAATGTGTTCCTAGAACTGAGAAGGGGGGGGGGCAGGGAAGGAGAGGTACAGACAGGGAAAACTGGAGCTAGTAACTTAGTAATAGAATAACTGAGTCTTGATTTCTGCAGCCTTTCATTCACCACGTATATATGTCTTTTTTCAATCGGAAAAAAAGTCATTACCTGGCTTCAGAATTCATCACATGTGGGATAACAACCAATGATAACTTTTGGAAAGTAAAACCAGTTCAAATGATGGTTCCTTGAATTTTTGAGCCTTTGTACTGAATTGTATTTAGCTTCACCTACATGAGGCAGTGCTGAAGAGGTTAAACAAAAGTTGCCCCTTTTTCAAAACTATGTTAATTAAAAATGCAAAACCCAAAGAAATCACAGCTGGATAAATAAAAACAGCCCAGATGGTATAGCAACAAACTTCTGGCAGGTCTTGAAGCAGACAGTACTCCTGCATATTTTATTTCCTAGCACAGGCTATCACCAGACCACGCCAGTGATGGCTTGGGCCGTGCATCAGAATGGGGGGCACTCAGGCTCTCCTGGTGCTAAATGCAGCACAGTTTCTGGAACACATGACTACATACATGGAGTTCATTCACTGCACAAAGCAAGTCCCCAGATTCCTACTGTAAATCAACTGAATGTCTCATCTGAGAGCAAATTCCTTTTGGTGATGCTCTTTCAAGTGTGCATGTAGGTAAAGTTCTACCTTTCAATATGTCCATGTGTTATCAAATCCAGTGATACCCCACTGTGTGTTTGCCAGCTTGATCTGAAGTGGACTTTGCCAGGGAAAACCTAGTTTGATGAGCTTTAGTTCATGTTCATGTGTGCAGAACTCCAGTGAATTTCAAATCAGGTTGCATTAACTTTTGAAAAGAAATTGGGTACCACCAATTCTCTGCAGATATGTTTGGCCAATTCCTCATATCCTATAGAGTGGCTCTGCCTAGGTACAGGAGAAGAGAAATGGAGATTTGTTGTTACAACTGTTGTTTCCTTGGGCTGCTAGCCTAATGAAATTCTAGACATTCAATATCTAAGAATATCTGGACAGAGCTTTTAGGAGAAAAAGAAGTTATATCTGGATAACATGGACACATGGCGACCAAGACCAGGCTCGGGGCAATAGGAATAACATTCATAGCTACTTTATATATTAAATCTTTCTAAGAGCCCTTCTCCTTAATTTATTAGTCCTAAGAAATCCTTCAACTTATCTCAATTGGTTTTCCAGCTCCCTGGTATGGAAGCAAGTTCCAGAAGAAGTGGAGCAGATGCTACATGGATTAACATCCGAGAATTAAATAACTGGGACAGAAAAAAAGTATGTTAGAAGTACAAGAGAGAGAGGGAGAGAGAGTAATTGAGTAAGGTTAAAATATCAGAAAGTGTACAGGAACATCAATTAAAAATAAGCATGTGTAGAATGATCATTATTCATCTTCTGAGTGGTCTTCAGCTTGTATTTGTCTTTTCAAATGCACTCTTAGTACATGTGGTAAACCCAGTGCCAGCACTACACCACAAGTCATTGTCCTCATACACGCCACAGCACAAAATATGCAAAAACAGTGTGGGAAATGTACAGCTTTTTCTCCTTTTGTTGGAGCTGTGGGTTGGGTTGTGCTTTCAGACCAACCCCACTTCAGTGCATGGTTCTGGCTTGCAGCCCCTTGCAAGGGCTTCTCACAGCTGGCAGGGGGCGTTTCTCTGCAAGCTGGAGGGTTTATCCTCCTGTAATGGAGAACAGTGACCCCGACTTGAGGCTATTTCTCTAGCCTTTGTGCAGTCCTTCACAGCCCTCATTTAAATTTGGAATTATGATGAAAATCAGACTCTTACTGCCATATAAACTTTAAACATATGGCTATATCCACCGCAGAAGCTCTCCTTGGGATGCGTAAGAGGCAGGAAACAATAGATTGCTTCTGGTCATAAGGCACAATGGATTTTTAGGCTTTATAATTAAATAAAGCTTTGGTGAAGGAAAAGCTCCTAAAAGGCAGCATGGCTGTTGCAGCCACAAACTTTATTTTTGCTGTAGCAGAAATTAACGACATCCATTTTGTCTAGGAACTCTGAGATGGCCTTATTCCAAAGATGGTCTCCGGAGTGATTTGGATTAGACTTTGACTTCATGGCCAGATTTCCATGCAATGCAAGTTGCTGTTGTTTTTCCTCCTTCTTTTTGTAATAATATATGTGCTGCTCTGGCAGATGTTTTATTTTAACAATTTTTTTTTTCAAAATCAACACTACTGAGTGATACTGAGATGCTTTGATGGTGTCATCCTGACTGAAAAAGCCTTCTGGCACATTGGATAAAGACTCGTGATATGCATGCTGCTGTGCTACAATAGATATACCACTGCTCAACCTCCTGTTCAGGTTGAGCTCCCACATATTTTTCTCACGTCTTCTCCAGAGCCTCCCATATGGTTTTGGGAGCTGCTGAGCTTCATGGGCTGACTCCCACCTTCTGTGGGGCAAGCACAGCAGATTGAAGATCCTACTCACACACAGACCCACCCCACAAGCATGAGCATGAACAGAGACAAACCTGCATTTCAACAAAAAGAAAAAGCAGCTGGCAAGAACATGATAAAATTCTTCCTTCAATAGATTTCCTCCTGCTTTCTTTCCACCCACCCTTTTCTCTTTGGTTGCTTGTCCCTGGATCATTTCCTGCTCCAGGTGGTGTTTCTTTCTATGGAGAATTTGAAGACAGGAGTGCCAGCACCCTCACTCCCTCAAGTAATAGCCTACTCAATGTGCATGCAAACATCTGTGTTATTGTCTGTATAGTTAATAGGCTTGAGTGAAATTTCTGTTCTCTAGCAGATAGCTTGGTGGGACTGAATACTCATCCTGAAAACGTATATTTTTTCCACCTTGATGCAGGAGGGACAGGACTCTCAGTGAGAGACAGGTGACTCATGCTATGTGTTTTAACTAGACATTAATTCCCATGGCAGCAATGAAAATGATTCCTCTCTGGACTGGAAAACAGCAGAGACTAGACTCAGTATTGAGCTCAGTCTTGGTCTGAGGTAGAGAACAATGAATTATCACTCACTTCAGATTGAACATGGATTTCTAATTAACAAGTTGTTCATAACTGACCTTTCATTGCAGTATGTGTGTTTTAATTCCACATATATATTTTTATATATGTATATAACAACATACTAATCTAGGTATTTCATTATTTCCCTTTTCTTTTCCTATCCTTTACTTTTTGCTTTGGTCCCAGCTCTGTTTACTGGTATTTGATTCTGGCTACTGGAATGACATTGATTTTGTTCCTTGAGAAATGTATAACAGCATGCACACAGTGCACTTCTGGAGGGACTTACCAATGGATATAAAAAAGGTGGAAAGGATTTTACTGACTTTTCCAAAGGTAGATTAGGATCACCTGAATAACAGGGTTGAAAAATGGTCGGGGCCCTTGACAGAGGAAGGCTGGTCCTGAGCTCCTGAAGCAGGAGGCAGGGGTGAAGGACTGTGGTTTTCACCTGAGCAAAAAGCTGGCACTCAGTTTGCCACTGCTCTTAGCTCCTTATCTCATTGGGTCAGTTTGTGTCATGGAAACTGTAACTGCATTAGGAGTTAAAGGGGCAGTAAAGGTGGCATTTCAGGTGAGATCTGGGAGGCAGTTACTTGTAGTGGTCTGAGATTACCATCTCCAGAGTACAAAGACAATTTTTTTTTTCCCAGACTGATACCCCTGATGAAGAGCCAGAGCCTCATGGTCAGATTACAAAGCCTGGCTGCTCCTTGGAGTATGCTAGAATCCTGACTGCTTGTGTAATTTTTTCCTACCAATAGAATCTCTCCTGGGTAAAATGATTCCTATTTATGAAAAAATTAGAAAGGGGAAAGTATTTTCCACAGGGCAGCATAGATTCTCTAAAAAACATCTGAAAAAATGTAATTGTACTCAGCACTGGGCTGAATTTTCACAGGGAGTAGATTAATTTACTCAGGGAACAACTTCATGTATAATACTTAAAACTGCTCTACAAAATGCAGAAACAGAGTGCAATAATGCATCTTCAGATGTAATGCAAACAGTCCATTTGTAAACCCATTTCTTTAGCACAAGAAATTAAATGTAAAATTAAATGTTCAAGATCAGAAGAAACATCGGCACCACAGTGACACCAGCTAATTGTATGTTATATTTCACAAACATCAGCCAATTCAGTATTAGACTCTCTCACACAATTCTATGTACTCTTTTCTATTGGAATTTCAATAAGTTAGTGTGTTTTACTACTTGAGAAGATCTAGAGTTGCTAGAAAATTTTCACTGCATGAGTGATTGTAACTGCTGCCTGTATTTGCTACCTGGCAAGTCTGAGCAGAGAGTTCAGTTCAGTTCATAAGAAAGGGATCAGATTGGTGCTGAATACTCATGTTTTCATTTAAAACAAGTATAGCTGAAGGAAGCAAAGAATTTTCCAGAGATATTCAGCACATTGCAGCATAGAGCCTTTAATGAAAGTGCAATTAAAACTTTAAGACAAACTATTCTATTTTTTTTATATGTTCTTCACAGGTCACACAAAAACAATTTCACAGTAACTAGAAATTGGTCTTTTTAGTTCAAATATATTCAAAGCCACATTTCACACATCATACTGGGTAAGAACTCAAACAGATTGTGTTTATTCCTGTCATTTGCCTTTAGTTTGTCCAGATGTACTCTACAGGTAAATCTTACTCATTATCAAAGATCTATGAGTCACTGGAAGTCACAGTGACTCACCCTGACTTGCACATCATGCAGTCTCTTTAGTTTCTGAACACTGAAGAAGAGGAGGATAGCTTCTGGACTGACTCCTTTCTGTGAGCCCTCTGACATATCAATTTCAGCCTTGCAATGAGTATCAAATATCTACTTGTCAAGGTATATACAGTCTTAAGTCATAACAAAGTTGGCCTTTGAATGCCTCATACTGCTACTTTTTCACCAGAATTTAGCTTTTCCTCATGTCAACAAAAATAATTTTAATAAAATTTACCTCTGACTAACCCTGAACTGAATCAAAAGCTGGTTATGCTTTCAACTCTGCAAAACAATGTCAGTGCAGCTACCCCCTTTAAGAGAGGTTATGGCCATCAATCAGCTATTGCATGGGTCTGAGGAACCACTGTACAGAGTCCCACAGGGGTGGGGGACACATATTTCTCAGGCATGGTTACATCCATGGCCAGATTTCAGTTCCATACCTGTCAAATTATTAAGATAAAATACTTCATTTTCTATAATGCAACCTTTGCCATCATTGGCAAATAGTCATGATTAAAAGTGTATCCATCTGGTTCTTACTAAGATAAATTATCACATTAATCTGTTACTCTGCCTATATTTGAAATTGTGTACTTATTTTCTTTTGTGTGAGTCATCCTCTATTTAACAAAAGGGACAAGAGGCACAAAAATGGTTTGGTAAGCAGTGACAGAAATCACCCTGTGAAAAAGCTGTCTATGAGAGGGCTCAGTGCATGTAGAGATAAGCTCAAGTCCCACAGTGAGGATATGTGCTGAGATTGGAGGATGACTAGGACACAGCTTGAGCAAACACTTCATTAGCCATGAATAATAAATGAAGACACTGGACAAAACTGAGTGCAGTGTTTAAAAAAAAATATCTGAACTGTCAATTCCTTGTGATATTTGTAAAGAGCAAAACAGCATGCAGAGCTGCAGTAGGGACCTAACACCAGCTAACTCCCCTGATAACCAGCAGCTCAGACATCTTCCTTCTCCAAGCTTACCAGGGATCAAATTGGACTCTCTGAAGATGAATAGGATAGTATGGGGCAGCTGACTAATAATTTTTTTACTGAGTTTCTGAGGCCCTAACATAGTCAAAAAAACCACTAAAAACTTGAAGGGATAAGATCATTATGTAATTCTACACTAGAACTCTTATTAGCTTTGGAGTTGTGGTACAGCTAAATAATTGTGCAGAGTTTAAATCTCTAACTACAGTAATATAAGCAATATTTATAATATAAGGAATAAGTATATATAAGCATATATATATATATGTATATATATATGTATAATATAATAAGATCATTCCTAGATCCTACTTGAATATGTTTGCCATAGACTCTCATAGTCTGTCAGAGAGCAAGCAAGACTTGTTTAAGGATTTCAGCTATAAAGGAAGCAATCATAAGGCCAATTGGTGGAAATAATTTTAATTTTCTTGCTTTGTTGTCTTGCTTACAAAATATTTTTTCCCAACTGATGTGAATGGGATTTACTAAAATGTGGGGTTTTTAAAATTGTTCAGAGTGCATTTTAGAGCTCATGGTTCAGTTGCAGGGTAGACATCAGCCTTTGTGAGACTGTAAGGGGTGATATTTATCTCAGGGACACTTATCATGGGACACAGGACATGACAGGAACCTAGAGTACTTAATAAGAGATGTAATGAAATGAAACTCACATACCCTTTGAAATGCTGTAGAGTAACATTAATGCTCCTTAATTAGCCCTTTATCTTATGTTGATGCCTAAGCCATTAGAGTAAAATCTGAGTGTCTTATATGCCCTATAAATAAGGCATATAGTGGGGAAAAAAAGGGGAAATAAGAGCACAAAGGTCAATAATCTTTTGAAAGCCCTGATTCTTTTAAGTGGTACAGGCAGAGTAGATGTGAATTATTTATGGGCTGATGGTGCAGGATGGCATGTCATTTCACACACCATCAGCCTCAGAAAAATACCCCTAATTAAAAGAAAAAAAAAGAAAAGAAAACCATACCATTAATAAAACCAAACAACAGATAATTTGGAATCTTTGCTGAAATCTGAAAAAGAGCACTCAAAAGCTGCAAGTCTGTGTCCTTCACGTGTCCCATTATGGAGTATAAGGCAAGACACATGTCAGGGAAGGTATAGAAATAGCAAACTGATGGACAGGAATCTGGAACAGGGACTTGGGGACATGATATCCATAAAGTTCTGCCTAATTCTAATCAGGGGAATCTTTAGATGCTAGAGTGGTTCCTCTTGGGGTAATACAGAGCATCCGAAGTTAGTTCCCAGATGGAAACCTGAAATTGTCCTCTGGAGGGACAAACTTCTCATTGTCCAAGGAGAAGTGAGAGGGCCTAGCCCAGGTACCCTAGGCTTTGGGAGTGCCTGCAACACAACCTAATCATGTCTGCAATAGCTGTGCCTCACTGAAGCCAGTTTTAAATGACCTTAGCAAACATGTGCCATCTAGTTCATATTAAAAAGAACAGAGTTGCAGAGGACCCATACCCTCATATTTTTTAGCTTGCCTACTGAACTGTGGTTCTCTGACAAAATATTACTGACTCTGAGTGAAACTTACACAAGTGAGCATTCAAACCATTAAAAAATAGAAGGAACTGTGGTTTCAGCAGTCTTCTGTGCTAGTCCTGAACAGTTGTTCTTGTTAATCTGAATGCAGAGGACTAGAGGGAGTTTTGTGGGAGAAAAATGTCAACCATGAAAGCTGACGAGACTGAAACATAGAATGGAAGCTGTGAACTGATCAGCCAGGGGTTTTAGGAGATGACAGACTGGAATGGACACAGGATGGAAAGGTTAAGGCTGCATGGAGGCAGGTCTTGACAAGCTGATGTGACAGAGCTGGGAGAGTAAACTGCCCTGGCCAGGAAGAGTAATTTACCAAATTTAATGAAATAGTCTCTGTTCTGGCCCAATATCTTCTGCTTGATCCATGCTAAAAATATTAGACAAGTAACATATTTTGATTCAAAACTCTGTAATAATGGGAAATTAACTTATTTAAAGCAAGTAGTTCCAATAGATAACATGGATCTCAAAACATAAAACTTAAATTTGGATTTCAAATGACATCAAATACATCGTTACACATTTTTCTGTTAACAGTAAAGAGGCACCTGGTACCATTTTCTGCGTGGGAGACACTTAAAACATAGAAATCAAGTAATTTCTGAAGCTTCTTTTGAGCAGAGTTGGTAGACTGATCCCCTCAATTTCCCATCATAAGCAGAGTTTCTAGGTCTCAAGCCTCTTTAACTCCTTCTGACTCACTTTACATCACTTTCTCAGCACTTCAGACACCAAAAGTTAATAGTGTATTGCCATGGGCTTTTAGCATGTTATGAAGTGCTGCATGGCTGTGCTGCTCTTTAACACTTCCAGCTCAGCCACAAAAGTGCTCACCCTGAAGGCAGCTCTTTGCTTTAGGGTCTGGTATTAAGCTCTTCTAAGTAAATGCAGAGATACTGCCTTTGAGAGTGTTGCTTCATCTAAGACTTATGCATTATGGATTCTCCCTCTTCTCTCCATCACATTGTTCTTTCCATAGATGTACTATATATATGAAATTCACTGGCAATTTGAGGGCTGTTCTCTGGTCCCTTTGGGTTTCACTTAAGGAAATCTTATGAACAAACAGTAGAAGAGAATGGAACTAGTTTAGTGTGGTAGATTTATGTTTAATATCACATGGATTTTATATATGAAGTAGTAAATATCCTTCCTTATTCAAAGGGCAACTTTGCTGTTAAAACTGAAATATTTGACTTTTGCTGATTTTTATCAATAATCTTTTCAGGAAAAAATCCAAATATAAAAGTTTTAATTTGATAGTTTTTGATATAGAACTTTGACATTTTTCTACCATGAAGACATCCATGATATAATCATGTACTGTAAGCTCTCTTAATAGAATTTTCATTGGAAACCTCATGTTTCTTCAGCAGAACTGTTCACAAAATTACTGGCTAAAGCCTAGACACATCACAGACATCTCATGCTCTGATATTGAGCTACTTTTCTTTTTTCTGGATCATTTTATTGACCATGGGGAAAAAGAAAAAAAAAAGGAAAAAGAAAAAAAAAAGGAAGAAAATCTGCAGTTTAACACTTCTTGTAGTAGAAGTACCTTCTAATTCCTAGTATAAGACCAAAATTGTCTCTCCAGCATAACATTTCATGTAGAGCTCTTAAATGTGTGAAGAACTCTTAAAGACCTTGTGATACTTAAACTATCAGTTCCTTCTAACTTTTGTCTTTGATACCTTGTTTTCTGTTGAATCTACTTCTGTCATCATGAAATATCCCTATGGTAAATATTTCACCATCACTCTTTGTGGTAAATGAAACAAAATAGTTTAACTGCTCTACTCTGACCTTATCTTTTTGTTTTATATTCAGAATCATTTAATGATTCTGAATCACTGTACTGACTTTACAAAAAAGTGGATTTTTTTTCTCCTTCATGGTTTTGTTTGCTTCATTGTAACAACAATCCATTACATAACAGTAATGGAAATATTTTCCTCACTATCCTGAAGAGCAAGCCCTTCCTCTAACAAATGAGTACTAGCAAGGATGATCAATCACCGTCTTGAATGACAGTGTATGAAAGTTCAAAGATGTTGACTGCTTTTATTTCTTATCACTTAATGTAAGCATTTTTTAGTCATAATTTCTACTTCTGATGTTGCTCACTGATGTGTTACAATTTGGCACCATCATTCTTCACTTTATGTTATTTTTATTTAAGCGTTTTTTAAATAATTATGGGTTAAATACATAGTCTGATGGAGAGGAGGAAGTTTCTTTAAGAAGTCTCGGAATTGCAGAACTAACCAGGATGGAATGTACCTCCAGGGGTTTCTAGTTTAACCACATGCTCAAAGCAGGTTTAATAACTCAGGGCCTTCCCCAGTCAGGTTTTGATTATCTCCAAGGACAAAGATTCTTCAGCTTCTCTAAGTTCCTGTTCAAGTATTTGCTCACCTCCAGAGTTAAAAATCTTCACAGGTTGTGCTGTATTGAAGTTTGTGCCTGTTGATTCTCATCCCTCAGCTGCTCTTGACACTTTGTATGAAGACAAACCAGCTCAGGTACTTGCAGAACCAAAAAATAAAATTCTGTGATGCATTTGAGAGAAAGTAACCATCTTCTTACAAACATCCTGAGTCTCCTTTCAGACAGAATTAACCTGTGATCCTGAGCTGAATACATTCCAGTGCTGTCATTCCTGTATTAATATTGTCTCAGGCCAGTAGTTTAAGGCCATGAGATCATGATCTGCCAGAAATATTTATTTGCTGGAATTAGACACTCATTTTACCTAAAATATTCCCTATTTAAACAGATAAATAGGTGGTCAATATTCAATCCATTAAAACACACAAAAAATCATACATATTAGCTATTTAGATAACTAAACAATTCTGAGTTTTGACTTCCAAATTCTTTCTATTTCATTGTATGAATGGGAATTTTACTTTGTAATTTCTGAGTAGTGGAAGCAAAAACAAAGACAGATCACATTTCTGGGAGGCCGGTAGTAACCACAGGACATTTCTCCTGAAGGAATCATGAAGAATGGACGATAGCTACTTTGAGATACCACCAAAGGAACCCTTATAGGAAACACTGGTCTTGACCTAGACCAATTTTGAAAAACAAAAACAGAAACAAAAACAAAAATCCCAAACAAAACACCAAAACCAAACCAAAAAACCAAACCAATGTTTGTTCTGCAACACAAAAATATGTTGCAGAACAAAATCCAGAAAGAAAAAGACATTAAGGAATCATGGAAGTAAAAATTAATATGTGGGAGCCAGAATATGCACTGTGCCTGTGTGGGTGGACAAGCAAGTGGGGATATGCCAACAAGAAAAAGGCTGACATTTCCTATTCTGTAAACTTAAGATATAAACAAACTTTCTGAGGACTGTTGAGGTTTAGCTGCTCTGACCTTGCTCTTACCAAGTGGTGTGGCTAAAAGAGTAATATTTATGGTTTCCTGTTCCTGTAGAGAGAAAAAAGAAACATGTTCTTACTGCAGCTCAGTTAATACTCAATTAATATTTCCACACTTTTGACCATTATGATCAATGAAAAAAAAAAAAAAAAAAAAAAAAAAAAAAAAGAAAAAAGAAAAAAGAAAAAAGCTAGCAGGATCCTGCTGACTATTGCTAGAATGCATTTAGGAGTATTGTACTCCATAAGCAAGAATCTGATAAACTCCATGAAGATTTCTGCTCTTCTACTTTCTACCTAGGCAATATCCCCTCAATATTCCCTTCCTCAAGTTCTATGCATTGTCCCATCCCTCCTCTCCCTGTGCCTCAGTTCCAGCATGCACTCAACCCTCCCTTTTCCAGCTTTCCCTTTTGAGACTGGTTCATCTCCAAGGTACCATCGGATTAATTTTTACTGAGATCATCTGTCACCTCCTGCCCTCTCACAAGACTTTAGTGAATTCTGGGACCATCTCCAACTCATTATCCAGGAAATAAAATAATTAAGGGCTGCTTCAAGCCTATGGGTGGTCTAATTTCTTCAGACCTATTCCTGCTCTCCATCCAGGATAAAGAGCTGAAGTTCCACAGAGCAGGTTCTTAGACCACCACCAGAAAACCTGAAGTAGACAGAAGAACACGCAAGGAACTGTCCCTGTTACCTGTATCTATCCCTCTGTGGGATCCCTCCATCCAGCCTCACTGTGCTGCTCTAAACAATGTTGAATCCTTTAAATCAAAAACCAGCGTGTTCCATACACCACAAACAGTGGCAAGACAGGGATGAAGTAAGGAATTGTTCCTGCAAGGTAGGGAAATAGCTGTCAATTATATCAACAAAGTATCCAACCAATGTGTTATTTGTGTTTTTTTTAAAGCAATTGTTATAACTAACATTAACAATAATAGCACTTATGATTGAAAAGCCATATGAAACTTGTTCAGCTAAAGCTTTAGTTACAAACTTTTAAGTCATCTAGTTGGAAAGAGATTTGAACATTTTAAAGCAACACTAGGATCATTCATAGGTGAGTTCGGTAACCTGCAATGTCTCCTGGGAGCAATCTGACACTCAAAATTTTAATTCAAAATATCATAAACCCTACTGTTTCCTAGAGAACCGTTCTTTCTGCTCCTGGACAGGAAAATCAATGGGTAGAAGGGTGAACAACAGCACATTATTCTCAGCTGAAAGCGTACATGAAAAATCTACCAAGGGCTGAGAGCAGAATGGTCCAAGAGTGACCATGGAGACCACACTGTGCCTTAGGGATCCCACTGACTCCAGCCTCACTCCCACACCTCTGAGGTTCCACAGAGAACTCAGAGGTTCCACAGCTGCACAGGGCTATGTGCAGGGTCAGAAGTTGTTTGGCTGATATATCCATATCAGCTGTCTGAACACCCACTCCTCCTCCACCCCGGGAACAGTGACTGGATCAGATGGAAGAAATTTTTCTGCCAGATGTGACCCATGGGCCATGTTTTGAACTGTGCTGATTTAGTTTTACAGTGTTCAGTGTTTCACTGGTTCTCTCTTCAGTAAAGACTAATGAAGATTTGGCTAGTGATGTCAGACTCTGTGCTCCTAGTTTTTCATAACACACCTACCATTAGGAGTGTTTGGAAAGGAGGAATCTTAGCATTATTTTTTTTATAATCCATAGTGGAAATTTTTCTAAGTTTCAAACTTACAGACTCTCTACATTCTGTAACTAATTCTAGTAGCTTTAGGGAGTTCCCCAGCTGGGACAAATCCAGGCTCATCTCTGTCTGGAGCATATCCAGGCTCACTTCTACTGGGGGGCCTTGAAGTTTTCCAGCATCCTTAGCCATGACACAGTCCCATTTGGGACTCCTGCCTTCAGGCTGGCCATTCTGTAGCTTACAGAGTTCCCAGGACTTGGGTAGGCCTGCCAGAATCACAGTATCTATTGGAATCTTGCCTTGGATTTGGCAAAATTTTATCAAACCCAAGCTGTTTAGAGTGAAATATTTCACACTCAACCAACTGGAATTTTTCAGCAAACTTTGTTTCAGCAGAAAATTTCAGACTGATTCTATCTATTAGCAAAGCATCAGATCCTTAGGGAATGTCCCATAGTGTCATCTGAGATACTGAAGTGTTAATTCCTGTAAAGAATCTACTGTAACAATATAAGCACCCGTTTGGTATCTGGATTTGTTTAATGATCATTGTATGTGCAGTTACAGTATCCAGAAACAAATAATGTTCAGACTCAGTGGGCTGTTGCTTCCTCAGATTTTACAGAATGATATTCTCTTGTCCTGCTGGCTGGCAGCTGCAACCATTTGGAACCAAGGAGGTCTCCATTTCAAAGGAATCCTCTGTGGGTGATGCAACAGAGGACTGTGCTGCCATTCAGAAGAACCTCAAATGGTTGGGGAGATGGGCAAAGAGCAACAGTTTGAAATTTAACAAAGACAAGTGCAGGGCCTGCACCCGGGGAGGAATAGCCCCAGGCACCAGCACAGGCTGGGGTCTGACCTGCTGGGATTCATCTCTGCAAAGAAGGACCTGGGGGTGCTGGTGGACAGCCAGCTGCCTGTGAGCAGCAGTGCCCTTGTGGCCAAGAAAGCCAGTGGTGTTCTGGAGTGTACCAGGATGAGAATTTCCAACATACAGGGGCAGATGATCCTGCCCCTCTATTCAGCCCTGCTGGGGCCACATCTGAAGTGCTGCGTCCAGTTCTGGGCTCCTCAGGACAAGAGAGATGTGGAGCACCAGGAGAGGGAGGGGCCAATGGATGGTGACAAAGATGATTAAGGAAGTGGAGCATCTCTCTTATGTAGAAAGGCTTAGGGAGTTGGTTTTATTTAGCCTTGAGAAGAAACAACTGAGAGGGGACCTTGTCAATATACACAGGTATCTGACGGTGTCAGATCTGAAGGGTGTCAAGAGGATGGAGCCAAATGGTAGTGCCAAGCAATAGTAAAAGAGACAAGGGGCAGAAACAGGCAACAAGCAACAGGACGAGGAAATGGCCTCAACCTGTTTGAGAGAAGGTTCAGGTTTGACATCAGGACGAATTTTTTCACTGAAAGGGTGGTTAAGCACTGGCATGGGCTATCCAGGGAGGTGATGAAGTCACCATCCCTGAAAGTGTTCAGGATATGACTGGGTGTGGCATTTAGTGCTGTGGTTTATTTGGTGTGGTGCTATTCAATCCAAAGTTCAACTTGATGATCTTGGAGGCCCCTTCTTACCCTAATGATCCATGACTCTATGATTCAAAGAAAGTGATGCACCTGAACATGAGTAATAATTTCTTTACTGTGAGGTTGACTGAGCACTGAAACTAGCTGCCCAGAGAGGTGGAAGAGTCTCCTTCCTTGGAGATATAAAAAAATATATATCTGGAGACAATCCTGAGTAACATGCCCTAGGTGATAATGCTGGAGCAGGGAGGTTGGACTAGATTACCTCCAGTGATCCCCTCCAACCTGATCCATTCTGTGATTCTGTGATTCTGAGATGGGATGGTGAAAAACATGCATAGTAAAAGAAATGGGGATGATAGATCAAAGATGGATCTGAAGAGTTATAGGCAAGATAACAACTCCCTCAGCCTCTAGGTGCTGTGCTCCTAGGGAGTTGGAAAGCTTGTCTGCCTGATGAGCTACTCCAGGAGCAGTTTTACACATTTCTCATAAAATGAACTACAACCATGTCCTCAATATCTACAATCTCCTGATGACTGCAAACAACTAGCAATTCAGGTAACAGAATTACAAGAAGAAAGGAGCTGTAAAGAACACACTATGCCCAGTTTTATGCATTTTTAATACCTATTTATGAGGACCAAGTTTGCAGTATAAATATAATGCCGACAATATGGTCTGTACCTAAGCCTGTACATGTAGGATTCTTGATAAGATGATGGACATTTTAAAAATATGAAAACATAGTAATAAGCTACAGACTATTTTCTCACTGCATTAAAATCAAGCACTATTGTGTAGTAAAAAGACATTTTAAATAATATTCTTCTTTTATGGATGATGCAATATCTCTTGATATTTAGAGCATTCATAAAAGGCTAAACAGTATACATTAACCATATAATTTGCCTCATCTTTCACTATTCCATTTGTTTTATTGCTCCTACAAAACATAATTCTCTGGGAAGTTTAGATGAGCAAAGAGTGTGAAATACTGTTGGCCTCCATATCTCTTCTTTCCATAGCTGATATATTCCTCTCTGGAGTGACTGGTCTCAGTATTCCTAGGCAGTACAGGAGTATTAAATTTTTTTAGCATTTTTCAATGTGCTTTTGTAGTAATCCTTAGAAAAAAAATCAAAGGAAAACAAAATATATAAGGAAACTAAGATTCAAGATAACAAAATCAGTTATCTGAATTTGAACTGAATTAGCTAACCCTAAATATAAATTACATTTATGTTTAGGGTTAGGTTAGAAGGCTAGAAAAGTAGTCAAAATGAAATTTACTACCTGAGGGGTGAGAAGGAGTGTAGCAATCCCACATTCTGCTATGAGAAAGATAAAATGTATGAAACAATTGGGAAGGAGAATAAATTCTGAGATTCCTGGGTTGGTTGGCAGAGGTTACTGTGTGAAGTGGTGCAGCTGCTGGAGGTGTTGCTGTCCTAGCTTTCCCAAGAAAAACAAGCAGCAGGACCCCAGTATTTTGCACTTTGTTGCCCTACATTATTTCCCTATGCCTAAAGTCAGCAAAGATATTAAACAAACCCAGCAATATTTAAGAGAATAATGGCAAATAAAACATGCCAAATGACAGCAAACACAAGCACTAATATTTGAAGTAGCTGTGGTTATTTCCTCAATAGAGATAGGACTAGTGTTACATTGCAGTGAACATACCCAGAAAAGTGCTGCATGTTTCTTTGTGCCATGCACTGTCATTCCCAGAGAGAATTATTGTCATTTTAGCTTTTTTAGGCTGGTGAGACCTCAGCAGAGAGAAGGAATGATGGAATAGATCGTAACAACCTTTTTCTTTTCTAAACCAAGAATTATTCTTTACCTGTAAAATGGTCCTGTAAAATGAATGACTCCAGTACTAGGAGTCCATTCCTGACTAAATTTTTTAGCTGTATAGGCAAAATCTGTGAAGACGACTGCTTCGGAGATCAATTCAAATAATTTTTCTTGGTGGCTAATGCTAAAACTCTTTCTTTCATGACAAAAATTACTTGGAGACACGTGACAGCAGAATTTGAATTTCTAAAGGCAGAGCAGTCTGTTCTGGGTGTTTTTGCACCTTTGCATGGCAATCATCAAAAGGCAAATATGTAAGATAAATATTTTTAAAAAGATATGTATAATTTAGTGACAAATAGGTTTTCTTGCAAATACATGTGTATGTTTGATGTCACTGTTTTATGCACATTGATAATATTCTAGCAGAATAGAAGGGGTTTGCAGTGGATATACAAAAAAAATATTACAGCATACTTCAAAAAGGCAGCATAATTCAGAGCCTCTCCAGAAGTAATTTGTTCAGAAAGTTTGAAGGAATAAAACCTTAAAAAAGTAAAGACTATTGTTACAAATTTTACCAGTGTCTCTTGCTAAGTCTGACATGATTTCAGGCAAACTGATTCTGATAATGCTTAACCAGACGTTTTTAAAATTTTACTGCATTTTTCTATGTTTGCTTTGTTGCTGATTTTTATCTTTCAGTGATAAGATAGTGCCATGCAACACTTCTGGTCAATGAAGTGACAGGAGACCTTCAGATTATTTCTAAACCACATATCATCCTTATCCAGCATTTTTGTTCAACATTCACAAATATCTCTCCTTTGACCAGAAGTATCCTGCAAGTTCATCTTCTAGACAGCCATGCCAGGGGAAAAGAGTTAAAGTGCTTTAAATGAGACTTCTACCTTTATGGAGGTGTGCTGGTTTGAAAGCAAAACCAGTGAGACTCCCAGTTAGAGATACAATTTAATAGAAGAAGAGAGGAAAAAAAGGTGAAATAAATGGAATGATACAACCTAACACCCTGTTGGTCAGGGTGTTTGAAGCAGTCAGGAAATCCTCCTGGAGTGGCAGATGTGGTTCCGCTGGAGCAGAGATGATCCTGAGAGAGAAGGGTCCGGTGATGATGAGAAGGGTCCAGTCTTCCTCCAGGAATCCAGATGAGATGTTCTTGTCAAAGCAGTGATTCCTGTAGAAACGTCTGGTAGCTCATCTCCTCTGAGAGTTCAGTGGATAGAAGCTGCTCGTGAGGTCTCAAACCCTGGATTATATCCAGGTGGGAATGCTTGGCTCCTCCCCCTGAGCAGAGCATCTCACAATGGGATGATTTCATCCTATCAGTCATGCAATGGATCCTTGATGGCCCATTAAACAGAGATAACTTATTCCTGGAAGGCATTGTTGGGCTCATTATCAGAAGATAAGGAGAACACTGCCCCACCTTGGCTCCAACGGCTCATGGGGATAGAATACATACCTTGGGCACAATTTTACATTGTAACCTAGGACAGGAGGATACCTAGATCAAGAAACAATATATCCTTTATTAAAACTACTCTCTTTTCCCATAGAGAAGAGCTTATCTTCTCTGGGTGTGGGAGAATGGTGGAGAACTGAGCATCTGTTGAGTCATGCTGAAAGCCTGGGTAGCCCTTGGTCTTTCAAAGAATTGTCAAGATCTTTCCCCAGAAAGAAAAAACAAAGCCCAGAAAACTCAAAACAAAACCAAACACCTCCTCCCCCACCCAACCCAAACAAAACCAAAACCAACAAAAAACCCAAACAAAACAACAACAAACCCTCACAAAAAAAAAGAGTAAAAGATAAAGTAAAACCAACAAAAGACCCCAAACAAAACAACAACCAACCCCCACAAAAACAAACAAACAACAAAACAAAACAAAACAAAACAAAAGCCATAAAAAAATCATCCCACTGAAAAAGCAAAACAAAACAAAAAATCTGAACAAAAAAACACCAAAACAAACCAAAACTATACCAAAACCCCAACAACAGTTGCCTGGAGCACAGCTTAATGGATCCTCCATGTAGTTAAATAGTTGCATCCACAAGGCCAATATTCCAACAGGGGTACACAGCAGTGCTTGCAGTTTGATATGCTCTTAGGCCACTGCAGAAATTCCTCTGGATCAAGAATTCAGTCAGACATTTCCCTGGCCATACTGTAGTGTATCAGGTCTAGACATTGACACAGAGGCCGGGTCTGCACAATAAATTCTGGCTTGCCATAGTTAGGTGTTGTGACAAAGTGTGTCAGGAGTATGGCAGTACAAACTGCTAGCACAGACATGATTTTTTAGCAATTTTTCATGTGCCTGAACTAAAATTAAGTGTCTCTAACTTAGGAAAGAGGCCACAAACTCAGCCAGCAAAATCATAGTTTTGCCAGTCTAAAATATATGGCTTCACATTCTTTCTGAAGATCATCAGATCGGATGGTAGGAAGCTTTCCAAAGGCAGACCTTTGCTTCATTTGTAAACATTTTTATTAAAAAACTGAGTATGTCTCAAAGATTTGGTTCATGTCATTTTTTCAAAGTCAGGAAAATTCATTAGATCAACATTTGTTTGAAATTTGACTTTCCACCTCCTTTTGCCTTCATATATTATCTGTGAAATGTGGATTAGAGTACTCTCCTGCTTGACAGGACTGCTGTATATACGTTTATTGAAAAAAAAAAAATGTTTCTCAGGTACCTTAAGCTCACATAGCTTTTTCTGGAAATGGAAACTTTTTCCTTTTTGGTTCAAGTTCTATGGGAAAAAAGCACTTCTTAAAAAGTATTTTTCGACTCAGATTCTTCCAAATTTCCAACCATTTTAAGACAGGGGAAGGATGGTGTGTTCAGGAATCTGACATGTCAAGATGATATATAATTTTTTACTTCTTATTATAAACAATACAGAAAAGAAAAATCTGTTCCAAACTTGGATAAATATTCAAAGAACACTATGTTACCTTCATTTAGCTACCATCTCAGTGAAAATCTGAAGCTCCATTACTTTTTAACTACAGCCTTACAAAATATTGATAGAAGAAAGTACATGTAGAAGAGTTAGAAAAGTTTCTGTAATTTTTCAGTAAGAGTTATTTCAAAATAAGGAAAACAGGTATTTGAAAAACACAGCACATTAAAGAAGAATGCATTTGCACCCTAAAATAAGAGCAGACAAACAGTAAATCAAGACTTGGTCTTGCCTGTGGCAAGCACCACAGTTTCTGAAATCCAGACCCCTGACAGGTGGTTTCAGGTGTTGACACAGCAGCATCATCATGCTCCTGCTATACAAAAACCTGTACAACTGAGAGTTTAGAGATGTAGGTGGCCACTTAAGTACTTTTCTGAGTCCTGTTTTATTGGTGTTTTAAACTGAAAACACTGAACAGATTAGGCTTGATAGAGGAATACTCCACCAGCTAACCAATGAATACCCTGCCTGCCACAGTGCAGGTATTGGTCATTCCTGCTCAGCTTCAGACAGCGACAGTAGTTATGGCCCATCCCCTGAGTCATGACATTTCTGCAGTGTGTATTCTTACCCTGACCCTTTTATAAGGCAAAAGCAGTACAGGAGTATATATATACTTGGTTATTTTTGGTTTAAGCTGTATAAACTGGTCATACTCCAACTCAGCTAAAAAGCGCATGCAGTAGGATTTAGGGTGACTGAGCTAATCAACATTGCTTAGTAAGACACTGCTTTTGCTCATGGACTCATACTTTATTTCTGTTATATTGGTTTCTACATTCACAAAATTTCCACCAGGCATTTTGTATATTGTTAAGTAGAAACACTTCTATTTACTGTGGATTAAGAGTTAGACACCAGAATACAAAGAAAGAGCCTAAGTCCAGCTAAGGCATTTCTGTTTCCTCCAGAAGCTGTTTTTCATGGAAATCTAGAAAGGATAAGACACCAGGGCATGGAATGAATTATTTATAATTGACACAATTTTCAGCATATAAAATTTTCAAGTCAGATTTTATATTTCGGACATTTTATTTCCTGACCATTATCATAATGAATTTGTCTCTTTAGGTACTGACGCACACATTTGGTCTCTTATAATTTTAAAGGGTACAAAAGGGTATTTCCATTTGCATCAATTTAATTTACAGTTGTTGCCATATTAAATGTCCCTCTTTTGTGTAATATCAGAATCATGGAGTTTCTCACTCAGAGAATCAAATGTTCCTTGTGAATACAACTTCCCAGTCCTTTTGTGAAACTGAAATAGTGAAAATAATGATTGAAGAGAACACATTCAAGACCATGTTATAAACTGTCATGTTATATTTCCTGGAGTATGTTTCATTGGATGACCTTCAGGACTATTAGCAGAGTGATTTCAAAAGTTTTCAGATTGCTTTAGTGGATATGCCATTCAACTGATGTTAACATTTTAATATATTGAATTTATTGTGATGTAAACACCCTGGAGTTTTTCTCTCATAAAAAAAAAGCTGAAGAACAGATAATCAAATTATGTTGGCCTGTTGCCACTTTCAGTACCATGACCATGTTATGTCAAGGCATTTGGATGATGGTAGGTCTTTTTATGCAAGGTAGCTTTCTGTTTATAATTACAGTAAAAAACTGTATTGAGAAAGGAAGGAAGGAACAAAGTTCTGTAGCACTTTAGCAAAAGCAATAGACCCTTGACATTAGTGTGCCTTTAGATTATCCTTGGCTAAGTGTCAAACACCCATCCAGCCTCTGCCTCAGTCCCCTTCCTTAGCAGGACAGGAACAAAAACAGGATGAAAAAGCTTATGGGTTGAGATAAAATCAGGGAGACCCCATGCCCATTATTTTGATGGACAAAAAAACTCTTCTATGAGAAACTTAATTTAATTTATTGCTAATTACAAGTAGTAAAAAGTAGTAAAAGCCAAAATCCTCAAAATTTAGAAAAACCACCTTTCCTCCTCCTTTGTCTAGGCTCATATCAACTTCACTAGTATATTAATTCAGTTTAATTTAATTTTTATATTTTTTCATCTCTTCCTCTGCCTTATTTTTAAGTGACATATTTTTATTTCTTACTTCTTACCCTTCACTTATTATATTTTTAAGCAGAGAGCACTGCAGCCTTACTTCAGCAATCATTTTAGACAAGATTATTTTATACCATTCTTATTTTCCCCCAGGCACCAAAATTACCAAAATAGAGAAAACAGAGAAGTGTTTGTTCCGTGAAACTTTTTGTTGTTATTTCCAGAGCTGGTCTAAAAATAGAAATAATTTTCAGTGAAAAATATTTCTGAACAGTATTCTGCTTTTTAAAGATTCAAACCCTTTCCCAAAACACCATAAAAGTGATAAAAATAGCAAATAAATTCAATGCAAAATGTAACAGATTAGTGTTGTTAAAATTCAGTGAAACCTCTCTGCCATGCTGAAGATGCATAATCTCTGTGAAACACCGCTGTGAAATACTGCTTCCAAAGCTATTCTGAATGTATTTGATATCTACTGCAGAATTTAATTTGTATTTCCAAAACACGGGTAAATTCAGTGGGATTGTTCTTATTCCACAGCAATTTCAGTTTCAGTAAAGAAGAGAGATTTTTAGTTTGATGACCTTACCCATGTGAGCTTGCATTACTTGATAATTGATGTTGTTTAAAAGGAGCTTTGTAACACTATGGACAATTAGAGAAATCAGTTAATTTATTTCTAGTACCCTATCAATATCAACGGTATATTACAGTGAGAGTTTTATTATCTATAACTTTGCTTTCCAAGTTATGCCAGCTACTTCATTTTTCTCGTTGCTATCCTATATCTAGGATAATTTTCTTGCATTTAATGGCAAATCCTGCTTTGTTAACCAGTTCTAGGAAATATTTTGAGGTTTTCTATCACTGCAGTGACACCTGGTGTTGAAAGCAAAGTTTAATAGCTCAAAGGTGTAGGAGAATCCATTTCATAGCATGTATTGTGTAAAACCCAGCAGCATCTCTGACTTTTCAGCACCTTCTAACCTGAAAGAGAAGGAAAGGGAGAGGAGGTAGAAGAAGAAAAGCAAGGGGGAAGGAAGGAAGGAAGGAAGGAAGGAAGGAAGGAAGGAAGGAAGGAAGGAAGGAAGGAAGGAAGGAAGGAAGGAAGGAAGGAAGGAAGGAAGGAAACATTTTCACAAGTATTATACTTACCAGTTGCTGCACAGATAAGATTTCTCCCCAACAAATAATAAAAAGAATTTGGTTTAACTCTGGTGTCCTTTGGTCATGGTCTAATATAGAAAAAAAATGTCAAATAACTCTCTTACACTGAAGACTGATTCAGACATTAACACAGTTGCCAAAGTTAATTTTTCAACTTCACAATAGCAACTTCTCAAATTCACTGGATTTAGAAAAGCCCAAGGTGTCTGTGACAATAAATCAAACAGAGAAGTGAAATATCCCTGTGTACTTTTTCTGAGGAGTAACCCTGGAGTTAAAAAAAAAATTATGGAAAATTAAAGCATTCCTTTGTATGTCTGTGTATGTTGTCTGTACATGTGTTTCTGTTTCAACTGAAGAAATGTAGTTGTGCAATTGAATATAGAGAAATGCTTCAATAAAGTCTAAGTGGAATATACAATCAATGGATTTAAATCCATATATACAGATTTCTCTGTAACAGAATTTTTGTGTGCTAGCATACATAAAATATGAGCATCTCTAATAAACAGCAGCTGGAGTATATAGCAAGCTGGATCTTTGTATGGAATATCTTTAAGGTGTTTTTGGCATGACTTCCAGGACTGTCTTGACCAACACTTTCCCAGATGTGTAGGATTATGGGATATATCTTCTGGAATCTCTCAGGAAAGCACTTTAATTCACAGCCACACCTGGGCTGGATATTGCAATCAGCTCCCATTTTCCACTTACAATTTTCCTTCCTCGTTCATTTTAATTTCTCTGTTTTCTCCCTTATCACTTAATATATTTTCCTCATTATTGGCATCTGGGCTGTGTGTTCTAACACAAACACCAAAAGACCAAATCAAGATTAAAAAAAAAAGAGCAAAAATATTCCCATTTCAGATGGAAGAGCAGATGGAGCTCTTGGCACTTCAGAGGATTCAAATTGACCCTCTGCACCAAGCTCAGGGAAGACAGACTGTCACTGCTGACTGGAAAACACTAAAGAGACCTGTTTTCCCATTGAATATACAGTAGCATTTTCTAATTCTTTAGCTCTAAGCTGTGCATGGCCATGAAAGAGCAGCTGAGGGGTTTTTTTGTTGTTGTTGGTTTTTTTTAGTTTTTTTTCCTTTTAGATTAGACTCCTTCATATCTCATAGATGCTCTTCTTTTACTTTTATGTTGAAATGATTGTCCTGAATTTTGAGATACATGTTTGATTCTACATTTTTTTTATCCAGTGCCTGAAAGAGGCTGTGATTAAGTGGTGACTATAGCCTGCTCTTCCCCATGCCTTCTTGATAGTTTTAGAAGTCACATCACAATCACCCAAGGATTAAAACACTCTGAACTGAAAGGTCTAAAAGCTTCAGTGGTGCAAAAGAGTTCAGCTCTACACAGAGCAGTTCCCAATCTGGCCTGAATTTTCAAAGCTGGCCTATGAACCTTCAGGGAATAAATATATTTCCCAGGTACTACGTACTATGATGGTTACCTATCCTCAGTAATAACACAGTGAGCCTTTAATGAGCTTTTCTGAATATTTTATGCTATTCCATTGGTTATACCAATGTTTCATGAGACTGATGCAAAATACTCAGTATAAAATGTAATAATTTATTTCTAAATTATATAACTGCAATTTGAACATTTTTATTTTTTTTGTCCCTGAGGACAGAGTTATGCTTTTGTTAAAATTTTTCTGAAGAAATAGCACAGACACGAACAGTATAAATCTAAATGTAAGATATATCCACTTTAAAGGCATCAAAGTTTCAGCTAAAGACAGACAAAATCAGATCCTTGCAAAATGCTCGGGTAACTTAGATTCTGACAGACCCTGAGAGACCTCTTGGAGATATCTCCTACTTTGGTATCTCTACATTATTCCTTATTCTGGTCAAGCTGTGTCCATTATATCAAATGTGCCAGTACCTGATGGGAACTTACAGGAAAGATGAGGCAACACTATTTACAAGGGCATGTAGTGACAGGACAAGGTGAAATAGCTTCAATTCAATAGCTTTAGTAGGTTTAGATGAGATACTAGGAAAAAGCTCTTTACTGTGAGGGTGTGAGACACTGGAACTGGTTGCCCAGGGAATGCCTCATCCCTTGAGGTGTTGGATGGGTCTCTGAGCAACCTGGTCTAGTGGAAGGTATCCCAGACCATGACAAGGGAGTTGAAACTAGGTGATCTCCATGGTTCCCTTCCAACCCAAGACATTCTTGATTCTATGATTATTTTTGTGCAGTAACATTCAGGAAAAAAAATCCATTCGAGAGTTAAAGAGGTGTTTTGAAATTATTTTGTCTGTGAATTAAATGGTATATTTAGGGCTTGACTAGCCCACCTTTGTTTCTCTAAACCAGAACAGAGGGAGGAGCAGAGGAGTAAGCACTTCTACAGGCTCAGAGAAAGTAACATGTTGCCAATACTTTAAAAAGATATTCCATAACTTGTGCTAGATCCTGTGCTTCATCAGGAACTGTAGCAATAAGACAAGGGGGGATGGCTTCAAAATAAAAGTGAATAGGCTTCCGATAGATATTAGTAAGAAATTCTTTACTGTGAGGGTACTGAGGCACTGGAACAGACTTCCAAGAATGCCCCAACCCCAGCAGTGTTCAAAAAGAGGTTGAATGCAACTTTGAGAAACCTGATTAGTGGAAGTCCCTGCCCACCTTAAGGTCCCTTCCAATCCAAACCATTCTGTGATTCTGTGCTTATCTCCAGTGTGGTTAGAAGCACACTGTCAGAATGTGGGGATTGCCCCTGCTGTAAAAAATTTAATTCTTTTACACCATGAGCAACTTAATGGGCACATCATGACTCAAAATTATATGACTATTGTTCATGGGCAGGGAATACTTTTCTTAAAGATTGGCTGAGCACAGCAACAGTTCTATGAAACATTCTGTTCAGCATACATCATTTTGAGGAAAACAACACAGACTGAAGAGATTTTGCTCTCCAGGTATTATCTTCTTGACAAATATATCTTGAGAACTAGGTGCAAGTTGCTGCATTCAAGATATTATTTTTCTGAGGAATTTTTATGAACAGTTCTAATGAGAAGGTAGACTCTGAAAGACATAATAAAGCTCCTCCCCCCCCCTCTATGGAAGGGAAGTCTACCCAGGAGATGCCAAGAATCCTCTTCCCAGACACGGATCACAGAACCTTTCCTTTTGTCCACTTTCTTTGTTTTTTGTAGTGGAAATCTAAATAATCGCTGAGTTAATTTTAAAGAGAACTCTGACAAAAAAAAAAAAAAGAAAAAAAAAAAACCACCAAAAAAACCCTCAAAAACACAACAACAAACCACCAGTTCCACCCTCTCTGCCATTTTTCATTACAATACATTCATATAATACATTCATATAATACATTGTGGATGTAGTGCAAAGGAGACTTATAGGTGATGGCAGTACTTCCTCTGGCAGGAGCTGCAGAGCCACATCATACAAAGCTTCCGCCATGAAACATGCAGATATAATTTAAAATGTGCTGAGATCCCTCATGATTTATTTAAATCCAAAATTAAAAGTCAAAGCTGTACAGAAATATTTTGTATCATATTTTGCTGAAATTAGGATAACAAAGAAAAATCCTTCACTATACTGAATGAATAGCAAACTAAATGTGGCTCTTTTACTAGTACAGTTTTAGTTGGCCTACTCTACCTACCTCAATTTTTTAATTAATTCATTTTTTCACATACCATTATTTTTCCTCTATAAAACAGGCAAAAACAAATTAGCTTCAAAAAACTTTTCCCTTTTAAATAGTTATTTTTCATTTTTAAGGGAAAATAGAAACATCCAAAAATTATGAACATCATTTGCCACACAAATATATTTTTGTGCCAAGTTTTGGTATAAAGAAAATTTTCAGCTGTGACAAACCAATAATGACAAACCATGTAGGCTTACAGTAGCTCTTCTGAGAAACTGAACTTCAAATACTGTCCTTATAATACTAACAAAAATGTGCTAATTTTTATGCTTATTTTTCTTTCTTAGTTTGTTCCTGATGGTTAGGAAGTTGATTGTTCATTTTTCTACTGCCATTCACACCAGCTGCTATAAAGCAGCTATAAAAATACTCCCAGTGCAGATCTTGACCGTAGATCACTGTACCTAGACCCAGCTGCAGATGGATGGAGCAGCTGGTCCAGAGAGGTGCCGTTCCTGACTCCCACACACACTTGGTCATGATGCATGAACAACACAGTTGCTCCCCAGCCACAATTCCCATTCAGTCACAGATTTATGAAGTAATGAGCCGCCTACCAGAAAAAAACAAAACCAGCAGCTCTCCAGCACACTTTAAACAAACATCCAAGAATATTCCATAATTATAAATAACTACAACTCAGCCATCAGATGAATTGCTAAAACTTTTTTACATAACTTGTTAAATGGGAAGCAAATAGAGTCGAGCAAGGAAAAAAGGAAATATGCCTGTATTGGGAGATAGCAACAGATAAATTGGTAATTATTTTTCAGGATATTTTCTCTTTTTTAACATCAGTGTGATGGTTGATGGGGCTGGTTTACAATTATTTATTAATATTTTATATAACCTGTCTATTCAATAATTATAATGTGAAAATGCCAGCTTATCCTGACTTTATCTATAAGGGAAGCAAGCAGAAAGTACAAAGAATGGTGGGAGATAAGATATGGATTCTGTAGTAAATGCCAACATACTGTGAAGGGACAATAAGCTGTCTGCATCTTGTGAAGATGCAAAGTCCTGGCTCCAAAGCAATTAATATTGTTTTTTACTAGCTTGGGTATAAGGGACCATCAAGGATTAGTGGCCAAATGGAAATAATTTCTCCAGAAGGGAGATGGGAATTTCCTGTGAGGTGTTCCTACACAGTCCCTTTTTGTGGCATGTGTGCAAAACAGACCTGTGCAATCCACAGTTTGAGATGATGGAAGTTTTGGTAAGGAGTGCATGGAGGGGGCTTGCTGTTCTAAAATTATTTTCCTCTTGTTGTTTTGCTTCCAGTTTTAAACTATTAATTCAAGAAAACTAGTTACTGCAGCTGCCAAAAGCTGTGATGTTTTTAACTTCTGCAGCAGAGTATCTCCCAGCTGTATTCTGACACTGCCTTAAGACATCATGCTGGTAGAGGACACACTTCTCTCCCCCTGAGTAATGCTGGGGCTTCCATGTACAAACAACCCAGGAACACACAGAAGAAACCCACTGCATAATCTGAGCCCCAGTGTTTGACCTTGACCTGGACACTGCAGTTCCCAGAGAGGTGCTGTGGTGCAGATACTGCTTGTTTTCATCAGCCACCATAGCCTTGAGTAGGTGAGAACTACACCTGTCCATCCAGTTTGATCTGATGGATGAGTGCAGTGAATCTGTAGAAAATAACTGTACATTACACATTAGACAAAGACTTGAAATAAGGGGCTGAGAGCTAAAATTTTAAAACACTTATTTGTAAAAATATTTATATAACAATTACGTATCCTGCAGTACACCCTTCAGAAATTAATATTTCCTGACTTTGCTTAGTATTATTTGGTGCTGATAAGAAATATACTCACAGCTCTGAAGAACCCCACTTCCTGTATACTATTTATTCCTACAGAAGCAATACTGAGCTGCATTATTTATTTTGTTTTCTACCAATTTTTCTTGAAAAAAACACCACTGGTTTTAAGGCTTATAAACAGTACATTAACAGAGGCTGATTTTATTTGATGTTAATTGCCCTTGAAAGGGCAGGTTCAACCCTTTATGTCTCTCTTCTTCGATGAGCATAAGTAATTCAATGACTTGTCCTGTATCAGCAGGGAAATGGCTACATTATCTAATAGCCTTCTTCCATCTCTAAGTTGTAAGATCCTATCAGTGTCAATAGTTGAATTGTGTAACAAGGCTAATGTATTTACAGAAAACCAATAGAATGGAAATAATAAAATCTAGACTGAGGAACTCTCCAGTTTTAATAAGATAATATGTTGATTTTATTTTTTACCAGACAAAGATTTTTTTCTTCTCAATAGCTCTCCTCATTGACATTGTCTTTTTTTTTGTCTTTTTTTTTTTTTTTTGAGCTCTGATATGAATGGAATCCCACAAGAAATTAACCATAGCCATATATAAACTGATTAGTTAAGCAATGCATGACAGCAAGGGCTTGTATGCAGAGACACTGAAGGGAATTTGGGACAGAAGTCCAAACTGTGACCTTCCCAGGTACTAACATTTAGGAAATGAGAGTATGCACTACTCTAGAGAAACCTGGAATGAAGTTCTTCTCTGACTTTTGCCTTCTCCCACAGAATTGTCCTTTCTCATTCCATTAACACTTTATTTCACTGAGGTCTAGCCAATGCAGTAGCAGAGGAAACATAAGGGTTTTAAAACTGGAGCTTATAGGCAGCTTGGGCTACTTATACCTAGGTGGAAGACAGCTAATTTCATAAGGTGATTATGTTCTCCAATTTCTCTTCACAACACAATAGAGTTGTAACCAGCACATTCACTTTAGAAGTAACAATTGGAAAAGTCTACTTTTTGTAGCATTTACATAAAATGCGCTCTTTGATATAAAGGTAGACCCACCAATAACTCCACATGGTCATACAGAATTGTAAAACACAAACAAGTACAGAAAGCCCTTCTTTGCTTGCTGGGAAGTTTAATTTTATTTCCAACAAGAATGGTTGCTCAGCAAAAACTGTACTTCTAAAGTCCATTTTCAACATCAAGATGTGAATGAAATCTAAACTATGACCAAAAATTCAGTTTGCTGTCCTGTGGCCTCTCTGTTCTCAAGTAAAGCGAAACGTATCTGTTAACAAGCACAACCTCATTTGTTTGTTTTCTGAAGTGTTAGCTCAAACTCTGTGACTTTTTCCATAGTTTTGTGTGCTGCTCTCAATGCTAAACTGCATCTCAGCATAATTTTCTGCTAAGTTCTTTTGGACCTGAGTTTATTTTAGAGGCATGTATTTCAGAGGCAATTATTTTAGAGGTATTTCCTCTAGAACCATTTGCTCCAGAGGAAAGCTTGTTAGCAGCATGGTGTTTCTGAACCTGTTCCTGAACCTTCCCACAGCTCCTGAGCCATGTGTGTGCTGTGTTTTTTGGGGTGCAGTGTCATTTTCCATTCCTGCAGAATGACTTTCTGTGCTGTAGTGGCTCACCTGCATAATGATAGTAAGATCATTAACAGATAGTAAGATCATTAACAGATCAATATCTGGTAAAGTAAACCTGAGGTAAGGAAAACCAGATGTTGTTTTCTGTGTTTAATGAAAAAGGCTTATGCATCCTTATGCCATATTGTCTGACCTTTCTTGGGTTTGGACCCTGTGTATCAGACAGAGGTATTTGCCACATAATTCATGTATTTGAATGCTGTTTACAGATTTCCCAGAATACATCTGCAAAAGCAAAACAGCAGCCCCTGGCAAATGTGCTGATGAGCAGAGCCTTTGAGGAAAGGGAAGCAGGACACCTGAGAGCTGCAAATCCTAAAATGTAACTGTTCACATGTCCTGTCATCCCCTGGAGCCACATGAAAACTTCTACTCTTAACAAGAATCCAGAACATATCACTTTCTTCAAAATTTCACAACTAGGCTAAGAGGAATAAATATCACCCCACCACCAGTGCACTTTAATAATTTCATTCTGCTGCAGGAAAAAAAAATGCATCATTAAAAGTTTTCCAGATAGAAACAGTTTCTGACACATCCAGAGCGAATGGCAGCTCTTCATGGTTGAACACAGTAAGTACTTAAGCCAAAGGGATGATAGTAAATGTGAAATGGTGGGATGATTTCTGCATAAATGGGCAGCACAAGCTACAACTTTTTTCAGAGAGGGCAAATCACCTTAGAGATAGCATTGACATGGCCATAAATCAAGATGCAAGGATATCTTTAAAGGTATTTGACCCCATTTACTGGTATAACTCAGGTGATTTCCCTCTTAAGGCAGATTTATAGCCTCTTTGAAATAATTCTCTTATGGTAATCAAGACTTCAACAGGGCCATTATTCTCTGTGAGTGACCCAGTCACACACAGAGAATAAGGAAGGTATTACCCCAAAGAGGCAGGATAGCAGCAAGAATAGCAGCTGCCACAACCTTACTTCAGCACTGAGAATGTTACTCTAGTGCAGGAGGGCAGTGTCTCACAAAAGATTCAATCCACTGCTATAATTTCCAGTATTAAGCTGCAAAGTCATATAGATCTGCTAAAATAAGTGCCTTTGCTATCAGAACTGTATTGAAAACCATGCCTCCACCCTCTCCCTTATTGTCCTATAGGAAACCAACACCTTTCCTCTCAATGGAAGTCTAGCTACATGATTATATCCTTCTGTAGATTGAGTCAGATCAAAGGTTCATCCAGTTTAGAAACTGGATTTACAGTGAGCAGTGGCAGATGCTCAGGAAAGAATAAAAGGTCACATGTAGAGTGATCCCTGCCCTGCTATGTACATCTAGTTTCTGATAATCTAGATGTAGTCATTTTTGTTGAATGAAATACACAACTTCTTTCTGTTGCAATGCAAAGTAGTAGGGTTTTTTCATCTTTTTGTTTGCTTGCCTGCTTTTGATCTGCTGACAGCCAATTTCACTGTTTTCCATCGTTGTTCTTTGTCAAACCATGGTCCACAGGTACAAGTGTGACAATTTTCCAACTATGCCAGTTGCTCTAATTAAAGACACAGTGTTTCTTCCTGCAAACTTTGGTCTGCCATTGGTTATTTCTAGTTGAAGATATAATGATGAATATATCCCATATGTATTATTCAAAAAAATCCATGATTTTATACACCTCATCATATTTTCTTCCAACTGGTCTTCTCTGGATGAAGAGTGCAGGTTTAGCCTCAATTCTAATGGAAATGAGAAGAAGGATTTACTGGTGTAGCAACTGACACTCTGTCAAGCTAGTCAAGAACACTTCACCAAAGTACTCATTCTTGGAAAATGTCAGTTTGTAGAAACTTAGTATTTTTCTGGGAACACTCCAGTCTTGAAAAATTTTTATTAAGAGGTTTCTCTAGTCAGGGTAGGTTTTCTGGACAAACTGAAAGCAGAAATGAGGGAACCCATTTACTATTAGCTGCACAGCTATTAGCTGGTGGGACGCAACAGCATGGAAAAGTAAATATCATTCAACCTATATTCAGAACCACAGTGCTCATACAAAGTTAAAGAAATGATCACTGTATTAAGTAGTTTGCAATTAATCCAGGTCAAAGAAGGAATCAGTAGGGTGGTATAGTGAACCCACAAATCTACACGCTTCCGGTATTACTCTAAACGCTCTGACACAATGTACTCCATTCTCCTTCACCTCAAGGCTCTTTTACCAACATAAAGAGCCCTTAAATTATAAAGTAAAAATAATTATTATCCTTTTTTTATGTAGTTCTACACAAACTGTGAGTTGCTGCCCAAGAAACACAAAATTGCTCTGAAATTATAACAGAAAGGAAAATCGTACACCAGAACTGTGGAACTTGCCTTTGTCACTGAATAGTGGCTTAAGCTGCATCTGGATGCCAAGCTCTGTCTTTGGTGAAATTTGCTTTCTTTGAAAGAGGACAGGGTAAGAACAAATTCGTCATTTCTCATTTGGGAAGCTAAAGATGGAGGCATGTAAAGGTTATTTCTGGTGAAATGCAGTTTTTGGACTGTATAACACAGTTCTCCAATACTCAGCATGTTGCAGCTTGTTTTGTATGAAGTCAGCTGTAGTGCTTGTGAGCATCAAGAATGTCATAGCCAACATCTCATTTCTTGGCCCAGTTAACAATTGCAGAGTAGATGCTGCTGAGTGTGAAAAGTAGCGAGTGAAATATTTGTGCATGGAACTCCTGGAACTCAGTCCTGAGTAGACATTTTACTCAACTTTAAAAAGTTTTTCTTCTTTTGCCAAGTTTAATACTGATATTGTTTCAAAAGTAACAACCAAGGCTGATCCTTCCAAGTGCTCAATTTCCTCTGCAGCAGCTGAATTCCACATTAAGCTGGTGTGTGCATATATTGCCAACCAGAGTGATACAAGATACCACCTAGAGTTGTACAGCAATATTAACAGTGTTGCAGTTCCTAACAGCAAGGCATACTGATACATCTCTTTCAGTCCTGGATGTGATGTAGGTAACTCTAGAGCAATAGGTAATTTCTTTAACCCACCAGCCTGAAGGTATAGGGAAAAAGAAGTATGTTTTGAAAAAGTATCTCTCTTCTTTTTTGGCTCCATGTAATTCTCTTTCAGATTGGAATAGTTTTCTTTCCCATTCTATTCTCCTAGAAAGCAAGTGAGTTTTCAGTGAGGCTGAACAAAAGTGGAAAAAAAAAATCAATGAAGAATCAGTGTTCTTTATTATTTAAGCACCATGAATACAGCTTAGAACAAATGTACCTCTGCTGACAGGTGGAAGAGATAGACTTACTTGTGTTGATATAGCTGTATGAGAAAGGAGCTAAATTATCACTTTTCCCTACCATTCAGTTTCCATGCTGGGAAGAGAGCTTATTATCTCTATGACAATTACTCTCCTGTGCATTGCAATATTGAGAGTAGCTCAGCTAAAGCATGTTGTCTCTGCTGAACTAAAAATGACAAATTTCACAAACTCATATTCAGTGTCAGCTTCTCCTTTGTTCTTCAATTTTTGCCATCTGAAAGATTAATCTCCTGGTTAAATCACTTAACAGCTACGGTACTTACAGCTTTATTGTTTTCACATTATCCAGCACGCCAAAACCCAAGCCAAAACACAACCACCCAGGCCAAATTTTTGAAAGGGTGTGTCTAGGAACTAATTTTTCTTTGTGAATAGGGAAGCATTTATATAAGGCTTTGATTAAGAAGGAGTACTGTATAACCAGTGACAAAAAATATTCATTTTGTAGTCATGCTTTGAGCAAAATGTTTCCTCTTCTGTGCTACATTGTTGACTAAAGTGGGGAATATGGTTTGTACTCTCATTTAATCTACACCATGTTTTGGTGTCCATAATTTTCCTTGTTGCAATGGGTTCACAAAAATCCAGGGTCAGTGGAAGAAAGCCCCAGAATGATGAATGCTACAAATATACCCTGAAGAACTGTCAAAGATAAAAAATTCATTATACATACACTAAAAGCCCTAAACCCCTCCAGAAAACAAACAAGAGAATAAACACACAAAAGAAGTAAGGAAAGAACTATGTAAAATGATTTTTTATCAGAATTTTGTAAAATGCTTTTATATCACTAAAAATATTTCTTTAACCTGTTAAAAAGACCCAGTTATTCAAGACCCAGAGATTTAAGGGGTTTTTTGAGGATAATACAACCGATTTTCTCAATGACATACATAAAACACATATATTTCCAGTCTTAATTCAATTTTCTCAGTCTAATTAAAAAAAAAAAAAAAAAAAAGTCTGTATTCTGAAATCAGATGCTTCCATAGAATTAGAAGCTTTGCAGAAGGCCAGGTAGATTAGAATTCCCAGACTTTCTTTGTCTTAAAAATCAGATATCTTCTCAAAGCAAGTGAACAAGCTAGTACATAAAAATTAGCTTAAACTGGCTTTTACGTTCTGTTTTTAATTGCATTTTTCTGTGCTTTCTCTTGCAGTTTGTGCTACAATCTCGCCGGCTTTCAGGTGAAATCAGCAGCCCCAGCGCCGCCTGCAGCTGCCAGATGAAGTCCTGGCTCCAGCCCTCTCTCTGTCCCAGACTTCTGCAGAGATCTTGCATTATGTTATGTCTGTAATTCCAGTGGTTCTCTCAGAAATGGAACTGCCCTTCCCTGAAACAAAGTTGTGAAGAGATTTCCAGTGATGGTCAGTCGCACCCTCCAGTTCCCTCACAGAAAGAGCTGCGTGCAGGCTTTTCCATGCACAACACCCAGCTTTGTCATGCATATCTCGCAGTTTTACAAACGCTCTTGAAAACATGAGAGCACCAGGCAGCTTTCCTTCTCAGGTAACAGGTCTTTCTGTGAGTGTTCCCTACAGACCCTACACACCAGACCAGTGAGTCTCCGATAAAGGTTCTGGATGGCCCCTTGGAAAGGAAACATGATTGGCAAAAGGTTTCTTCCTACTCTGCAGAAAAACTCGCTGATGCCTCCTGATTGCACATGCTACCGGCTATTGCCTTTGCAAAGGAAGGTAAACCATGAAATTTAAGGTGCTTCTGCACTAGAAGATACACAAAAGAAGCAGAAGGAATAAATGTAGCAAATGTAGCTGTAGGGGATAAAGCTATCCTCTTTCCACTGAACATGTCTGCAGAAAAACACTTGAGATAAGCTTCATTATCTTTCTATAGACACCTTGCTAGCACAGGTGGGAGGCACTTAGGTAACTAGCAGATGAAGGGTTTGCTCAAGGTCAAGCAGAGTCTGTCAAAGTCACTGTTTAACCCAGTGAAAAAAAAAAAAATACACTGAAAGCCTCCCACAGAAAAAAAGGCTCTTTTTCTCTTTTCAAAATGCAAATTTTCTCAGAGAATGTTTTTTTTTTTCCCTTTTTTGTTCAGTTTTTCGATACAAGTCACGAACAAATGTTTGATTTTTTAATTGTGGTTTTCTAAGACCCTGCATTTTTCATGTCTTTCCAGTGTTTTGTGTGGACAATATTGCATCCCTCTTAGCTGCAGTCGGTGCCAGTTGTGGAGTCTGGAAGTACTGATTTCCAGACCCTTGTACATAAGTATTTCATTTTATGTTTCCATATTTCAGAAATACTATGGTTAAAAAAAAAAAAAAAAAAAAAAAAAAGGAAAGAAAATTCCCAAAATACACCTCCAAGTGATCTGCATAAAGCAAACAGAAATGTAGATGCTGGATTGTGTCCAGGACTCCTGGTTTCCTGCGACACTTAGAAGACAAAAGTTAGGGCAGCATGCTGCAAAAAGATACCATGCTTTTGCAGCACAGATAGGCTTTCCACATCTGCAGTGCCACAGCTATAGAACTAGTTGTCAGACCCAAATTATCTCTCTTACAGGCTGTACTGCCCAGGTTTGCAGGGCCATAAATCAAGGCTGTAGTCTAGCAATTTGGAGAGAAAAGAGCTTTTAAATAAATATTTTTTAAAAATCTATTCCTTAAAAAAAAGTAATTCTAATTAACTTTTTAATCTTTCTGATATTTTGTTCGTTAATTTAGGAAATTTTTTTTCCCCCCTTTCCCTACTACTTTTGTGTAGCAAGCAGTGGGGTCATTCCATGGGAGCTTCTAGAACAGGGACTAAAGCGGAAAGACAAGCGTGCCTTCAGAGATGACGTTTTTAATTAATAGCTGAGGGTAATTTAGGAGCAAAGATAAGCTGGAATGAAAATCTGGATTTAAATATTTTTGAGCTGGGACCAACTCATGCAAAAACTTCAGGTACAGAGCCTTCAGAAGCAGGTCAACCAGAACAGCAGAACTGAATTCAAATCTGGTTTGAACCAGGTCTAAAATAAGCAGCTTGATCTTACATCTCATTCCTTGATATTTTTCTTTCTTATCCCTATATTAATGGCCAGACAGTAATTTTGCTCTTTTTCCTTGATTTTAAATTTTTCTTGTGTAAGAAAAAATAAAGGGTTTCTTGGGAGGAGAAAAAACATATGCATTTTAGGAAGGGGGCTCCTGCTTTTCTGAGGAATCAGAATGAAAAAAAATTATCAGAGTTGGAAACCTGAACATGAATGCCAGTAGAAATGCAGTTGAAGTGCTACAGCACCATCTCCTGGAAGTCAGATATTTCTGAATTTCTAGACCCGATTTAATACACAGCCACGCAGAGAGATGAAATTTACCTTTCATTACCTGTTCATTTAATACATTTCTCTTCAAAAAATGTTTTAACAAAATATGGAGCTAATAAAAAGGATTCCCATGACTTATAATATTTTAGACAAATTTTTCTGTATAGGAGTTTACTGCCATCAGGCAGTAGTTAATCCTTAAATTCATGCATATGAGGTTAAATCACGAGAAAAATGGAGTAATAAAATTTGATTAGAGATTGTCTTTCAACTAAAAATGACTCGGTTAATTTTTAGTAATTTATTGTAAAATAATAATAAAAATATCAAACTAATTCTGCACAAAATAATAAAAGTATTTAACTAATTCTGAAAGAAAGCACTAAAAATAGTATTTAAGATTTTGAGAATTTATATTATCAATTTCTGCTGTCCTAGAATCAGCTTTATAACCCAGCAGCATAATCTTAAAAAAGTGATAATCAACATGTAATTATGTATTTTAAAAAAAGAAAATACAAGTGTTATATCCTTTTGTCATGAGGATTCTTGATGATTTCCTCTCAAATATCTACTGAAATTTTTTTAGCTGATCGTAGTATGTCCAGACAAGTTTTTCCCAAAAAAACAGATTTTCCTCCATGATAAGTGATCAATTTCCCACTCCTGCTGAGGGTATGACTCCCTGAGTTAACGCCCCGCCTATCTCCTGTTCCGGCCTGGAAGCTGTCCCCAGGGCTTCTCCCAGTTTCTGGTGCAATATCTCCCTCAGCTCCTCTTGGCTCTCAGGGCACATGGGGTGGTGCAGAGCAGAAGCTGCCCTGACTGAGGTAATTCACAAACAGGGTTTGGCAGGTCAGCTCTGTTTTCCAGTTCGGGTGCTTTGTGTTGGGACTAAATCTTCTCTTACCCCCTTTTTTGTTCCATGTGCATTTTGTTGGCAGAAGGGTAGACCCCACTTTTAAAAAAGTGAAATCCAGCAACAATAACTCAGAGAGCCCCGGTGGTTTCCCTTGCTACAACACAGTTCAGCAATATTGATCAGCATAGCAGGCACTCAACAGAGCTCAATGGGCTTTAAGACAATTTGCCCTCCTTCACCACTGCTGAGCCACATTTTGGCTTTTTTTATACTGAATTCTTCCCTCTTTTCCGCCTGCTCTCCGCAAGAAGCCGTATCTTGTTGAGACACATCCAGAAACAGCTTGTGTTTTTGCCGTATTCACACTCCTGGTTTAAATTTGCAGTGCGAAATGTCTCAGCCAAGCTGGGCAGCCGGGGCATCTCTCTGCACCCCGCGGCAGCTCGGCTCTCCCCGCGGCAGCGCGCCCTGCCAGGCCTGCACCGCCGCCGGCCCCGGGGCTGTGCCGGCAGGACTGACTCCTCACTGCTCCGGCAGGACTCCTCACTGCTCCGTCAGGACTCCTCACTCCTCCAGCAGGACACCTCACTGCTCCAGCAGGACACCTCACTGCGCCAGCAGGACACCTCACTGCTCCGGCAGGACTGACACCTCACTGCTCCGGCAGGACACCTCACTGCTCCGGCAGGACTCCTCACTCCTCCAGCAGCTGCTCTGGAGCCGGCCCGCAGCAGAGCCGGGCAGCGCGGCACCTTCCCTCTCGCAGTGCCCTCCTTGCTGCTCTGGCTCGCTTCCCTGTGCCAAATTGCAACGCAGTCAGGATGCAGCCCCTTGGCACCAGGGAACAGTCCCCTGAATTGCTGGGGTGTGTACCTGGTTCTGGCCCAGCTCGGTGGTCAGCTTGGGCTCCTGGCTGCTCTGATATGCTACAGCAATACTCTTTTGTGGGGTTTTGGTTCTCAGGCAGTTGGCTCGCACTGTCATGGCTGGGCTAAAAGGAGGGGACTCTCGAGGCGTTCAGGAAACAAAGGCTTTATTGGGGGGGGTAGGTCAGGGGGTCCCCCAGCCTCAGCCTGGTGCCTCTAGAGAGAGACCCCAAGCCTGGGCTGCAGGGCGGTTTTGTACTACACAATCTGGGGTGGGTACAAAAATTATACACACCAATAAAACAATCCAAACACTACATGCCAACTAAGTTACCTAAATTCTAACAAATCCAACACAGGTTTGGGAGTGGTCTCGGAAGAGTCTTGCCAGGCTAGTGGCTAAAGCTCTTGGACCTTAAAGATAAGAATTCTATGATGGACAAAGGGAAATTATAATATAACACAAGGATGAAACAAGAAAGAACCAATAAAAGAGTCTCCAGGCAAAGGCTCTAGTTGCCTTAGAAACTCTTATCAAAACTACGAAAAGGATACATTCTAAAACAAAAGGCCCTTTCAAAGTGTTCAAACTATACTAAACTTACAATAAAAAAACTTTATACTATATTCATAACTAAAGCTTATAAATCATTTCTTGCAAACGCACACTGAATGACACGGGAGAGACCCCTCAGAGTGCTTCAGGAGGAAGGGCTTCAAATTCTGTTCTGAGCATTGCTCATTCCATCTGCTTCCACCAAGAAAGGAACTCAAACGGGGCACACAAAAAGTTAATACAACAGTGCTTTCAACGTGGAAAATAAACTCCTGTACAGACAAACCATGAAAAAAAAATCACATTTAAGGATAGCATTTAGCATAGGGCTTTTCCAAAATTATTCCAGTCATGAGTGAACCATGGCTAAACACTGAACTGTTTAATATTAAAAAAAAAAAAATAGAACCATAAGAAATTAGGATTTGAAGGAACTTCAAAACCTCACTTATACTTTCTAATTATACCCTGACTATGCCTTGTAAGTATGGATATATAATATACATATACTAAATCTCCTAATCATCAATCAACCTTTTCCACTGGTTCACTAACTTCTACTTTTTTTAATTTTAGTAAGCTTCCACAGTGTCTGAACTGAATGTCTTGTGTATTTCTTCAGTTCCCTTGCTGTACACTGTATCTCTACTGGTTGTGAAAAACAGATTATCCTTTTGCTCTCTGCATTAGCTCTTTACATTCTTGAGTAAAGCATACATGCTTTGTCTTTCAGGTTTCTCTTCTTTAGATTGCCCTGCCCTCCCCACTGCTTTAGCTATATATGACAGCTCATTACTCATGCTGTTTAGACCTCTAATTCAGCTTCCAGAGTCTCCAGAAGGTCCACTTAATTCTTACAGAGCTGTGCTATCAAGAATAGCTGTAGTGGTCCAACTAAGCAGTAAGCAGAAAACTTTTGTTAGCAGTACTTCTGTCTTGTTTTCTATGGTTTTGGTTAGGGGTTTTTTTAGATATAAAGATATCTCCTTTCTTTTATGTTCTTGTGGTATTCTATCATCAAGTGTACATTGTATTTTATTATTCAAAATTCAAAAATGGATAAAAGTACACCCTCCACTTGGAAATCCAGTCTTTTTTGCAGGTGAGCTTTTCAAAGTCAAAACACTCTTGTCCTTGAACACAGATTGGGGTAATGTCAAATGTATTCAAGATTGACTTTGTGATGAATGTTATGGTCCAACAAGAAGACAGAAACCAAAGGGGCTGAGAATTTGGTGTCATTTGGAAAAACGGCAAAATGCAGTTTGCCTGAGCTTCTATCCATCACATCTGGCTTAGAGGACTTCTAACCTAAAGAGACATGCCAGCATCAGCTGTAGATTACATATTTTTTTATTATTCTTGTGAAATTCCAGGAGAAAGAATGTTGGAACACTGCATATGTTACACATCAAAACCACCTGGACATGTGTTGTTTCAACTATTGACATTATATCATGACAACTGAAATAGCATTGCATAAATCTCTCTAATACCCTTCATGAAAGCCATCAATAATTTTTAAGTGTTCACAACCCTGAAGTGTAAGATAGAAAAGATAATGTTGCTCCTTTGGATGTAGGCATGCATAGCACTTTAACCACAGCATTTTTAATAAACTCGCAGTAAAAGTGAGTAATGAGAAAGTACATAGTGACATAGTGATGGTCTTGATTTGTACCTTAGTTATCTCTGACAATTTTAATATCTTTAAGCAACTTTATTTGTACTGCTTCTCATTCTCTACTTTCTCATAGTTCTAAAATGGACTTTCTTCAAGATACAGTTTGAAAATTGCTTCCCAAAATACATGAGAAATATGGAAGCATATTGCTCTTATTTTCACATCTATGTAATCAAGAATGTGAAGATTAAAGTCTTCCCTTAAAAAGTAGTTTTATGAACTTTACAGCCCACTATTTGCCTATTTCAGGAATAGCAGAAAAGGTAATGCACTGTAAATGTAAAAATCTTGCAATCTGGAACAGACTGGTAAAGGGCTTTGAGCTATCTAATAGAACATACCAGGAAGAGTATTATCAGTTAGACATGTAGTGAGGAACAATATTAAAATAAAAATTACATATCATTATATTTGTAACTTATTTCTCCTTTCTTCTTTGCCTTGAAATTTAGTCTGGGAACTTTTTCCCACACCAGAGAGCCTTGCTGGACATGCACAGACCCAAGACCACGGACAGATCCAAAACTCCAGGTGCCACATGTAGGACACCATCTGATTCAGGGTGGGAGAGGCTGGCCCTGCTTTATTCTGTGTGCAGCTGCAGGTTGCTGTGCCAAGCAGCAGGGACAGGTATTTCTTCTCAACAGCCCAGTCTCTCTTATGGAACTAAGGGATCAGGAGATGGGAGAAAAGTAAAAAGGATACTGGAAAAAGAGCACTGAAGCTAATGTGAGGAAAGGTAATGAAAGTCATTGTGAGAAATGAAAGAAAACATTATATAGGAGGTAGTGCTAGATTTTGGAAAGAGCCTAAATATCTCAGCCTCTACAAGGCTCCAAAGAGAGCAGAGATATTGGGAAACCTTGAAAAACACACCCTCCAGGAACAGATGTTCCATGCTGGCTCATCCCACCTCACTCCCCTCCCAACCAGGTAACCCACACCTCCATGCCTCTCTGTGTGTGGGAAATGTATGAGATCTGTCCCTAGAAAAATGAAGCAGCAAAATTAGATTGAGAAGGAGGATGAAGAGCCTGTTAGTCACCTTGTGCTGAAGGTGACAGTAAGGAACAGGAATTTTTATTTATATAGACACCAAATCCAGGTTGAATTCCCAGGAAGGTCAGCTTTGAGTTACTGGCCCTGCAAATGTACAGGTGGGGAACAGACTTGACCACTTAGAGAGAAAAAGTAAAACAAGGAAAGGTAGAGGTGAAAACTGCAGATAAACAGATGACAGGAAAAGTGGAAGAAAAAACTAACTTGTATATGGAAATTACAAATGAAGGGTCAAAATAAATTAAGAAAAACCAGAAGAGGATAAATTCGTAAAACTCATAAAAAGGACAGTGCATCCCTGCTAAAAACAGTGTTTCATTAGGACTGGTGAGAGTTTCAGGGAACCTGAAGTGTGTCAATAACACAAAGATGACATATTATCTTAAGTTAAAGACATATTAAAAATTGCATTAAGCAGAGAAGAAAACAGCAATTTATATAGCTGCTGAAACAAGACAGAGAGCAGGTACAGGAGCAGTTCCTTTCAAATGCTGAAATAATGCTGCCATTTTATCAGATTCTGGGAAATCCAGGGAAACTCCTATTCCCTTTCTCCTCCTGAGTGGAAAGCCAGAAATCTGATAGGACAGGCACACAAAAAGTGAGGTTGCATGAGAAATTGCACTTAGAATGGAAATGTATATGAGAGAGGAAGAACTAGATTGAGGGTGCAGTAACACTCTAAAGTTAAAGAAAACAGCAACCATTTCTGGAGTTAAAATTCCACTTTTCCCCCTGCTCCCTATGAATAACATTTAGCAACAGCTATTCTGGTCCTTTAACCAACTTTCTTCTGAAACCACTGACAGCTTTGCAATAACCAATGATTTTAAAACACCTGTCAGACTTAAACAGAAGAAAATACACTAATTCTCATCATGAAGAAAAATATGACAGCAAGAAAAAAAAAAAAAAAAAGCAGGAGAGTGAACTACATCTTGTTCTGGAAAATCTATCATACCATGGGCATAACTCTCAGTTGCTATAGAAAACAGTCACATAGCAAGCTGGAAAATAAGCTTTGCCACTTTCCTACCTATTTTTTTGCAATCTCTCCACATCTTTCTCTATCCTAACAACCCCAGCATTTAGATGATGGATATAAGACCCATGAGGATTTTTTAGAAACTGAGATTTTTAGGAACCTCTTAAAATACTCTGCTGAGTTTACTGACTGAAATAATAATAGTCCTAATTTTAGCCACATTTTTAGCAGCAGTTCTCAGAAGATTTTCTTGAATAGATCTGTTCATGTTTTTTCTATCAACAAATAAGTAACACCTGATTCACTGGTGGCTCTTCTTTAAAGGACTTTTCTTTTAATGTATTATATATATTGACATAATATGAAAATACAATAGTAGTTGACTAACTGCTGTGATTGGTTTGCTCTGAATATAATTGCAATTATATTAAAAAATCCTATTAACCACAATGGCTTGTGTCAGACTCGGTTGCAGCTTTCCTTTAGATCCCATTTCATGTCCCCTGGCAGAAGCTGTTGACTTGTTTTGTTTAGTTTGTGTCATAAAAAGTGTCAGCATAGGGGAGTTGTGGCGCTCCCCTGGAGATACTGGAGGGTGGAATGCTGCTGAACTCAGTGGAGAAGTCAGTCCCAGAAATAAATTGTACTTATCACAGAGGTTTTGTCCAGACTGTTGGTCTGGACTTGTGGCTCAAAGGCAGCAGCTGAGAGGGTTAGCTACCATGGAGAAATGCTGATTAGTAAAATGTGACTAATAACCTCTTCAGAACATCATCTGACAGGGTGCCACATTTCAATTCAAATTTCAGTTTCATCTTTGAGGCATTAAATCAGGGACTTAATTAGAAACCCCCTTTCCCATAGAAAGGTTGAGATCACTTAAACAGCAACAGATAGCAGCAAGAGAGAACTTCATAAGGAAATTGAAACAAACCAAGAGTTTACAGGCTCTGGAAAAGAAGGTAATAAGGCTGTGTGATTTCTCCCTGCTAGAGCAGTCTCAGCAGCCAGCTCTTCCTCCACCTGCCCTCAGTGGAGCTATGACCAGACTAGGATCCCAAGTGTAGATGTTTTTATCTGGGTCACAGTCTGGATTTTCAGGGAATGTGGTTTATAGCAGAATCCAGAGAGCCAGGAAGTGCAATTTCCTAGAAATCAAATGGAAGAATTACAGGAAGAGAGGGTGGGCTGAGAAGTATGAGGGAAAGCAAAAACTTCATAGATGTACTAGATATGAAGACTCCAAGAACAAAGAAGCTGAGGTCTGCAGAAGCCCCAGCAAAAGAAAAAGAACACATTTCTCCACAGGGAGAAAATTGGCTGTGACCTACTATTGCTGGCAGATGGAGCTTCAGCCTCAGCTGGCAATCTATTAGGCTTTTAAAAAAAGTAGTAAACTGTCTTGGCAATGAGAGGGAAACCAACTGCATTGCTGAGGGAAGAAAAACCGCATGCTCTGACAGCTTAGTGGTTCATGACCCCGGCTCACAAAGAAGCTGAAGGGTGGCAGTGGTTGGTGACTCACTTCTCTGTGTAACAGAGGCATCCCTTTGTTGGTATGACCTAATGCTTGTGGAGAGGCTTTGCCCAAACCAGAGCTATTGCACAAGTTTGCCAAGGCCCATTCAGCCCTCTGACACCTCATCCACATGGCTCAGTCACTTGAGAGCTAATACCATTGCTCTAGGAACAAGCAAGAGAAAACCATAAAGAACAGCAGGGATCCTGAAGCGATGGTGAGAGAATTGGAGCTTCAGCTGGTGTTCTTATCAATCCCATCAGAAAGCGTAAAAGCCCAAGCAAGGACAGACACATCCTGGAGATAAATATATGGCTGTACAGATGGTGAGGCTTAGAGTACTTGGGTTTCCTGAAGGGGGAGGCTGTATTCGTATTAGGGTCATAAGAGGGATGAGAAGGAAATGACTGAATCAGTTGTAGATATGTGTAAAGTATTTTGCCTTACATGATGCAGGATGCACATGTTCACTCTGAGATCTGGAATCTGGAGGGAGACAGACCTGTTGAAACTCCCCAGGGTAATAACAGAAGGAGGAAAGGACATCTTTGAAAAAGAAATAAAACAGGATGCAGAGAATGCAAACTGGGGTATGTTAAAATTTATTTTAGTGTTTTCATAGTTAGGTATCAAATTTAAACTAGTCATGTAGGCTAATATTGCAATCAAACCCTTTCCCCTGCCCTAGACTGCTATTTTATGATGGGAAGCATTGCCTCTGAAGGAGTTTCTTACTCTACAGGGACTCTGAAGGAAACCTAGATAACTGAGTGCCTAACATAGATAAAAAATCAGAATAAAATAGTATCTCTTTCACAGATCTGACTGGAAATCAAATGCCTTCTTAACTTGAATCTGATTGAAAAGGAAAAACATGACTGAAAATAAGGAGGGGCAGGTAAATTAAGGGAAAATGAGCAGTGAAATGGTAGAATTGATATATGTTGGAAATGGAGGAGGAAGAACACTGGAAAAACAGGACAGTGGGCTTCAAAAAAAGCGACTGTCATAACTCAGTGAACTGAACAGTAAGACCCATTAGGAAACAGAACTATAGAAGAAAGTCCAAGGGAGTCACAGCTGGCAGTTTCTTAAATAAGACACAAAAAATGAGTGGCAAAGTATAAGGAAGGGTGGCCACTGCAGGGCTTGATTAAACTTTTTCTCAGCAACACTAGAAACAGAACAGAAGTGAAATCTTTCACCACCTCACAAGTTCCTTTCTCTCTTGCCTCTTAAGTTCCCCTTAGCTGCAATGAAAAATATTCCTTAAAAGTTCTACCTCAGATTCTCTTTGAAAGAAAATGAATGAACATAATAGTGAGATGCTTTAGCTACCTCTTCAGTATTTCACTCTCAAGAAAGAAGTAATATAAAATACAAACTGGCCAAATTCTTAATGACAAGTATGACAAATGACATAAATGTGAAGAGCTAATGGCAGAAAGAACAAAAACCAAGAAAATTTCAGTACAAAAAAAGAGCAACATAAAAGCATTCCACAATTTTTTAAGTAGGAAGATCTACTCTTCTGCTCAGTGGAAAGGGAAGGCTATTGACAGATGTTGCCAGTGGATGTGAAGAGTTTCAAGGGTTTTTGGGTTTAGTCTTCATCAGCTGTGATTAGAAAGCTAACACAATTAGCATCAATGTCAAAGGAGTATGAAGTCCACTGGCATAAAAAAAGAGCATCTTGGAGGCAATCTAAATAAATTAACTGCTTTCAAATAATTTGATATCCTCTTTAAATTCTCCTCAGAGATATTAGGGTACTGTCTAGGGCAATGCCAGGAAATGTAGTCATGGAGGATAGCTGGGCTCCAGAACACAGAAGAGATAAAACACAGTGTAATTGTGCATAGAAAGAAGAAAAGGAGTCCTCAGTCATTTACAGACCGGTGGAGCATCACTTCCACTGTATAATGACTCTGGAATAAATAAATATAAAGAAAAAGGCTGAAAGTATTTGACACAGATATTAGTAAAAAAGAAACACTGTTGAACCCTTTGATGACAGAATAAAAGGGTATGGAGATAGGAAAGAAGAAATAACCAAGTGTGACATAGTTGTATTTCTTTAAGGTTTGACTGTCTTCTGTCCCAATTCCATAAGCAGGTCGGGAATGTATGATTAAAAAACATAAATGCAACATCAAGATGGGAAGATGCATAAAGATGGGATCTACAAGGTTCTGTGGGTGGTCTGGTAGTCTCTAGACTAACATTTAAATTATTTGAACAATAAATGATTTGGACAGGAGAACAGAAATAAGGTTTTGAAATCTGAGGCTGTAAATCCTGTAATTGTAAATATAGTAGACAGCAAAATTAGAACTCAAAACGACTTTGATAAATTGAATATATTCTTGATGTCAAGAATGACATTGAGATATTTAATAAATGACATGAAATAAACGGGACACAATTCAACAAGACTGTGTGCAAAACATGGCACTATGAGAGACAAACAAAAGTGAAGTACAAATACATCACTTAATCAACTGGCTGCAGGTAAAGTTCTTGATGCTACAGTGAATAATACAGCACACAAACTGAGGGTTCAAATAAAGTATGACTTCAGCCAGATGTTCATTCTAAATGTATTTCTGAAAAATAGGACACTTTTGGAGAGGGTCCAGAGGTCACTGACAACTCTGATCAAAAATCTGAAGACCTAGAAGACCTAGCAAGGAGACTTGAACTCCTTGTGTTGGGATTTTTGTTGGGTTTTTTTTAAGTGGAAAGAGAAGTGAGGGAGAGACTTAAAAGCAGTTTTCAAGTATGTCAAAGTTTACTGAAAAAGAGGAGGAAAGTTTTTGCATTAGTTTTATTTATTTTATTTTTATGCACACTGGAGACAGAACAAGTACTGGTGATTTAAACTGCAACAGTAGAAATTTTTACAGTTTTCTCACTGTAAGAAGGAAAATTCAGATCTTTTTGTCAAAGATGATTGCAGTATCCTCAAAGTTTGTTGACTAAGTTAAGCAAACAGGTATTATACACGGTGATGAGGGACGGAGAGAAGGAGGAATTTGGCAATAGGTTTAGGCATTTTGGGTTATTTCTTTTAGGCTATTTCCTACATACTTTCTTTGAATCCATAATCGTAGAGAATAAAAATTATTCAGAGGTTTTGTTGGTTTTTTTTGGTGCTTCAATCCTGATGCTAGTTGCTGGAAATGGTATCCATTTTGAGGAAGATAAATGTGGAGAAGAGAATAGTCATGAAACTGGGATTACAAACTGCTCCAGAAGGGTGGAAGATCTGTGATGGACATCACTGCCAATCCTTTGGGAAACTTCATCTCACTTGCAGATGAGACTTATGGTACAGCACAAAGTTATTCCAAAGGAACTGAGCCATCCATGGCCCTAGATTTAGGGATTAATTTTTAGATACCCTGGGTTTAAACTACAAAGAATCTCAAAGGCTTGGAAGACAAGTTGTGCTGCTGACAGATTCATATTCTGGGATATGGCACAAAATGAGTCCATTTGAGAAGTGAAAAAGACACAAACCATTCTTTATTGCTCAGGTAGAGCATTATTGTTTATCTTCAGGTTGTTTTCTAGAGGCAAAAAGAATTTGTGTTCTTTCTTGATTTAATAAAAGCTAATATCTTGTTCTATGTGAGAAGTAAATAAACACAGGTGGTCTCCTTTATGATGAAAAACATACTTGAATTTCCATTATAATTACTGTGGAACTGTCTTATATCTCTCTGGTCTTTAATCCTACAGTTTCAACCTTAACAAGGCAAATTTTATTTTTTCTTATGCATGTATGGGAAGAATTAGTATTTTGTGGATATGTACTCCAAGAAAAAGATATTAAAAAAAAAAAAAAGTGACCAAAAAAAACTTACCAGGGAGACATTTTATTATTATAGAGAATCTATCCTTTTATAAAATTCTTTCTAACACCTAGCTGATCTCATCTATTTGTATTTGTTTACTAGCTGAGGAGGAAAACTGAAATAAAAATAATCTTTCAACACCTCTCTTAGGCAGTGGATAATTTTTTTCTGATTTCACGTAAAACATGGGAGTTACAAGCCTTATAGGCCTACTTGGTGAATGGTTATTATCAATTCTACCTAAAACAAATTTAACTTTCAGGATAATAAAAAAGAAAATCTGGTCAATTAAAGTCAGAGGATATTTTAACATATATATTCTGCTACATATTGCAAGTTTAAAGAAACTGATTTTAGAAAACTTTTCAGGGGACAAAGATACTCATATATTTGTCCTATGAAAACACATATGGCTTAGTCTAGGGTAAATTGGGAAATTATTGTGTTCATCCAGCTTTTACAATGTCATAAGAAAAATGGTCCACACCATTGTTGTTCATTGCAGCTGAGAATGTTTTGCTTTTTGAGAGTGGCATGTAAGGAACAGTGGTTCACTTAAATGTTGTGTCTTCCTCTGGAGAGCTGAAAAAATAGACCTCAGCTGCCAGTAAAACCAAGGTAACAGAACTAGCTAAACTGAAAATTGATTTTGAAGTTTTCTTACTCGTGACACCAGCATAATGGTAAAGACCACAGATTAGTGTGACTGAGAAAACTTTGTGCAGTTTGCTATACAAAAGGACTGGAACTGAAAGGAAAACATGAGGATGATACAATCTTTATAATATATCTATTGGATAAAGTACTCTGTACAAAAAAGAAAAAAAAAAAAAAAAAGATAAGTATTACTTGAGCACTTGGGAGAGTGTGTGGAATAACAGAAAAGTCAATCCATGCATTGGCATCTCTCAGGCACCCAATGAGCAGTGTCAGTGTTTCTAGAAGTTTGTTCAATGTACTTAGGGTAGGTTTCTTCAAGTTTTCTTGTGTATCTGACCCAAAATTAAGGTTAAATGGTTGGCATATAAGAAATTCTGGGCAACTCCACCCACAGAATCCCACTCCTACAGAATCACAATACCTGAATTTCAAAGGCACCTCTGGAGTTCACCTAGTACAAATCCCTGCTCAAAGCAGGGTCAGCTAAGAGCAGGTTTTCCGGGACTGTGTCCTCTCAAGATGTTAGATAACACCAAGGCTGGAGATGCCACAACCTCTCAGGGCAATCTATTATGGTGTTAGAGCAGTCTCACATTAAAAAAAAAAAAAATCTTTTTCCTGATGTTCAAATACAATAATCAGTATTTCAACTTGTACTGTCACTAGATACCACTGAGAAGAGTCTGTCTGTATCTTCTGATCAGGTATTTATACACATTGACATGATTTCCCCTAAGCTTTCTCTTCTTCAGGATGAATCAACCTTTACTCATATGTCAGATGCTTCACTTCCCTCATGATCTTTATAAGATTCTTGCTGGACCATTGCTCGAGCTAGCTGAGGTCCCTCACTGCAGGGCAAGAACCTGGTGTGCTTGTGTGTTAATCCTAACCCCAACCCTACTCCTCACAGTTCTGCAACAACATGGATACAGGCTGGCACCATGAATTGATGCACAGCATTGATGCACAGAATACATACACACAAATATACATACCACGCACTGGAGTATGTAAACAAATGTGTAGACATTGGACTAGATGAGCATTGTAGCTTCCTTATAACTGAAGGAAGTTGTAGGAAATTCTATTACTCTGTTTTATATATATAAATATGTGCATGTAAGGATGTATATATATACACATATATATATATATATATATATACACACTTATATATGCATATACACACACTGAGAGGTATACATCAAGTATACTCCATTCATGAGGTATGACTAGCTTTTAGGTAGATGACTGTCATTTAGAGGAACCTTTTGGAAGGTGTCAGTCCCATCCATAAGTCACAGACAATGCAGAAGTACGATGGTGGACAGTGATCCACCCCAAATCTGATCACCAGGATGTGCCAAGCGCAGCACAAAGATAGCATGAACCAACCCTCTTCTGGATCTGTCAGCTCTTCAGAAGTGTGGAGATTGTTGTACCTACATATATCAGGGTTCATTGAAGCAAACACATCCTGTCTGTCATCCAGCTGAGCGAAACATGCCTACCTTGGCAGCAAACCATGGAGAAGATGGCATTAAAATGCTTCTTTGTCTCTATTCAGTGCAATATGGAGGCAAAATTCCTTTTAAAAATTCTCTGTGCTGCAAGAACTGTGCAAACTGTCATATTCAAAATTCAGAAGTTAGTTGCATTTTGATGAGCATTTTAAACAACTTAATTAAATGGTTCCTAAAGGAGAGCCGAAGTTCTTGAATGTCCTTTTATAGGACATTCCAACCAATGCCAAATCTAGAAAACAAGCCGTATTTAATGTCTTTAACAAGAGGCCTCGGATGTCAGAGCCACAGCAGGAAGCAAAACCTGGATTTAGAGAGAAGCAAGCTGATGTTTAGATTGAAATAGATTTAGAGATGAGATTTAGTCAGAATGAACAGGAAAAAGATGTAGATGGGTAGACACAGTGCAGAGATGGAGAGATGAAGAGATAGATACAGCAGATAGATTCTCATGAAATAGTCTTTCCGTGTTTGGTGTGCAGCTGCATAGCACCTGCCTGACATTTACAGCAGATAGCTTTTATTCATTTCATGGGATATTCATCAAAATGTGGTTGAGAGATGGAGAAAATTCCAAGTATGTGTCATCACTTTACTGGTTTGTGCAGCTGTTTCCTAAAGCACACAATGATGTTGTGTTGTTAAGGAAATACACTGTCACCCTGCTGAACAAATAAAGCATTTAGTTTATTGAGTAACATTACAATAATGATGGGAGATAATAGACTAAAAATACTGTTTATTCAGTAAGAACGGACAAGAACTTTACTGTCCATGAAAGAATCACTTCATGTACAGAAAATAAAAATTGTGTTATTTATTTAAGCTACCTTTTTAACAGTACTGGTGCAAAATACTTCCTGACATAAGCTTTGATCAAGGATATGAACAAGCAAACATCCTTAGTGGCAGAACTCATCAGACTAGAGCTCAAACTACTGGAACCAGACAGGGGATTGTATCTATCACGTGTAACAGCAAATAATTATGCTGGCAAATACATAATCCTAAGATAGATGAGGGGTGGGTGCTGTGTTGTTGTTGGGATATTGAAATAATAAATTTCTGATCATAACAAAGGCTCATGTCACCCTTTTCTGGGAGTAAACTTGTCTTGATTTTACAACTCTTTTTACTCGATGCTAAATATTTCTCAAAATCTGATGTTTCAGAAATATTTATTTAAGATATTTCTTATGAGGATAGTATGTCAGCCAAATCATCTGAGATAATTACACAGGACTAGGCTGTTAGTTGTATGAGGCTCTTTTACACAGGCAAATCTAGCCCAATTCATAGCATTTTCTCCTGCCCTATTTTGTTTCTTTTGATTTTGCAAATGTTACAGGGGAAAAAAGAAACAAAAGAAAAAAGGGTAAAAAAAGAAAAAAGAAAAAGAGAAAAAGAGAAAAAGAGAAAAAGAAAAAGAAAAAGAAAAAGAAAAAGAAAAAGAAAAAGAAAAAGAAAAAGAAAAAGAAAAAGAAAAAGAAAAAGAAAAAGAAAAAGAAAAAGAAAAAGAAAAAGAAAAAGAAAGTCTGTCATAATATTTCCTTTAGAGTGGCAGGTGGGACCCATTCTCTTGCCACAGTTTCATTTGTAATAGATTTTTCATACATTTCTTGTATTTGAGCTTATGTTTTGGGGCTCTTACTTGATTTAAGCAAAATTTCACAAAATTTTTCACAAAAAAGTTCAGGGACAAGATACAAGTATTTTGTGTTTTGCATGAAAGACTGTGTGTTGGTCTAGACTGGATAAAAATCAGACTTAATTTCAACCAAGGCCCCACTCATGTGCTTCACCTGCTTCATCCTGAAGCTGTCACCACCTTCCCACACATCTGCCCCTCTGGGAAACTCCCCAGAGAACACCTTACCCCTCTCTGCCCCACATCAGCTCAGCAGTGCTACTGCAGAGCACAATGACAAACCCCATCCCTGGGCTGGGGAAAGCTCTCCTGTGAGGGCAATTTGGGGTACACACAACCCACCCCATGGCTGTGGGACAAGTGCAAAAGCAACATTTCATGGGCCCAGGATTACCCAGTAAACCCAGTAAACTCTCATGGCCAAAGGAGATGTGCAAAGACAGGAAGGACACCAACACTGTGCTCTGTTAGACCTGCCTGCTGGACAAAGGATTGGTATGGTACTGGGAGCTAGGAGACATAAAAGAGGAAAGGTTTTACAAATGAGAGAGTGAGGGAAATAATGTTCAACAGATTTATGGGTCTTTTTTACTAATTTATTGGAAAAAAAATCTGTGAACAAGTTGCTGCAGAGGGCTGGATGCTGAACTGCTGACGTAAGTCCTCAGGACAATCCCTGTAATCAGAGCTATGGTGACACGCAGTTACTGAGCTGGTCCAGGCCATCTGTGGTGGCAGCTGAAGCAGGGACTTGAAATGCACAGTTGTAATTTTTGGAGAAAGCTTCAGAGCTCCCTGAGACTCCTCCCTGTTCTAGTGGCAACCCCAACCACTGCAACCACAAACTTTTCTGACTTGAGCACTCAGTAGCATCCCCTCAATTAAAAAGGAAAGTCGATCCAATTCATAATGCAAACTGTCTACTGAAGCCTCCTGGAGTCAAATAAGGAACTCACAAGTGTTGGAACATTTTAGGTTTTGTCCTTTAGAAAAAAGTTGTTAAACTATGACCTCATGGTGCTTCTATCTTGGCCTAGATCCAAAGGCAATTGAAGTCAACTCTATTGACTTTAGCAGGCTTTGGAACAAGCCCTCTTCCACTTCAGCACAAGGCTATTTTTAATTAATCAAGACAGCCTCATTGGAATCCTTTTTGGCCTTTAAAAATCGAGTGTACTGTTGCTCTGGAACTGAAGGTCTCATCATGATGCTTGACTATGATATCAGGATGGAAGGAGAGATAAAAGCCCTTTTCTTGCATCAAGCTGCTCCTGCTGGAGCTGCTCTTTTCTTGTTTCTTGTTGCTAAAATAGCAGTGCTATTATTTGCTTTATTGGTCTCATCTTTTGGGATTTGCAAACCCTTTCTAGGGCAGGCAATCTGCACGCAGGCACACTCATATACCCCTGACCCCCCACTCACACAGGCACACACCAGTCACGTGTGCTCATTGCTGCCTATATTTCTGCAGAGGTATTTTAATTTCATTGTCTGCAATTCACTGGTTATCTATCTATTCAAAATATATTTTTTTTTAGCTTATGTATAATCCAGGACAGATTTCCCAGAAGAATCTGCTATCATACTGCTATACACAAGCACTTTTTCTATTTCTTAAACATATAGCAGAACAACTTATGTACTCTTTTTTGTGCTCAAAGGAAATTTTTTACTTTATTTCCATTATTTTTCATAGTGTGTTGTCCTGCCTTTAATAATCAAACAATTTTGTACTAACATAAACAGGAGATACTGATTTAAAAAAGGAAAAAAAGAGGGAAAAATTGAAAGATTTCATTTGTTGCTATGCTACTAGAGATCAGTCTCCCCCACAATCTAAAAAAGAAAACCAAATCAAACTGGATTTTTCAACCATATTTCTATGACATAACAATGTGTTACAGGAAGTGATAATTTATATCTCAGACTGTAATTAGTGATAGATATTGACTGTCATATGTATAAAAGAAGAAAATCTATTTTCATAAGTAAAACATAAAACTGAAGAATCATCTCTGACTTGATATTTCAGAATGTGAATAACTTCTTAGGTTTCTATATTTTATAATATTTGTGTCATAAGAAATCAAAGAATTATAGAATATGCTGAGTTAGAAGGGACCCACAAGGATCATCAAGTCCAACTCCTGGCCCTGCAGAGCACCATCCCCAAGAGTCACACCCTGTGCCTGAGAGCATTGTCCAAATGCTTCTTGAGCTCTGTCAGGCTGGTGCTGTGACCACTGCCCTGGGGAGCCTGTTCAGTGCCCAAACACCCCCTGGGTGAAGATCCTTTCCCTGATATCCAACCTAAATCTCCCCTGACTCAGCTTCCTGACGTATTTTTCTAAATCAGAATGAGAACAAGCTTCAACATGTTACAATTTCTTATCAAATTTAATTACAATTTTGAGGTGCCTCTGAACTGTGAGAAGGTCAGAAGACCTATGTTTCAAGCCAAAAGGTTTTTATCTTGCTTGATATTAATAGAACTCATAAGAGGAAATATTACAACTTTTCACTGAGCTTTGTGGATGTAAGTCACCACAGAAATGGAAAGTGTTGTTATTAAAAAGAAAAACAGTGACTTCAGGTCGTTAGCCAAAATGAACCAGGATATGGAAAGAGCCACATATTAAGCCCGCTGGAGTTAATCAAAATCTTTCCATTGCTTGCTGTGGAACTTTATTCAAATTGTGAATTTCTCATGGTGACATTTGTGCATCCTTCATTGATGGATGTGGTGAAACAGTGCTGGAGACGATCACAGATAGATGCCATTGCTGCTAAATGACAATTTCCTGGCTTTGTGTAGCATTTCTTCAGTTTTTCATGCCATTCTTTGGATGTCATCATTCATCTGTTTCCCATGGCTCTTTTCTGTTTCCTACTTTGATTTAATTCTCTCCCTTTTTTTTTTTCTTTCACAAGATAAAGTAATAACATATACAACGGGATGTAAAACATCATTCTGGAATACGACAAGTCACACTCTATAATTTGTTTTACTCTATAGTATTTGTTTTCTGCTTTTTTCTTTTTCTTCCATAAATACAATACAGGTAAGGGTGGAAATGAAGTACAGTATTGCATTTTGACTACCCAAGGAATAACACCATCACTCCTTTCCCATGTGAGATGAAATTACAACCTGCTTTCATGCCACTTCTCCATATGTAATTCTGATGTCATCTTACATTAGAAATATGCAGGAAAAATGAAAGTGCAATTATTTCCCTGCTTTCTATTTCATAGGAAAACACATTGATATGATTTTGTTCCATTGCTTTGGGAGTAGGGGAGAGTTTAGGTCCAGTTTAGGTCTCCTAAACCTGTGCAAAATTGTGTGAATTCAACTTGTGTAAGGCTTGCATGAGTGCTACTGAGCTGGATTACTGCTCCTCAGTGCATGCATTGTTCTGCAATACAATTGTCCAGCTCATAGCTAGCCCAAAGGGACTAACAAATATACAATGCACACCTGGAAAATAGTACATTGTCAATGTGTGGGGATGTTATCTCCACTCCGATCTACACAAACTGGGAGCGGGAGCAACTTGGGTTTGTGTATTGAGGATGTGTAGATCTAGAAAGGGTGTCTAGATTCCAGAAACATCATGACATGGCAGGATGTTAAAGATGATTTCACTTCAGTAAAACAATAAGAAAACAAAGAGAGTAGAGATTTAGCCTATTGACTTCCCAAATAAGTCTGACTTGGCAAACATCACTGCCTGCTATTTCTTTCCCCTCATAAAAAGCTTTCTTTAAGCACTGCAGCTGATACTGCAGAAGCAGAAAGTCTTTTCTCCAACCAAACTAGTACTTTGTTCTATTTTAAATCTAGTGAACCTGGCAGAGCTGGTGTGCCAAACTGTTCCACTGTGTGGTTATCAAAAAGAAAATAAGGTTATTGAATGTTTCTGCATCACATGTTACTTTCTGAACAAGCAAACTTGGTTTGACATAGGCCTTTGAAAGAAGGCTTCCTTTACCATCATTCTTTCCTAAATACCCTTTTCTCTGTCTTTTGTTTCTTGAGCTCTCTTCACTCCCAAACTTATGTTGAAACTATTTCAAAGTGAGATATTTTTCCATCTTACTGTCTTCTCTCAGTCTCCATAAGACTAAGCTCATTGCACAGGGTGTTCTGTCCTTTTATTTTAGGCTGTTGAAAGGGCAAGCAAAATCCTCTTGCATTTGTTAAGCAAGACTTCTCCTTTGTTGACAAACAGCCTCTAAATGGTGACATGGATACCTACATACTGGTAATCATGTGAAGCAGCAGCTGCCTTCTCCATGTGCTGTCTTGAGTATTTGCTTCCAGGGAGTGAAATTTTTTGTAGCATTCCTATGTTATAAAATACCTTAGTTGCCATAGTGACTTGCCCAAGAGTCTGAACGTAGGTCTGAACTTTCCTGAAAATTTGGAGCAGGTACTTCTTGAATAGTTACAGATAACACAAGGTCTCATCGAGGATTTAAAATCATTGAACAGCAGAGTCCAGGTGTTTTGTGAGGTCCCAATCCATCGCCAGAACAGCCTTCTTCCTATGAAATATTTGTTTAATCTCTTATTAAAACTTCTAACAGAGAAATCTGAACACCTTTAGCCTGTCTTTGGGGTTCACTGGCTCTTCAATTAGTAAACCTAGTTTCACTTCACTCTCCTTTCTTGCAGGCTAAAGCCACTGTTTACCCATCCACTACAGATAGAGCATGCTTCAACCATTCAATGTCTTGCTCTGAGGAAAGCAAAGCAGCCCAGGTATTGCAGAATAGCCTGACATAATGGGAAAAGGTGATAGGAAATTATCACAAACCCCTGGCAGAAGAATTTCAAGACAATCTTTGATTTAGCCATATAAAATACCTATTTTAAAATTACTCCATAACTATTGGTTCATAACTTGGAAAAGTTATAGTTGACTTCCTGTACATGAAGAGGGCCTAGAAAAGAGCTGGAGAGGCACTTTCTAAAAGGGCATGTAGTGCCAGGACAAGGGGTAGTGGCTTCAAACTGAGAGTAGGTTTAGATTAGGTGTCAGGAAGAATTTCTTTACTGTAAGAGTGGTGAGACATTGGAACAAGTTGCCCAGAGAAGCTGTGGATGCCCCATTCCTGAAAGTGTTCCAGGCCCGGGTGGATGAGGTTCTGAGCAACCTGGTCTAGTGGGCCAGGCAGAGGGGTTGGAACTGGATGCTCTTTCAGGTCCTTTCCAACCCAAACCACTCTATGACTCTGCCATTCTGTAAGATTACTGTTTAGGTTTTCAGTGGTTGCATACCTGCAAATGAAAATAATTGGCTGAGGGGTGACCAGCCTTCAGGTGGAAACCCAACATATATCTGGATTTTAAATGAAATACCCAAACAAATAGAGCTGAAGAAATCCCTTCCATTTTTCATACAGGCACCTATCTTTCCTGTGCAGCCAGGAGCTGGAGCATATTCTCCAGACATCTCATTTGCTCAACTCGGATTCTGGTGGGGGACGTTGCAGAACCTTTCTCAAATGCCATATATACTTCAGTAGCCTTGTAGGCCACTAACTGTAGAATCCTCTGACCAAGTGACTAAAGTATAAATTATTTTATTTTTCGTGCAGATCCCCAGAACTTTGTCACTTTGAGTGAGGAAGGGACTCAGAGCATAAAATAGAAGATTAAAAAAAAAAAAAAAAGGAAGGAATAGATGTTTCATCTTAGGCCTTATTACTCCAGAAATAATATCATTGGTCATGGCTTTCAATTTAGGAGATTATGTTTTCAAATAAAAGTGAATATAAGACACAAGCAAGACTTGATTTTAGCCAAAATACATTAAGAGGTAATGCCAAAAATACGATAATGGCAACAGTAAGGGAATTAATTTGACCTGCATTTTTTGAACTTCATTTTCATTACAAAATATTATTTTGGAATATCAAACTGCTCAGAAACACATAAATACTTGTGTTAAGCAAGTCTCATAGAGTAACACCATACAAAGAATTATTATTTAGCATTTTTCAATAAGAAAACATCAAAGCATTCTCCTTCATTGGGATTTTTGAATGTAACACACCCATCTATTTTTAAACTGATGAATTGCTCTAAAAACAAAGATCAATCAGAAACAATAAACCAGAGGGGACTATAGACTACACATAAATATTCAAAGTGAAGTCATATGGCTTCTGGCACCAGTATTCTGCAGTTATGCTGGAAGAGAGAAGAGAATGGAAAGAAGGAATATTACACAAAATTATATTGATTTAAAATGTGAATATCCTGATACGGATTTTCTTATATATGGGCTACACCTGGATATATGAAATTGTGGACTGCTATCTGGAAAAGGCACAACTGCAAACCTGGTGGATATGAACAACTATAAACAGAAGAGTCACCAAGATGGCCCCATGTGTTTTAGATGAATGTCCCCCAGAGATGACTCAGATGACTGTTTCTAATCACAGTTCAGAATAGCCACAAAAGCTTAACTATTTGCCATTTTTAATCTTAATCAAATTCACTTTGAGTTTCCCATGTATGTCTGTATCAAGTTCACTGTTTTAATTTTTCCATTATCAGGTACTTGTCTCAGGAATTCACCTGCTGAAATACAGAGCATGTGCAACACACTGCATTTCCCCAAAAGTTTTCTAGACTTTTTCCCCCACAGAAATAACACTTGAAAACAGCAAGTCTATCCTGTCAACTCTGAAACAAAAATGAGAACCAACCTCTGTAGCAGGCAGTCAGGAACATAACTCTCTAACCACCTCCACAAAAACAAACATACATAACTCCTCAGAAATAAATTTATCTCACAAAGTTTAAGCAGCTAAAACTTATTAATCTCAGACTGCAGTTTTACGGTGACTACAGTGATACTTCCAAGGGGCTGCTAAATACACATGTGGAAAAGTATCCCACAAGCTCCTGTGTTGGTCTTAGGAAGAGAAAAACCTGTCAGGCTTGCCTGGGCTGTGGGAAACCAACCCTATGGTTCTTTAACACCAGTGGACTGAGAGAGGGAGCATTTAAACTCATCTCACTCTTCTTAGATAACAACCTAGAGACAAGTCTAAACTTGAATAACTTGTGAGATAAGCCTCCTCTGGAGAGAACTGTTTCTTTCTATTGGATGCAATGGGAGGCTTTGCTGCATAGCTCTAATTCATAGACATCCAGTTTGGGTGAGATAAAAAACATGAGAATCAGTTTGAGGAACTCAAGTTTTGGGCTCCTCATTACAGCTCTGTGAAAGGAATGAATGAATAATTTTGCAGATTATAGTAATTAAGCCCACCAAATGTAAATGCTAGAAATTTGCATGTATGCATGTAAAAGGAAGAAAGTAAAAGATTTTGAAGAAATAAGGCTGTCTTGTAAATCTCTATTTCTTTTGGACACATTTTCACTGTTGCTATTTATACCCTAGGCCCCAGACTACAGTGGGATGGAAACTTGCTGTGTTACTGCAAGGTTTTGTTGCATGTTTTGCCACCATTACTAGAGCCATCACTGCTGTTTGATGCAGATTCCTTTACTGTTTTTAAAAATCAGAAGTTTCTCCAAGATACTTAATGATTTGATTGTTTGATAGAAAAAAAAGTAAAAGGAAGATAAGAGGCTGAATAATATAAACCAGATTACATCTGTGTTTACCTTTTGGGTTGATTTCTCAACTGTTTGCAGCATTTGCTTGCAACACTGCATACAACAAAATGTTCTTAGAAAGAAAGGATGGGAAAATCAGGGTCAGAGACTTTATAAAGTGGAATAAAAGTGTATTTCTTTGTAAAGATGTCAGGTTCTATCAGCAAGACAAGCAAAGGCTGCCATCTAAATGTCCAGTCTACAAAAGGCAGCAGTTTCCAGCCCTGTCTCCTGAGGGGTTTGAAACTTTCATCAGTGGCACACTGGTTGAGAATGGTGTCTCTGGCTCCCATCAACTTCCTACTAGGATGCTTAACCTTTAGCTTGGGCAGGAAAAATACTGACTGGAAAAATACCCTTGAAAGGGTGCCAGTCCCTAATTTCAGTCCACCTTCTGCCAAGGTCAAATTCTTTTCAATTTTCAAGCTCTTTTAATTTAGTATTATTCCCTGTGGTTGAGAAGAATTTTCCACAGACACCTTTGCAACTGCTTCATCATTCTTTATACTGATCTAACTCTCATTAAGTGTTAAGCTACAAGATATTAAAATTACACTATTTCAAGGTTTGGCCCTTGAACTTGCCTGGTATGAAGATGAAAAGTGACTCTCTTCAGTGACCCTGGTTGGAGTGCTGAATGAAGGGAAGTTTCTGCTCAGCCGGGTGGGAACGCTGCTGCCATCAAGGGAAGTATCCTGCCAGCAGTCCTGGCTTGAGCAGATTTGCATAGCAAAAGTAAATTAACCCTGATATGCACTTTTCTACACAGACAGTTTATTAAACACTGTAGAAATAGTTTTTTACACAGGTATTCTATGAAGTAAAGTATGTTTTTCACATAAATGTTGTACACTTGCTTGATTTGCATATGGTGGTTTTTTTCTCCTTTCTCTTGTATTTGTGTTTTTTGCATGGTGGGCTTGTGTGGTGGTTTGGTTTTGTTTTTAATTACACTGCAGTGTGTTTCCTTTTTTTTTTTTTTTTTTATTAACTACAGCATCCTCTTGTACTCTTCTGGACAATTCTCCCATCATTCTTTACGTTTTTGTCCTTGCCCCCACATGAATCTGCTTTGCCAAATTTTCAGCTGACATAACATTGTTCATATCCAGGAAGTTACTGAGCTCCTACTGCTTTCCCGCTTCTGTTTAGCTATGGATTAAACAGACAGCCTCTCTTCAGCTGCCTGCAAGGTCTCACTGTTTTGCTGTCTGGGACCATGTTTTTCAGAAGTGACAGTTTTGGAAGCATTTTGGGAGAAAGGGTTTACTGGTACACATCAGGACTCCTGAATGCTGCCTGCTTGCCAGTCTATATGGGATAAAACCCGGGTCTCATGATCACCATGCATAAAAGAAACAGAGTAATTTAAAACAACATCCAAAATAAATGGCAATAATAATTTGTGGAACTACCTGAAAACATGCTAGAGCAATTCAGATGCTAGAAATCCTCCAGTATAATCTTTAACCCGTGCAGGCTGCAGGCAGTACAGATTCAAAGCACTGAAAGTGAGCCACAGTGAGGGAGGCACAAGGAAGGCACTACTCCCTCGAGTAACTGTGGACTAGCAATTCTGGTTATTGCCTTGTCTCTTATCCACTCTCTTTAGCCTCACAAGTTTCTTCAGAAAGCTGATACTGAAGTGATATCACATACCCAGAATATCTTCATCCTGCATCTTGGGAAAGTGTCTACACCTCCAAATATTTCTGTTGAACTGAATAACTTTCCATTTTCAAAAAATATGGCAATCAGAGTTCACCTTTTGATGCTCCATATGTGGACCTGAGGAATCAGGAAAGGTGCCTGGACTTGTCTCTTATATCTGGTAAGTGGATCAACTCCTCAACACTCTGCATGGAGGACATGCCAAGACGTTGTTCAGTGCTTGTTGCAACTTTTCCTATATGATATGTTCTTCCTCAGTTGTTGCAATGAGTTAGCTGTTGTTCTGACAGAAATTAGTCACAATATTCAGAGGTTATTTATTTATGCGATACCACTGATCCCTGATGCCAAACTCTGGGAGGGCATTAGCTTCCAGAATTTCCAGTCATGAGCACACATGGTGCAATAGCTCTAGAAATTGTGTTGAGACCCCAGAGGTAATAAGTGTGGAGAAACTTAGGGTCAAAGTAACCTCCTAGTAGCTCTCACTGCATGCAAAGGCTTGAACAACAGTGATGTTTACAAGCTGCAGGACTGCCTAGTGCCTCACTTCTGGGGCATCAGCCTAGTTAAAGATCTCTTTCACTCTTCACTAAGTAAAAAATTAAATGCATTGTGGCATCCGAATATATGTTGTAGGCATTTTTTGCCCCTCAGATAGATATAGCTTTTCATGCCAATAAAAAAGCATTTCTCTTTCTCATTAAAAACAAAAACAAACAAACAAAACCCCAGACAAACAAACAAAACCCCCATCCAAACAACAACAACAAACCCAGAGAATATTCTGAGAATATTTAATCAATGGTAGGTTGTTTCTGGGTACCTTATACCTGGAATGTATAATTCAGACTGATTTGGCATAAAGGAACTAAGCTGCATACAACTATTTTGTACAAAACAAAGAATGAAATGCAACACCTTGTTGTATCTATTATTTATTCAAAATCCTACTTTTGTAGCATGTGCTGTATCTCAGATTTAGTTTGTTTGGGGATTTTTTTAAACATATTGGTTCTGGAGTTCATAATGAATGAAAACTTGCAGACATGGACATTTATGATTCAAAAGCCAAAAGGATAGACATAAATAATCTAGAACTTCCTTTTTCTTTGTGATTAATGCCTTTACACCTCCCATGATTTCCTAGAAGCTACCTCATAAATGGGTCACTCCCACATCACACGGGGACTATTTCTGCATTATGCAGAGCAGAGGCTGAAGGAATCTGCTGCAGGGTCTCTCAGTCTGCACTTGGTCCTTCACAGGACACACAGTATGCCTGCAGGGCAAGTGCAAAATAGACTTGCTGGCAGAGATTTGCAGGTTTGCCAGAGCTGGCAAACCAGGTGTAAGAACTCTATCTAATGGTTAAAAATTGAATTTTTACATAAAAACTATACAATATACACAGAGCAGAAGAGAAAAATGAATTTATTACTTTGACTTTGCATGAGGAAGTGAAACACCTGTTAGGCTGGAAAGTCTAAATAATTTTTTTATTAAGTTCCCTTTGTACCATCAAGGTATCTTTCAGGCTAAGGCACCACCATATCAAAGCAGGTACTGAGCATTTCTCAGATGAAACACATTCTTATATCTGATTAATAAGTCATAAATCACATCTTTTTTAGGGAAATTGTTAGCACTAATAGTTGTTGAGCTGTTCCTGTTAGAAAGAACATTCTTTGTTTTACTGATAGAATTTACTAAAGTTTAACAAGATCTGTTTCACTTAATGACTTAGTACCTCTTCCTGCTTTTCCCTTTGAATATTCTTTTGTCTCACATTTCTGTATTAATTAAATTTTCATTGGCAGCTTGCTACATATTCAAATTATTGAACATAAGATCTTTACCAGACAAAGAAAAATCCTTAGTAGCAAAGAGCACCTCTGATATTGCTTTGTCAAAAATAAATCAGGAGGCCAGGCTAAATCAAACATAATTTAAGTAGAGCCCATCTTGCCTGGATTATAACTAATTTTGAATTCCTCCTGTTGCCATGACACCATGCATGAAAAGAAATAAGCCAGGCATTGTGCAGTACTCAAGAGCTTGTTGAAATTTTGGGGTTTCTTCTTATGTTTTAAATGGGAAAAAAATAGTGAAACAAAAGACAGCAGTAACACAAGAGATGTTTTCTTCTCTGTGTGGCAGGAAAGGGGTACATGCCAGACTTCTTTTAAAATTTTGCTTGTTGAAGGAAATAATAATGAATTGGATATATTTGCCTAAATTTCCTGATTCTACTCCTGACAAATCAAGTGATTATCACATTTTCCAATCCTTGTGGACTACCTTCATTTAATATTCCTCTGTGACCACCCCCTCCCAGCTGCTTCAGGGGCAGCAATTAGCCTGAGCACTGCACACAACCCACACACTCTTCACACAAACCTTACGTCGAGCCTTCAGTAGCTCTTCAGAGAAGCCAGGAGAGAATCTGTTCTTCAGGTGGAAAAACCCATTGTACACAAAAGACATAGAGGATACTTTAGAGAGGAATGAAATTTTTTCTGAACCTCAAGTTCTAACTACTTCTATAGCTTTTAAAGAAATTATACTTTCTTTTTAACAGGAAAAGGTTTTCTTTTCCCTACCAACATATTGAGTACTCCTTGTACCCAGGAGCTTTGTTTGTAGTGCTTCACATGTGATTGTTGAACACTCAGGTACATAAAGCTCTATAAAACTCTTCCATTGTTGTTTTACTGGCAAATCCCACCTGAGGGAGCCTCCTAAGCAAGATCAGTAACTGCTGCTTGAAGAAACATCACAATTGTTTCTGTGGGGCTGCTGCCCACACCTGTTTGGAGATGGCCATCTCTGATCAGAAGCAATCTTGACCATTGCTAGGGAGTGCTCCATGGTGCTGTGAGATGCATTAGAAGGCCAGGCAGGCAGCCCTCAGCTGCTTTGCTGGCACTGGATAGCTGCTAGAGCTCCTCTGCAAGCTTCATATTTGAGTGGGAGTAAGGAAAGTCATACTCTACCCAGCTGAGAGCAGCATTATAACCTTACTGAGCTGTGCTGACAGGCTGTACATCTGAGATTGCCTCAAAGACTTTAAAGACTTCAAGTACTGAGTGTCCTGAAGGGTCATTAAGGTATCCTGTGATTTAAAACAAATGCTGCAACCTCAAGCATTTCTCAGTTTCCTTTTCCTCAGTCACAGTTCTTCCCTGCAGCTTCTGGCCAGATCCTGTGGCTCAGAAAGTGTTTTCTCAGGCTTAATGCTAAAAGCTATGAAAGAGAGATGTTTGCACCCACAAAACTCTTTAGGTTTAAGGAGCCCTGGGATGTCTCTAGAAGGACAAAGGATGTTGCTTGCAGGCGCTGTAGCTTTTCACATTCAGTTTATTTCCACAGCATAATGGCAGAGAAAACATCTGGGTTAATTCTCTCAGTCTTAGGGCACAGGAGAAGCTGAGTCAAAGGGTCAGCTCTCACATAAGGCACTTGCATTTTAACCCAGTCACAACCTTCCTCTGCCTCCCTCACCAAGTCTTAGTTGTAAGGAAATGCTAGTAATTGACTGCAGAACCTGCACTGCAGCACATCCTGAGATCATAAGTGAAAGGACAAAAATTGCTGGTAAGGATGATGGCACTGAGCACCAATGTACATTTTAGTCACAGCATAGGTAGAGGCGACAGAGAGAAAGGTGCAATTTCTCTGAGCCTCTACCTTCTGCTGCTCTGAATGTCTCTGCTTTCTGATTGCAGTTGTGGAAAACAGGAAGATAGCACACACACACACCCTTCCCCCCAATTTGCATCTTTCAAGGGCTGTTCTTCAATACTCTGCACCTAGAAAGGTGCACTACCCTGCTCCTGGGAAGACAGGAGAAGCTGCAAGGAACACTGACAGGCTGGAGGCATCCTGCACTGTGAAGATTCTCAGTCTGTAGGCCCCTGATTGATGTTGAAGGTTGGGAAAATTTGCCAAGCAAAACGCATGGATATGGTGTGAGGAAAGTGTTCATGGTCTGGTAAGAGACACTGTGTTACCCCAGTCCTCTAATTGCTCTGTTTCACCTGAGAAAATTTCAAGGTTCTGAAAAGGAAAAACAGATTCAGCTCAAAAACATGCTCCAAACACATTCCTAAAAGGCTGTAATTGGCATGAACTAGAAGTTTCCCAGGAGTCCCTGGAATTTTGTCAGGGAGACAGTGGCAGCCAGGACTGCACATTTTACTTTTTTTTAAAAAAATGGAAGTTTGTGTTAGTATTGGGAGGATCTTGAAACAAACCGCTAGCCCACAAAAACCATGAGAAACCAGCTTTTCACTTTGTGCTGCTCAGAGGTACTTGGTGGCTGGGCAGGGGTAGGAAGATACATGAACTTTGGAATGTATATAAATAGAGCAGTAAAGGCAGAAGGACTCACAGCAACTTCCCCATTGCATCTGCCTCCCCTGCCAAACACGTTGACTGCTGAATGGATGGCTGGAGTTATTGTTTGGACAGTTGCATTGTTTCTGCTGAACATCTGTATTAAAGAACACAGATACAACAGCAGGCGTGGGTAGGAAGACAGAAAAGAATAATTTGGCTGAGCTACAATATCCGTCCATTATAAAATAACGAGAAGATGCAGCGTTATTAGCCAAATCTTACTGTTTGTAACCAACTGATTTTAGTGTTCCCCCCTCCTCTCCCAGTGAAATCAGTGTTTTTTGAACTTGGCATTTTGAAAGAGACCCCTGGTTTGCATCTTTTATTTTACATTTGTATAGTGAAACATCTCTATATCAGCTTTTTAAAATTCAACACTTGGGCTTTTTCCCTGTCAGAAAAGCTTTATACACCCTCAGAGAACAGGAGCAATAATGTATGTTAATATCAGAGACTAGAGCAGCCCCAGCAGTGTGAGCAGGCCCATCATAACATCCTTATTTTTAGCCCTATCTTTACAATTAGCTCCGCGTAGGCTTTGCGACACAGACTTTACAAGCTGGAGGCAGGAATCTGGCTCCCAGGGATTTCTCCCGCCAGCAGCCCACGCGGAGCCGCGGCGATCAGCGGCTGCTCCCTGCTGGCTCGCGGCAGCACCGCTCGCTGCCCCAACACCCTTCCCGGGGACTTGGTTAAGGCAGCTGCAAGATTTATCCCTGCTCCACCTCAGGAATCCCTCACTCGACCTGTGCCTCTCGTAGCAGTTACAAGGAACTTCAACAAAATGAGTCCACTAATAATTACTAAGGCATAAAAACAACACTGCACTCTCAATTCAGCTCATCTGCTGAAGCAATTTTAAATGCAATTTTGCACAAGCTCGTGCATTTCTCCTGTGGATAACCCCAAAAATGACAGTGGCATTCTCAAAACACAGTAAGACCTCAGGATTTTGCAGTAGCCCAAGTATTTCTGCCACCCACCAAAACATCATTTTGAGGGAGCAAAGAGGAAAAATAAAATGTGTGCTTGTTTGCAACTGCTCTCACGAATAATATATAGCAGAGAGATCTCAGGAATGGCTGAGCCAACATCTTTAATTTAGCCTGGTAGGAGAAGGTCAGGCCTACCAGAACATTCTAAATTATTGCATTTCTGACAGAATTATGCAATAGAATTTCTTCTTTCTGTAGCCATATATGACTACATAGACTAGAATCCACATTTGACATTTAAGAAGTTGCTGTGTATAAAGTACATGTCAGCTAGACACACATATATAGATCCAGATTTTAGAGTACTGCACTGAGTTAGGACACCTCAATTTACTCCCAGAGACTCTCTTTATTTGGCTTACACTGTTAATTTCATTTTTGGCTTTAAAACCCAAACAAAAAAAAAAAAAAACCCAAGGAACACAGGAATAAATTCACAGAAGCACACACTACCTGACATTGTTCTCTCTGTCACACACCACCAAAGAACAGGACTCTAGTCTTTTAAGTGCAGTTCCATTACTTGCATGTGTGAGTCTGTATGATTTACAGCATCTAAACATTTTGTATATGTGGCAGATATGTTAAGTTGTAGTCATCACACACAGAGCCATCTGGGAACAGAGTAACCTCTGGTTACTTATTTGCACCAAGTTCTGCCTGGCATCTGAAAGCAGTCCTTGTGATAAGGCACTCTACTACTGTTGTCCTCAGTTTTAGCCATGTAAAAGTTATATGCCTGGACAGGGGCAATTTAGACTTCTGTCATCAAAGAATATGGGGAAAAAAACCCACATCTCAGAAGTAGCTTGAGAGGCTAAAAAAGTTAATTTGTCTAGAAAACAGCTTTAGTAAAAGCAGCATAGGATGGGAAGGGAGATGTCCCAAAAACTTAGGAGATGTCTTTGTATCAACTACTACCAGTTGTGGTCAGACATACTTATGTCAAGACATCTCATACTTAAGTGATGTCAGATGCTACTAGGCTGAACCTTGGTTCCCAGAGCACAGAATCTGGGTAGCAAAGACTTCTTTGTACAAAATAGCCTTACCTGTCATTATCAAAATCAACAAAAGTTTCACTGGTTTCAATATATCCTGCGTAAAATAACTCTTGGTATAAATGCAGTGCTGACAGGTCAAGCACCCGTGGCACAAAATCTCCTATGAGGAACTTCCAAGCTGATCTTCAATAAAAAAAATAAAAATAAAAAATAAAAATAGGAAGAAAGGTGTTTTGTGGATGCTGTGCATGCACTGTGCACACAAGCTGGTAGTGGCAATTTCTACCACTATCCCCCATACTGTGTGCATACACAATACCAATTCCATTAGTACCATTGTAACTAGCAGAATGCTAGAACTAGCACAAGGATTTTGTGTTGTACAATTCCATTGTCTCAGTCTTTCAGTTCTTACATGACAGTTACTGACATGATTTTGAGCAGAACTCGTCCATCCAATGCCCAGACACACTTCAGGAGTTATTCTGGGGCTGCAGTCCCTTCTAACAGAACTTACTACTATGGATGTGGTTCAGCTCTGGCAACTGAATGATCCTGGACATTCTTCGACTGTTTACTAGAACATACATGTGCTATAAGTTTGCCACTTAAGAATTAACTTAAATTTTCTAATTTTAGACAGATGACTGTTACTCCACTTTATTTCTGCAGTGCTTGATTCTCTGATGACAGACTTCTTGTGCAGAACCAGTCACACAGCTGAAAGGCACAGGTTAGAAAATCCTTCTAGAGCAAGGGAAGCTGAACCTGATAGAAAAACAGAGGGACTGCCCAGAAGCTAAAAGTCACTAAACTACATGGCTATTGCACATGACTGAGAAATAATCCTACTCTCCAAGAGAAAACTGCAACACCAAATATCCGTTAATTGGAAGCAACCCAATGTGGGAGTAGCAGAAGCAAGCAGAAGGATCACTTTGTTAACAATACCTGCTCCTAGAAGGTGTCAAAACCCCTTGTGGCTTTTAGAGACTATTTTCTGCCCAATTAATTGAACAAAATATCTAACTTGCTCTTACCCTTATGGAGGAAAACATTATGCTCCATAAAAATGAAAGAAGAAATGAGTTAGTAGCAGCTATTATATGGCCTTTTCCAAAGTAGATAGAAAGAACATAGATACATACTCTTTATGCACACCATTTTTTTAAAGAAATTGTGCCTGTGCTTTTTTAATGTCTATAGACAAATTGTATCCTAACAAGTGAGAAATAAACTGTGGGAACTAAAGGAAAGTTTACATTCTAAATTGCAGTTTAGCCAAATGTGAAGTGCTTGTTGATAAAGAACATGAGAACTCATTACCATTGTCAGAGAGTTAAATATGCTCAGTTATTCAGGAGATTGGGCTTTGCTTTTAAGTTTGTCTTCCACACCAAGCTGAGGGGAGTACAAGCTGTTTGCAGCCACCTGCAGCAGACCTAAACCCATGGTGCAAGAACATAAACACACCTCAGAGTGATCCTTGGGGCAGCACATTCACCTGCCTAGAGCATCCATCCATAGACTACAACAGGAGCTGGATCAAGGATCCAGCTGTGCATCAAATTATTTGTAGAGATATCCAGATTCCCTCTTTTAGCTAAGCTGGGGGATGGTGAGTCAGAAACCACAATTATGTCCAGAATTGTGGCAGGAAGTCTCCAGGCCGCAGGCTGTGCTTTCTCCAGAGGACTGAGAGGCAGAGAAGCATAAGGGAAAGTAAGTCACTATGAAGAATCACAAGAAACACATTCATTTAAAATATCTATTGAAATTACAAATTAAACTCTCCAATATGATTCAAAGTACAAAACACCACATTAAAAGGCATTCAACAGCTCCTTTATACATCACAGTGTTAGTGGCACAAAATGCACTTACATTTCAAATACATCAACAGAACTATTTTTACACTGGTCAAATACATTATTTATACATATGCATGACTCCTTCATGCTTATCCCTATACAAGTTTAAAATACATCATAACAAAACGATGACGAAAGGTTCAGTTATGTACCATGTACCTGTACCTAATGTTCCTGGAATTCTTATAAGATACACAAATCAAGGCAATAATGAAGACCACAGGGCTCTAAACACAAACAGCATGCCTTACTTAGTACAAGTGCATTAGCAATTAAGGGCTGATGCAGGCTTTTTTGATGTCCTTAGTATCACTGTCATCAACAGTAATTTACTTGTTTTCCTCAGGCTTTTAGATTATGTACATGAAATGTACAAACTTTGGTTTTAAAAAAGCAAACCTGCACAAAAGGTTTATGCATGCTGCACCTCACTGGAATGATAATGACCTGCATTAAACATATTTATTCCTATACAATAAAAGGCCTACAGATGAAATGCACAGAACTTCATTCTAATCTTCCTGCCCATAACAATTTAAAAAAAAAAAAAAACAACACTCCATATTTTTCTGACCTATGGATATTTTACCCTGTCAGCTCCATGAATGAGAGCTATTCACTAATTTTGATTATTTTCTGCATGTCAGGAGCTCAGCCATAAACTGACAGTTTCCCATAGGCAACTGTAAGAGTGATGGTGTTATTTGGAATTTTGCCTAATTTATGCACCAGAGTATCTGAAGAAAGATCATGCTTTTTAGTACATGGGGGAAGGTAACCTAAATTCTTTACATGCTAAAGTCAGTAGTAGCAGGCCTCAGGATGAAGCCAACATGAATAAAACTGAAATATTAACATAAAACTACAGTAATCTTTTATATATAATTGTTCATCACAAATTTGAAGAGCCTCAAAACCAATAAATTTGCCCTCACAGCCGTCTTGAGGTAACCACTGGTGCATTCACCTAAAAGATGGTTAAATTGAGATAAAAGGCAGTAAGTGACTTGCCCAATGTCACAGGGGAAAGCCCAACACCACCACTATTGAAGATGAAGCGGGCTGTGCTCCTGATCTCTCTCAGGACTGGCTTCAGCCCAACTAATGGCAAGCCCAACTAGGGAGATGCACAGCCTCTGGAGCTGGGTCTCCACACTCGCTAGACGTGACACCACCTGACCCCCCAGAAGAACATGCAGATGATTTACTGTTACCAACTCCATCAAACAGCATGTACGAACAGACTGTTCACTCAAGAGCTGGACTTGATCCTTGGGGGCCCTTTCAAATCAGAATATTCTATGATTCTGTGTGAATATAAACCCCTTAAAAACCAGCATAACCATAAAAATGCAGCAGAAATCATGCCGTGACAGTTAGTTTTCTGGTGCAAATCCAAAAAGCCATAGCTGTTGTAACAGATTTTCATTTGAAAAGATGAAGAAACAAACATTCCCTTTCCCATGGCAGGGGGTTTAAATGTCAGAGCTTAAAATTATGTATTTACAATTCAGTTTTGGGGTATTAAATGTCACAGTATCAACATAAGATGTAACATAAAAGCACCCTGAACTCAATACACCACCACCAAAAGTTGCTACTTTGGAACCAAATCAGCATTAAAAATAATAATAGTAATAATAATAACAACAATAAAAACAAACAAAAAAAATCCCCGAGAATACAGATGGAATGACATTTAGCAAACCTGAAAAGACTGGGTAGGTATTTGGTAAATATATGTAGGCATATAGTCTATCCCAATAGCCAGGATGAAAAACAAGAGCTGTGTCAAAAAAATCACCAGTAGCAGTTCAAGTATGTTGAGATCGGAGATAAACTGACACAGTTTTCTGATTACATATATCACTTGTATCAATTATAAATTATAATTTTAAAATTTCTGTATTTGCAAAGAACTTATTTCTCTTTCTTTTTTCTTTTAAATCTGGAAATGCATTAATTCTGACTTTGATTACTAACTGGTTGTACAGCACTTTGGAAAAGTCAAGTTTTGCTGTATTTTGGCATAAATTCTCTAAGAAAGGCACAGAGAAAATAAACCTCCTCATACCAGGACACCCAATACTGTTCATAGGCCAGTGAATCTCTCCTGTTTCCTATGATCCCAGTAGGAGAACTGGTCATCAGTCACAGCCACAACACAGCAAAACCCCTCAGTGCCCCAGCTAGAAAATTAATAATCCATGAAGTTTTTACATCCTATTGTCCAGGGCTTTTTTCTCCAGTTAAACAGGATTACAGGGCCAAAGAGGAAAGGCCATAGTTCAAGCTAACCTTCAGGAAGCTGTCCTTTGCAGAAGGGTTTCCACTAATTCTGGACCATGAAGCCATGTTTCAGGAGAATTCAGTGCGTGGCTTGGGATCCCTCTGGGAGATGGACTGAGCTGATGGCAGAGCCTGCTGAACTCAGCAGTGCTTCACACAACCCTAGGAGCTGGCAAACAGGCATCAAATGCAGTACCCATACTTCCCTATGGATGCTTTTGAATAACTAAGCGATTTTTAATAACAAAGATACTCAGATAACAAAAGATCTGAACTGTGCATTGCCATAAACAATCTGAAGATATCGTGAGTTCAGATTTGCTGGAAACCAGCTATTCTGTTTATTCACATTACAGAGGTTGAACTCATTAAAATCAAGACAAGTAAGTGAACTGCAGATAATCGCCAGCTCCCCGAGCTAAATTCTCTGGTTAGATACAGTTTGAATTTGGATAGCACTAATCCTGGAAGATAAGGGAGGAGAATAGTTTTTTAAAAAGAAATTGGCCCTTTTCAAAACTGTGCCCTATAACATTTTTATTTAACAGATAGACAGTGTAAATCAATTAAAAGCCAATAAAGAATAATTTTTTTAGGTTAAGCTATGAAAACATATTCCCAGCCTGTGACAGCAGCCAAAAGCAGATGCATTTAAGGATCTTAAGACATTTTCAGTGTAAAGTTATCCTGTTTGCAAGATATTCACCCATCTCAGTACATTGCTGATGACAGAAATAAGCGATGAAGAAAAAAATGCAGTAAAACTTCAGTACACAAGCCATTCAAAAGAATGTTTTCCTTCATATTACAGACATACACATTGTTTCAGGTGTTTCATATTTCATGGCAAGAAGTTATTAGTCAAATTCTTGTTAGCTTTAAAATCAGAGCAGAATGGTTTTCAAAAAAATATTTCTAAAGAGAAACCTCAATTATGTAGTATGTTGAATAGCACACTTTACTACCCTGAAAACACAGCACTGAATTCTGCAAAACTATCAAGTGATTAGTTTTCAAATAAAAACTTATCTTGTCACAGTATTGTTATTAACACAATACACCACATATCATACAGTATTATCTCTGAAAATGGGCTAAGTAGTTTAAATGCAAAGCACAACTTCCACAAATATCCCAGGCATTTTCATATTAACTACAGGGATAATCATTATTTTTGTATTTAAAAGGACAGACTCATTGATAACCCAAGAGTCTGCTAAACAGTAAAGTTAGTCCTGTATTTTTAATAATTGTTCTAAAGACAGAAGCAAGCTATCCTGAATTTCCAAAATATTTCAATAGCACAGCTATTTACACATTTGGTTTAAATAGGATTAAATATATATATCTATATATCTATAAAAAGATTAAGATACCTGGATTAGAAGTTACATAGCCCTATAAGTGTAGCAGAACCCTAAACAATAGCAAAAAATAACAATTCAAAGAAACACTAGTGGTCCATGGGTAATCAATGATTTTTTTAAAAGAAACTTGATTAAATAGCAGGTTTGTGTCACCACTCAATATTACAGCCTCATCAATTTATTTTAAAATGTAGCTTTTAATCAAAAAGATTTTTTATAAGACTTTATAAAATTCACGGAAGGCAGCAGGACCAACTTTGTCCCTCTGATCCTCCCCAAATTTCAAGAAAGGCATAGGATGGCCTATATGCACCTTACTAATTTTATTACACTCAGAAAAATAGGTACTAAAAAGGACATTGTGATGGCTTTAACAAAAACAGATGTGTAATAAAGTCAGACAAAGTTGACTATCTGATTTAAATGATAGGCAACTCAAACATATGCAGGAATAAGACACCAAACCTGGAAGCAAACAGATATGCAGAAGTTTGTAGGCTTTTTCAGCTTGGTTTGCTGCTGTCATTCAGTACGGTTCCCAGTCCACCAGCAGGGCGGCACCAACCTCTTGCATTATTTTTAGCAGTATCGCCTCTTAATTTCAGATAGCTACCCAGATCTTGGTCTCCCTTTAGCACCAGACTTGCCTTCTATTACCCTCCTTGTCTGTTATCAAGTGATCTGTACAACAGTGGTAACAACAGTTCCTGGAATCAAGACTGTGTCAACGAAAAGCAGAACAGGGCAAGTAAGGCTACAGCAATGTGAGTGCAAGAGGGAAACAAAACAGCAACAGTAAAATTCAAAACATGTTGTGATGAGTCCAATCTTCTCTCAGTCTAGGTAGGTAGAGGGTCATCATCTCCTTTATTACATTTGCACTTGCAGCACAGAACAAATGGTGTAGCAAGTAGAAGAAAAGGGGAGGCCACCAAAAGTAGAAGACCAAATCCTGCAAAAATGCCTACCACCTGTAAGAGAAAGGGATAGCATTGTGTCAGGGATAGCATTGCCTAGATTCTGTGTCTGCTACACCATTGCATCATCTGTGTCCATCAAAAAGACCTCAGCAAATGCCATTGACCTTATCAGAGCCAGGACTCCCCATGTGTATACTACAGTCAGCTCCTGTGTCCAGTAAATGTGAGTGAAAGTAGTGTGAATGTTCATATTTTATGGCTTCAGTCAGAACTGTGTCACAGAACTCTGTTTTATCACACAAAGTGATGCAGATGGCTATTTGCCTTTTTGAGCTTTCTTTTATCTCTAACAACTAATGAAGCAAATTGCTACTTTTTTTCTTGAGCAAACCTAAATACTAAAGATTGAAATCAAGGCTACAAGAAAGACTTCCCCTTTCAGGTGCTCACTTTTTTTCTGGAGAAAGCTTCAAGAAGAATTAGTCAAGCTGTTGGTGGAGTTCAGAGAATCGGAGAAGAATCCCACAATGTCCCACCAGCATGCACTCAAGCTTGGGAATTTCAATCACAGATTACTAACACCATGGACTATAGGAGGACTTTGTATATGCAATGGCTTTTTGCAGCTAGACCTGAGCTCATGCTGCTGCTTCAGGGAACAAGATCTAACTCTAAGTGCATCTTGTTCATTGACATTTATTGATCACCTCCTTCCCAGCTTAAACAAAGGACCATAGACTTCCCTACCTGGTCACTGTGACAAAGCAGTAATTTCTACGGAGCTTAAATTTGGAAATTTATTTAAAAAACATGCAAGTTGAGCTTCATTGCCTGAGAAAGTTTCCCATAGGCAACTGTAAGAGTGATGCTGCAACGATATGCCCACGAATTATTTGAGAGAATAACTTAGATTTATTCACATGAGAGTGTCTGTGAATAATTTTGAATAATGATGGCAAGACTGGAATGCTAATGCAATAGCAGAACCTCACAGCAGAAGGCAAAATGAAATTAGAGTGCAGCACTCATTAACGATTCCTCTAGTCAGGGCTAGATATGCCACTTCAATTAGCTGGCAAATATTAAATTAGGCACGGTATAGATGGGACGATGCAGTGGCACTCTTGCTGGCCAGGGATGATCTCGCAGCCGGTTCGGGGGCTGAAGGAGCGCCGGGCGGCCGCGGGAGGTGGCGCTGTGCGACAGCGCTCCGGGCCACCCCCGGCGGGAGCCGCGCTGCTGCTGCCCGGCCGCGGAGCCACACCTGCCTCACCCTGAGCACGGCATCTCTGCTCAGCAGCAAGCTCTTCTTCAGCTTCAGAGACGGGCACGTTCCGTAACTTATTCTCTTTTTTTCTTTTTGGTGCTGCTGACAATCTGATGCAATTTCTACTAATCTTTGCATCTATTTCCCAGAAACCAAAGTTAAATTCTCATCCTTAAGAAACATGAGCCGCAGCTATTGCTATGCTGCTCTTCGCAGCCCAGGCTGAGTTGCACTGGTTAGACAGAACAAAGCTAAAAGCTGGCAATTTAGTGGACCAGACTGACTACTGGTAATTAATATAAAAACACTATTTACACCTTCCTTTCAGCCTCAATATGGCATCAAAGAAATCACCAAGTTTCAGTTTTTCGTTTTGCTGTTTTTGTTTTTTGGTGTGGTTTTTTGTGTGTGTGTGATGGGGGGTGGGGAGTGTTGTTTATTTTTAAGTGAAACTGCCTGCTGAGTATTACTTATTTGCTTTTTCCTTGGTTCTTTCTTTTTCTTCTGAAGAAATTGCTGCCCAACTAGGCATCAAGCCATTTTCTTTGGCCAAAACAAATATTTTTTTAAACCCACAAACAACGAACCAGAGACTCACCTCAATTTGCTTTGGATAAATCTAAGAAGAACCTTAACAACTTACTCAAAGTTAACATAAGGAAACAATTGGAGTGTTGATTTGGCTTTAGTGGGTTTAGCAGAATTATATCCTGACCAGTAGTGAATTATCACCCTCTTTCTCAACAATGACCAGATCATCAAACATTCCATATGTCAAACATATTTCCACAAACTGCAGTGGCTTAGAACAGATTCCAAATATCAATCACCTCATACTACAGGTTTATCAAGTAAACTTAATGTACCCACACACTTCCTGAGATACCACTGGCTAATCCAAGCAAAACGCAGTCCACAGCTCAGACACCCAGTGGTATGAGTGGAAGGAGAGGGGTGAGATCCTTCCTCTTTTATTTCAGTTTAGCTGTTTATCCAGACTTGATGATTATTCTATAGACTTGGGGTTTATGCTCACATGGAAAGAAATCTGTACTTCAAGAAAAGTGCCTCATGTCAAGCTTTTTCCAGGCACAGGGGTTATTTAGGAAGAGATGACTCAGATATGCAGATGTCCCTGTATCTTTGAAGTGACTGTAAAGGCGGTAGATTGGACCAAGTCACACATTAGCATTTACACTGCATGCATCAAAGTGCTGCAGAGAGCTCTTTTATTACCAGCATTCTTGCTGAGTCTAGCAAGACTGAATCTAGACTACAAGAGGTATTCCTACACTCTCTGCAGCTGTCAATTCAAATCTTTGTTTGAATCTACTGACAAACCTTCAGGGTTACTTTCTATCCAACCAACAGGAAGGAGTCAGAATCCATAGAAGATGTCTGTATCGAGGTTAATTCCTTTCCGGTTCTGGATCCAGAGCTAAAAATGCCTTGCAGCATGAGCTTCCTTGTAAATAATACTGAGGGTAGCAACCTAGTTCATCCCCCAAGTTCAGTGAGAACATATCTGGACTGGCACCGAACTGGCTCTGCAAACATACTTTTTCTGGTTCTCAGTGGCATTTTGCCAAGGGGGGTTTTTTCTCTTGGACAGCTAATTGTTCCACTCCAAACTACTGCCCTCTTTTTATCTGCTACAAAAATCAGTTACCTTTTGGCACAGAATTTTACCCTAAGATGCTAAAATGAGGCACTATGACAGTAGTAGACCTGTAGAGAGCTTTCAAAGATCTGAGCTTTACCTGTGTCCTGTGCCAGATAACAGATGCCCTGGAGTGCCCCAGCTTGTTTCGACAAGGTCCTTTGTCATAATGTATAAGTAGAAAATCATCCTACAAATATTAAATGAGAAGGCAAGCAATAAACAGAAGTTCTTCAAGTTACAAAACACTATATCCTGACAACTTAAACCCAGGAATCACACAGGAAGATAAAAAACAAGTGGATATGACCATGTCCAACCTTTCCAAAGTGCTTTGTTTACAGTTAGGTGTCCTCCCAAAGAGGTTTGTTTGGAATGTGTTATAGATATATAACAAATTCTTCTCCCAAAGGGTCTCAAGCTGTGTATTTAAATGCTAGCATGAAGTTTAGCAAGAGAATCCAAGAAGATAAGCTGACCACTGCATATGTTTTATACACACATAGAAAGAGCAAAGCATAATCAGTACTTGTGCTACAGACTTCCCAAAGTTGGTTTCCTTTATCTAGATGAAGAACAGAAAGACAAAACAGATTTTTGAGATATTATGGCCCTATCAATCCTGTCAGCCTCTCACAAACCAGACAAGATAGCAGGTCTAGTTCTAAGGCAACACTGCTTTTTTGTCTGTGAGAGCATGTTGTGAGCATGTGGGAAGTCTGTAACTTCAGGATTGCTAGTAAAGTATTCAAATGGGACAACCACAGGATTTGAATAGCTGGAGTAGCTTTCAGGAACCTAATTTCCTTTGCTATTGTTAACAATGTTATAAAGTAAAACTGATGACATGGAAACAGATGTGTATTGTATATACTCTGATCTGTGGGCAAGATAAGCTGATTTTAAAAAAATATAAACATATGACAGCAGCAGCTTATAGACCAATAAATTCCTGCTGCTGGGAGAACATTGTATTCTTTCTCCTATGTCAGATCTATTTATTGTCCCACAGAATACAATGAATGGTAAACAAATTTGACTGCTGGTGACATACCACGTCTAGTTTGTTAAACATCCACAGACTGAGAGCATTGCTAATCTCATAGTGTAATGCCTTCAAGAAAGGCAACATTGAAAAGTCAGCACTGGATAAAAAAAGCAACACCCTTCCCCATGTTAGGTGCCATGTAAAGATTGCAAACAGATTATTGTCATAAAATTTTACTTTTTAATAATTATTTACTGACTCAGACCAAATGCTAAATTCACACAGGTCAGACAAGTAAAACAGAGGATACAGATCCTATCAAACTGTGATAGGATCAAACAGCACCAACTGTGGTGGTTAGTGGCCAGAAGCTAGTGAGCTATCTAATTGATTAAGGAGACAACTGGATGGCAAAGCAATGAATTCATAAGCTTCTGAGAGCCAGAGTGCATGGCATGTACTCACATCAAGAGATTCCAGACAGTACCAGCAAAAGGCATGTTTGCAATTCTTACACATCATCTGGGCACAGCCTTCATCTCGTTCAATGTAAACTTTACACTTTGGACAGCGTTTGATTGGAGCATCATCATCCTCCATTTTGAAACCTGAACTGTGGGAGAGAGTGAGAAATTAGTAAAATGTGTGACCACATCAGTTTAGAGAAGAGTGTCTAAGAACTGTGCTGTGAAGGCAAGCCTGCTTTTTTGCCAAAAAAGGAGAAATTACTAGAGATTCAGGCATTCAAGTGATTTTAGTATTCAGATATTATGTCTGTACACTACTTTACAAACATAACTCTAAAAAAAGATGTTTAATGACCACAGTGTCTACATAAAAGTTAGAATATTTTATTTACCATGTAAAAACCCCCTGTTTCTGTTAGCTAGTGATACTAATAGATATGAAACCATTTTCTCCTGTAACGTACCAGATGAGCAGTAGGCAGCTCACACCTAAATATTTTGTACATCTAGATTATTTTCCTTTTCTCTTTTTTTTCTCAGATGAAGAAACAATCTCTTGATTGCACAATAACCCCAGACCACATTTCTCTGGACCTGGGCACCAGGAATAAATTACTTGTCTGTGCCCTCCTTGAGGGTCCTTCCTAGGAGCTTACCTCCAAATCAAGAACAATGAGGTTTTGGTGCACGTCCTTCTTTCAGTTAACTTTTTTCTCTGTTGACAGAGCCCTAACAAGTCACTTAGCATCAGCACTGACTGTTCTTGCACAAGTGTGCAAAACCACAGGTGTCCCCACATATGGGCACAACACAGAGGAATGTTGAAACAGTGGAACAACTTTTATTTCCCTTGTATAGCTTTCTACTGTATGAAGGTTTTATGCTAACAACTAAAATGTACCTGAAATGAGGATTCCTGCAGCTACTGCCAGTGTGTGATACAAGAATGACTGATGGGAATCAACAATTTGCTGGAAAATAGGACTCATGATTGATTGATTGATTTGCCAAATAACAGGATAAAAGGACACACACTAACTACTAACACTAGAGGCGACTGTACTTGAAAAAAACTGCTTTGTATACATAAAACACTAAACACAAGATAACACTAAAGATAAAGTTTGTTGCCTTGCCATGAAGTTTTTCTAAGCAAACTTCAATTCTTGTCAAGCACACACAAAAGCATGTGCAAAAGTCAGTGCATTTAATCAGGAACTCAACATGACAGCATCCTAGCTAGTCATCTGTTACAACAAAGCTTGAAAGAAGACAAGGTATGACTAAGTCCAAGGCTGGGCCAGGCTTTAATGGTGCCTTGGAGTGCAATATATAATCTTTGAAAAAGCCCAGACATGAAGCGGAACACATGCACAATGGCCTTTCTTATTCAGTGGCTGCAGTTTGCCACCAGAGACCATGTGAAACAGAACTTAAGATCACAGGCCAAGTGTGCAGCAGAGGGGATGATTGACAGGGTATTCTAAAAATCACTGTCTGGCATGATGTTACCAACTCTCACATTGTCCAGGAGAGCAGCAGTAACAAGATCATCTCTCAAGGGAAGCTGATGAGCTGCCCGGATGTCATATTTTTCCCACTGGGGCAAAAGGCCAAAGGCTCAAGCAGCTCCTTTGTGCTTTGCTGGGAATGCTGGCAAAGAGCGAAGCTGCCAAGAGCTGTTCAGTTTTAGAATACAGCATTAAAAGAAAAGGAATGACTAAGTGAAGGAAACAGCTTTAGAACAAAACATCAGGAAAATGCCTCGTTGAGTATTTGTCTTCTAAATACTTAATCTTTTGCAATATCTTACCTTGTTTCTCCTGGAAGAAAAGAGATTGGCATGTTCTCCTGACAGCCTTGACCTGGATGCCAATTAGATTTGCAAGCAGAGCAGAACTCAATGTCGCACACTTTGCACTGAACCAGCTGAGGGTCCTGTGGGCTTGATTCCTGGAGCTGGCAAACTGCCTGGCAAGTAGAGGATGGACACCAAGTCCGGCATGGATCCAAAAGAACTTCTGCAAAGGGACATAAAAGAACCACATTCAAAGGCGGGTACAAGATCGGCCTTCCACAACAATGCATTTCAGCTGAGGTTGACTGTCAGGGCATTTGAAGACACGAATTTTAAAAAGGAGCTTTTTAATTTATGCAACCCACATTGACAAAAATCTGGCCTGCTTTGCAAACAGGCACCAAACCAAAGTGAGTTTCATGAGTCTCAATTAATTGCCCACTTTCATTCACTGAACTAAACTTGTTCTGAGAATGAGATGTATTTTTTTCAGCTATACTTGAAGTTAAATACAGCATATACTAGGCAGTAAAACCCACCAGAAAGTGTTTTTACAATGCCTTGCCCAGTAGAAACCTATTTCAAGTTGACCTCTACCCTAAAGTAACCACATAATTAACAGTAGCATAAGATACAGTTTCATCCCTTTCTTGGAGGTGCCTTACAGAGAAGTCATTTCATGTTTCAAAGCCCATTAAATCACAAATGATTGCAGTGGTTTCTGGCTGCAAAGCCCTTAGAAAAACTTTACTGTAAGTTCTCTAAGGCCACACCATTCCACATCTCCATAGGCAAACCATCAGCTTATATTCTTAATGTGTTTGTATCATTACACACAGAACTGCTCATTAATTCTGTAGCAAATGCTAACCCAGGAGATAATCTTGTCTCTATGAAAGACGTTAGTATTCCTCTCCAGCCCCTACAATACTAGTAGTCAGCTTAAACAGCAAAGCTCGAAATAGAAGTCACTCCGTCCCTTAGTTATTTAGGAATATAATACATAGCAATTTTCTTTTCTTAGTTTATTCCCAGAGTGCTGCAGTTCTGGGAATCATGCAGGCAAGAACAGAAGCAATTATTTTTTAGGTTTTGGGGTTCTCCTTTCTGACGACCAAACAATTAATGCACAGTGCTATGGCAAGAACATATGCAGAAATTCTGATTTATAGAATTTCTCTGGAACAAACCCATTCTCACAGTCTTCAACGGGTAGTGTTACATGTGTTACCTCTTTCAAACTGTAGCTTCTTATATCTTTGCATGATTTCTGATGCAACCATGCACTCAATCTGTTGAAAGAAGGAAAAGACGAAAAAATTCCAGTTAGGAACACTAATAATCTAAGTAAACTTAAACAGAGACAGAGTATTTGACCTCTGAACAATTAATAAAAACATGTGCTGTCAAAAATGGAAGCTTAACATAAAAAACCAAGACAAATTTAAACATCCTGTAAGGAAAATAAAACACCCTCTTTGCAGGAAGAGTGTACCTCATTTTCTTGCAGATGACCTCGCTTTGGGCAGGCAGCATCAGGACAGCTGATTGCTGTTTCTAGACCTTCTTTGATCAGAAGTTCCACATACTGTTTTAGGCACTGAAAGAGAGCCAAACACTAAATTAACTATTCTGCCAAGGATAAATCACTCAGTATTTTAACAGCTTTCATTTGAAAATCTGACAAACTCAAACTTTGAATAAAAGGGTACCACTGTGTCCCTTTTACAGCCACAAGCCACATTCATAGCTTTTGCCACAGTTATATCTCTAAGTAGAAAACAGCAAGCTCATTTCCCTATCAAATCACAGAATCATTTAAAGAACCTCTAAGATCACTTAAACCAAAATTAAATAGCTCTTCATCAATTAAAATATGCAGCAAATTAAAAAATAACAATGGGGGAAACAGCAAATCAAAGAGGAAGCAGAGGCAGAAAAAATAATAAAACACCTCCATGATATAATTAGGTTAACCACATGATAAAGATTTTTGTGTGACTGGAAGCCACAACATAGCTTAGTAAGCAGTAATTCCCCATAGACAGATATCTGTCAAGCATACTAGAATAGAAACGGAGTTGTGTATCTTGCCATCTATTCTTGGAAAATAACTATCTGAACTTCATGGTTAAAGAAGTAACTCTTCCATAAAAAGAAAAAATGTGAGAATTAGGACTCCCTGAAGAACTATAGTTTCCATGGGGATCAAATAATAAATATTGGTAATACTAATACTTTTCTCCCCTAGCAACCACAGCATTTTACCCAACTCATAACTGCACATGTAGCCTCTAACACAACAGTGCACAACACAGCTATTAACAAAGCAGAGAAAAAAAGCAGATATTTTTGACCAAGCGCAAATTAAGATTAAGCCTTGTTATTCTTGATGAACAACAGCTCCCCTCCACCTCCACCCCTCCTACATCAAGCTGAGAGCTAATGCATAGGTGTTAGGAAGACAAGGGAGCGATGAAGAGACCCTGCTCTCTGCTGCTGCCGTGCAGCTTCTACCAGCCCAACACTACACAGAAAGAGCAGATGAGGGTCTGCTTCCCAGTGCATGGGACACCCTGTGATGTTCTCACCCTACCTGTGTGCTCAGCTGGCATAAACAAACTGGAGACAATTACAGAATGAGGTCCCTACCTCTCTGTTGCAGATATGTGAATAAAGAACAAGGCTAGACCTACAGCAGAGTGAAATGAAGATAGAAACCAGCTCAGCATTCAGCTGTGTGGGAGGCAAGAAGGATTATACACTCTGCAGCAAAGTGGCAAAACAAGGATTTCAGTTACCATTTCCAGACTTTTGCAAAAGGTAGGCAGTTGCTGACTCACCACCAGCATGGGAAGGCAAAGGGTGCATTGACTGTGCTAAGGCTGCTGTGCCTAACTTCAGGTAAGAGCACAAAATTGCTTCTCTCCAACTGCTCCTTCCTTCACCCTGTGAAGTCAAATAGCCCATCAACAAGCATCTTCCAGCCTAACCCTCAGGTTAGGCTTGTACCTGTTAGAGTTCAGACTTCAGACCTCTTTCTCTTCTGCCTCTTGATTTGTCTATTCAGCTCCTTTCAGTCACCTCTATTAACAAATTATTCTATTTTACCTCTCCTAGCTTGATTGCAGCAAAGACTGTACTTCCAGCCCACACAATCTCTGCTGTTCTGGTCCACAGCATTTCTGGTGGCAAGCTGCCACCACCTTGATTGCACAACAAATCATTTCTGCTAGTGCTCCATTTCTCTGTCTCCCCCAAGCATTAGAGAAAGCAGATCAAATTTTTGGGAAAACCCCCCCCAGAGATGAAGTAATTAATATTTATAAAATTTTTAATTGTGCAAAAAAATCCATGTTGACAGACTACAAATAGTCTCTGTCTTCCTCAGCAGGCATTTAATGAGGACAACCATTCATTTAGTAGATGTTTGACTTGCAGAAGGTTTCCAAGCCTTCACTTGGAGCTCTGCAGGGCAGGTGGTGGAACACTTCAAGAGAAACCATATCACTAACCATGACAGGCTGAGCTCTGCAAGACCCAGAGCCTAGGCTGTGTGCCTTGGCAAGCTGTGATTTCAGCTGTAGTGAGGTATTAATGCTACTATAATGACACTGCTGGCTCTTCCCTTTCCTCTCCATTTGCAGATGCCAAGTGTGGATTAAAATGAAAATGCATACATTTTTAATGCCAGCACTTAGCACTCATAGAAAGTACTTTTCAAGCTGAATGAGCTTTGCTATCATTAATCATTAATGTGGCTAATACTCCTCCTCAACCTGTTTAGGACTACTGCCAAAGCCTATTCGATTTGCTTCCCTTTCCTCTCATTTTCCAAGAAACGACACAGTTCATCCCTGTCATGAGCAGTGTCCGTGGCTTTTCCCTTCCCCTGATGGAGCACTGGCCACTGCCTTCTCAAAATCAGCACAGCCAAGTGCACTTCTCATGCTTCATCTTATGAGAAATGCCTCAAGGCTACAAAATATTACCAGAAAATAGGCAGAGGATAAAACACACTATCCAGTCAAGACTGCCGAGACTTCTTGGGTGGAGAAAGAGGAACCCAAAGCAGTTGCAAGAGAATTTGATGCACAGGGTACCTGTGGCTTCTCCTAAGAGCAAACACAAGACGTGCAACTTGTATAAGCCTGGCTACAATACCAGAAATACACCAGCATGCAACCAACACAACAGAGCAGGATTAGGTATTCAATCACATACTATGAAAAATTCATTGTAAAACAATTACAAAAAGATGACAAAATTTTGCAGATTTTCTACACAACTTGATCCAATGCTGGAAGAAAGTATCCTCATAGTCCTTCCATTATGGCAATAAAGTACTCTATAGCGTGAACAAAAAATGTGGGAGTGAAGGTTACCCCAAAGAACATTCAAAATGAAGTGTATTACATAATTTTTCTCAGAGAAAACAGGAGCTGAAATAAGATACCTAAGGCCTGAGATTGGAGTAAGGTCACAAGAATACAATGACCCACATAAAACTAATATGCTGAGGAACATCTTTATTATTCCTGTAATGGATGCATGTCAAAAGAGACCAGTTAGCTCCCCTGAGCACTACTCCTGTATTGTTCCCTGTGCATGCATACTTCTTGTGCATCCCTGCTCTGTCCTCTTTCCATTGCTGTTGTCCTTTCTGATGTGTGCATAACTTTTACTGTCACTTGGTAATCCACGCATCCTACAGGCATTTGCTGTCCCCATGACAAAGCGCAGAGCACATCCATTTTGAGGAGTTTTGGGCCAGATCCATTCCCTCACAAAGATCAACTGAGAGCCCAATTCAGCAGCAGTTTTACTATAAGCCTATATAAAATGGGAACACTTTCTTTTCTGTTGCCTCAGAGACAGATGACTAATAAAGGGATGACTTCCTTACTGAAGCTGCCAAGCACAGGGTAGTATTTAAAGCTCGGCAAGACGTGTCGTACTTCTAACCTCAATACATCAAGGATTGTGCCACACAGGAAGGTATGTACAGCAACCACTGATGTGCCGTGGCTTTAGAGTGGCGTATCTTTTTGTTTAATTGTTATGAAGATCAACATACCCTATATAGGAATCAAAATGCTTATTATTTGCCTAATTTCAAAACCATAACATGGAATCTTGCTCTGCTGCATTTAGCTCTAACAACCTGCACAGGCCACAGCAAAATCTTCGGCTTGTCCTCTTCTTTTAAAAGAATTCCAGGAATAATCATGCTTACTTCTGATGTTGGTGCTTTGATTTATTTCTCCTTACATCCAACCCCAAATAAATCCCATCATAATTCCAAAGAAAGGAATCTTGACTTTCACTGTTTACATGGGGGACAACACTTTTCTACCATCTACTTTGAGAGAAAAAATGTGTTCACTTGGTGCCTGAGGTCATTTTACAATACAAAATACACGTAATTAAAAACACGTGGAGATGGTTTGGGAATATTATAAATATTTTTAAGAACATGTTATTGCTATTATTGCAGCAAACAAGGAATGGTTTTTCAAGATGTCACCTTTTATTTGATTTAGGCAGACAAAAAGATTATCCTGCATTATTTTCTTAACAGTTGATAAGTGGAATTTGCTAAAATGTAGACTTCTGACTACACTAATACTGCAGATCAAGTACCAAATCATATGGGAAATTTTTAAATAAGTCCATAGATTTGGAAAGGCCAAAAACACATGACAAGTCACATATATCATCACTACATCACTTGATTTATTTCTTAGAGCTTCAAATGTATTTTAGTGCTGGCACTAGGCCATCACCAAAGGAAGTGTGCACTACATGCAGAATCATCACATGCTGGTATTGGAAAACAATTTTTAAAAAAAAACAAAACACATGCACCAATAAAATTGAAATGGGGGGGAATAAAAAGAAGAAATCTAGCATTTACCAAGTTCTAAGAAATAAAGGGAATTAGTTTTTTACAATGTATTTAGTAGCAATAAATATTAAAGGTAGGCAAAGGCATTTGCTATGGAGCACAAATATTAACCTTGGAGATAACTTTGGGCAGCAATCACTAGTTTACACTGCATTTCAGAAACACAAGGAAGGGCTGACATGCTTTTCAACAAGTGAGATTTTTTAAAGCTCAAGCCGAAAATGTTTTCAAATAGGATAATTATTAACATGTAGACTAAATTTTCAGTCTCAAATTCTATATCATCTGCAAACCAGGATTAGATGAACATCTAAAAATATACATACATAAATACACGCACATACATAATCACATAAACTTGCATTCAAGCACACGAAGACTCAGAAAAAGCTGGTTGGTATTTTGTGACCCATGTTACAAGTGACATCAGGGTAGTTACATGCAAAGATCCCTTTGGGCATTACATTCTGGGATAAGAAGATTCTTCTGGATGAAGAATATGAAATGATACAGAGTGAGAAGTGCTTATTTCATGTCTCGTAGCTAAAAATTTACAGTTTGGTCTATGGGTTGCTTTTATGCTAACAGGATACCAAGCCAAAGGTCAAAATTCATGTGATGGGGCTACACAGATGACCAAAACTACTACAGCATCAACTACATTTGGTAGTATTTTGTAGTATTTTTATGCTCTGCATACTAGGATTTTTTCTTTACATTGCTTTAAAATGAATTCTAAGAAGGTGATATCTTTTCCTTCTGTTATAGATACAAAAACTTTTTAGTAGTTGTGTCCATGTACTAGCTGTATGTTTCGATTTCTGCTTGTAACTATGTTTATTTTGCAACTAGTTCTAAGTTGTTAAAGATACTTACTGTTGTAATGTTGTTTAATAGTTGTTGGATATTGTTGTGGTGTTTAGTTGCTAATGTTTGTAAGAGTTCTGTGTGGCTGCCTCCCCGAATCTAGTTAAAGGGACAACACCAAAGAAAAGGGGAATCTTCTACCCTTCCCCCAAACAACTCAAGAACTCAGACACCACCCAGAGCCTTCATTGGAACACGACCACCCAACCAAAACACGGCGGGAAGGAATTATTGGTGTAGAGAGCACCCCGCTAACAGCCAATGAGAGCCCGAAGAATGCACCAATCAGGGAAAGGATCCAAAACGGACCAATCCCTGAGGGGACTGAGGCTTTAAAAGGGACTGACCACGCTCAGGGGGGGCTTCGCCCTCAGGAGCTGGACTGTCCTGAGGGGTGGCCCGTGCGCACGTTTTTGTTACTCTGACTTGCCGTGAGGGGCTGAGACTAGCCCAGCCTCCTGTTCCTGTAGCCGGTTTTGCAACAATAAATGATTGGCCATTCCTTTTTAACATCTTTGGATTTACGGCCTCGTCATTAAACTTACAACATTGTAACAATTCCATAAGACAGTGCAATACCAAGGTTATTCTAGTGCTCTGTGCTAATTCCCCTGAGGCAATTCTGCAGTCAGTCTGGCGAATATGTAGAATTTACACTCATAGACAAACTGCCTGTCAATCTTTCAGGTACCATGATGTAATGTCCTATTTTAGCTTCAGATTAGAACAATGCACTGATGCAGTGTGCAATTCTCACTGGGGCAGGGGAAGACAGCATGTATGAGACTGAGTGAATTTATTTCACTACAAAAAAATCTGAGCGTCTATGTCTCTGGTGAAGACTAATACTCTTGGAATAATAGCTCCCCTTCCTTTTGTCCAGATAGCAAATTCACTCTGGTAGAGAGCTTTTACCTAAATGCTATTTTCTAGAAATATTTTCCATTTAGACACACCTGAACAATTTCAAGAAAAACTCCCCTAAAACAAGCAGCCCGCATCTGGGGTGTTCTCTGAAGAAAAAGGAAGAATGACAGAACAAGCCTAGAGCCTTCCCTATTCCTGAGATTCTTGTAGCCATTTCTAACTATCATATGCTACTCTTCTAAAATATTTTGCTGCACACTTCTTAAAGCAACAGGAATGCTCATCTGGTAACAGGACAAATCACAGAATCATAGCATGGCTTAGTCTGGGGCAGATCTTAAAGATCATCTAGCTCCAATGCTTTTGCCATAGGCAGGGACACTTTCTACTAGACCAAGTTGCTCAGAGTGCTATCCAAACTGGCTTTGAACACTTCCAAGGATGGGGCATTCACAACTTCTCTGGGTAACCTGTCCAGTGCCTCACCATTATCATAGTAAAGAATTGCATCCTAGTATCTAAACCTACTCTTTTTCAGTTTGAAGTCATTCCCACTTGTCCAATCACTACATGACTTTATAAATAAAGTTCCTCCAATTTTCTTGTACAACCTCCTGGTTGGACCCCCTGTAGCAACAAGCCCCATCATAAAGTTACCTATCCCTGCCCTCCCTTTCATCCTGACCCATAAGCTTTTGACCATCTCCTTATCCAGCCCCAAGCGTAGCTCCACATCCTCCAGCTGGTTACTGATATACAGGGTGACACCTCCATTGCATTTCTTCTGTCTGTCCTTCCTAAAGAGCCTGTATCCTTCCATTCCAACACTCCAGTCATAAGAGCAAAATCATTTTAAACTTAGTGCTTTATAGAAAAACTCCTTTCCGAGAAATTTCCATGGTGTACTTGCAGCACACAAGAAAACATGTGCGAGAAAAGAAAAAGAATGCTAGGTTCCTCAGAGAGGTTTTAAGCTTCTTTCAAATTTACTACATGGCTTTTTGTGTAAAGTAGTTATAATCCTGCCTCAAGTCTATTGTTGTTTAATAACAGGCTCAACTTGGAACCACTCTTGCACTGCTGCTCCAGTGTGCCCAATTCACTACAGTAGATCTACAATCTAGCTTTTTAATATCACCCTAATCCTACTTAGTTGACAAGCGACTTATTGCAAAATATCTATGCACACTTAATTACAGAGATCTGTTTGAGGCATATGCATGACTGTGGGAGTGATTTTTTTTCTTTACTAGATAAACTGTCAGCTATACTGACCAAATCTGCAAGCACAAGCTATATTCAGCTTCACAAACCACCTAGATCTGAGACAGATGTATATCAGAAATGTTTAATGTTTGTGGTAATACTTGGAAATAAAATAATTTCCACTTCTATAGACATCTTTTCAGGAACAATTATTTACTTGAAAAGAAATCTTCACTATTAGAACTCAAGTTTTTATTAACCCTAATTTATCATCTTAAGAATAAATCACAGGAAGAAAAAATTCACTTATCTTGACATGCAGTACTTCAAAGCAGTAACAGAAAACTATCTTACATGTTTATCCTTTATATCCTCTGTTTTGTTACAGAGACAAAAATTCTGCTACACAAGCATACCAACGCTTGACTCCAAGACAAGCACCTGCAAGGCACTCCAGAGCTCCACAACAGGGAAATATCTAGAGTCTTATGCTATGAACAAGATGATACACACTGAGAGAGACTTTGGCCAGAACCAGAGATCGATAACATCACAGCTGATACATGTTTTACCCAAAGTGGCAAGCAATTTGGAAGGCCTCTGTTTGACATGTTTTATGCCTCTATCTTCCTGAAATTCAGCCATATTTTTAAGATATTTTTTGTTGGAAATTGCCAAGGGTAAATGTCTTTTTTTCCCCACCATGCTGTCAATGTTTAAGGACTCCATCAGCTGTTCTGTAACCTTGTTATAGAGTATATTGTCAGTCTAAATGCAATCACATCATCTTGCCTGTGGATGATGGCCAAACAGGATGAGGGCTGGGAAAGATAAACACAACCCATGTGTTTTCATGTTTGAGGAAAAACCATCTGAGCATTTTTTCCTGAGCTCTAAAAATTATCACTGCCCAAAAGTCCCTGTGCTCCCAGCAGCTGGAGTAATCTTACTAGGGGGACTGGCCACATCCTGGCAGGAGCAGGCACTCACTCATTGCAAATGCTGCTGTAGTTAGTGCAGTGATGGGTGTTGATTCATCCTGTGGACAGCAGGGCAGAATTTGCTGTCTTGGTTCTCTCTGTCCAAATCCCTTCTAACAGTACACCCAAATATCACAGCAGTCCCTGGTACATGCTTCTTAATGAACGAAAACAACTCTCAGACAAGATGTTCACATCAGGGATGAAGAGCATCATGCCTCTGAACCCAGCCTCCAAAGCCTCCACATGAGACTGCACCAGTTTGAGTACAGGGAACAGCACCATCAGGCCTTCAGTCAACAAATGATGAAGGCAGGCAAGAAATTTATTATCAAGAATGCAGAAAGAGGAGCCCTGATGATTACTTCAGCTTGAGAAATGTCAGGACGTGGCAAACAGCCTTTGAGACACAGTAATCAATGGCTGCAGAAGCCACAAGCAAGACCATGCATCCAGAACTAAAAGCACTGGAAAAACAAGTGTCTTTTTCCAGCTGAGTATCTTGGAAGAGAAAAGAGAAGGCAACACAGACTTACAGCTGCCTAGCCTTTGAAGTGGTGGGCTTGTTTTTTTATATACGCACTTATTTATGGCTGTGTACTATAAAAATGACAGAAGTTGAACAACTTTTCTTCAGAGAAATCAATCACAGCAGTAAACAGCAGAAAATGGCCAAAAGAGAAAAGGATAATGCCTTGTGATACCTCTTCACCTTTCAACAGGTATTTCAAGTGGATGTACATGTAAACTTTTTTCATTACGGATTTTTATCCCTCCATTACCTTGCATAAACTTTTTGTTCTCACCTGTTTAGGGCTGCAATTGGTAAAAATACAGAGTAAACTTTACAAAAATAAATTTGTTTTTAAATGCCAACATATGTGGGATGAAAATCAAATATTCAGAAGGCAAAAACACCACAAAAAAATTCAGTTTGAGAAAAGTTTATTCTATTTCAGAACAGAAATAGCAATTCTGAGTGGGAGGAAAACACACCTGCAGCAAACAAAGGGACTTCCCTTTTCATATGCAAAACCCTATGCAAATCAGAATGAGCTGGTTTTCCCAACACCCTGATGAAGACAGATAACATTAACCTCATTTAGTGACTTCACAGAGGAGAGCTGAAGTTTAGTTTTCACCCAGGTTTTCCTTTCCTGTTTATTAAAGCAGGGAGTTCTGTCATCCCACCACCTATAAGGTCAAGACCTGCAGCCAGCAATGTGAACTGCTACGCAAACACACAGTGACCTCTAACCATGAAGCTTCTACTGACACATCACGAGTCAAGATTAGTATCGGTTCTCTGCTAAGGCTGGGGTAGGTGAGCTCAAGCAGCAAGCTCTAAGCTTTGGTAGTGGGAAACAAGGAAACATTACAGCTGCTAAAAAGTGTACTACCTGAACACTATAAAACCTCACAAGCCATTAGGTGTCCCCCCTCCCTCCTGTCTCCAAGCAAGTAGGGCATCTCCTTTGGTAGAGGTGAGGAACAGCCTGGTGTCAGCACAGTGCTGCCCTGCTAAGGTAGGCTTCTTTGGGCAAGCAGAGACAAACTACACAGGATCAGGAAGGCAGCCAAGCCCACCTGTTTCCATCCACGCTGCTCTTGGTGCCTGCCTTGCCCTGGGGGAAGGAGAGGCTGATGCTGACTCTGCCTCATTTGGAGTGAAGGTTAACTGCTAAGTAAATCACTTGTTTTTCTATCCTTCAACTCAAAGAAGCTCCATGTGCTTCTGGTAAAGCATGACAAGTGAAAAAATAAAAAGGGGTGTCTGATACCAGTTATAGGAAGGTTAGTATTTGCCTTGCTGATCATCAGCCTACAAGGAAGCTCAAATAGCAGAATGATTAGAATTAAGCAGATCTATATAACTAGTCATGATTAGGCAAACTCAGTAATCCTGTTTAAAAAGGGCTAGTGATATGAGAAGTCTGTCACTATCCTACCATCAAGCTACTTTAGATAGAATACAACAAACTTAGAGGGACACCTAAAGGTCCAGGTAAGATTAATCAGCTGGCTCAAACACTTAAGGTAGAGCTTAGGGGCAAGAATCAGAGTACCAGTATCTACGAAGCAGTGTTAGTTTCAAAGTTGATCCATATGTGCATATCTGACCAAAAAGAAAGTACAAACATCAAGCCTAAGGCAGGTCTTAACCTTAGTTTTGTTATTTTCTAACTGTTGGTGGCCCCTCTATTCCATGTGCCTGACTACAGTTTCTTCTTCTATCAGTAACAAGGTAGAGACTACAGAGGCATAATTAATTTTTTTTCATCAAAGGCAAGTTTTCTGTCATGTTTCATATTTCTCCTAGACATTTGCTTGCTTGGACTGCCTATGGGACAGATTTTTGGTCTAAATTAGAGAAAAGTAAGCAATGAATCCACTGGTACCAGAATGATCATCAGTGCTTAACATCTTGAAGGGAACTAAATAATCTAATGTGAGGTCAAAAGGAGCTTAGCCTGTCTTGAGTAATAGAGGCATCACTGCACTTGGAAAACATCGACACATCTATGTGTGTGTTCTATATATACAAAAATTATACAGTATTGATGTACACAGATGTACATGTAAAGCCTGAACCAGAAAACATTCAAGCAACTAACTGCTCGACTCCCATGCAAGAATATCAACTACAAAAGCTCCATTGTAACTTCAGCACATATACAACTGGTAACGCATCAAAGAAACATCCTGTCCATTAAGACACGTGTGAATTACAAAATAATCAGAATTTCAGACATGAATGGGATAAAATTGCTCCCTGCTTATCTCCTGTAAACCCCTTAAAAAAGCAAAAGGCTAAGTAGTAAGTGAAAAAACTTAATGCAGCAAATGATACCAAAAAAATTAAAGAAGAAAAAAATGGTATTCTCTGCTTTACTCTCTTTTTCCTTCTCTAAGTGTAGAGCTTTCTGAATAAAAACAACCAAAATCAATTACTTCTTCTGAGGCAAGCAACTGATAAGTGACCATCTAAAAAATCGAAGACCAGTAGCTATGTACTGTGCTATTTAAGTGGGGAAAATTTTAATAAAGAGATATTTAGGTGTTTTGGTCCAAAATTACACAAGCACACTTAAGATTGATCCTACTGTTAACATGATTCTAAGAAGAGAGATGCTAGTTTGCCCTTTGATAATACCCAGAAAAACAAACAAACAAAAAAGAGCTAACAGCAGGTTTTTCTCTCTATTCTTTAGACTTTTGTTCCTCTGGTACCTCAAGCAATCCAACAACGGATTTACTTGAGGTACCAGAGAAAACACATTCTTATAACATTCCTAAAGGATGAGATATACAAAACTTGAGAGCTCAGAGCATTATCTGGGCATTAATGATCATAATGATAAAAACAATAATGGAGTATTGTGTTAACTGGCGAAATAACACTATGGGAAATTGTAGTGCCTGTGCCTTATCAGTGGAGGAGTGGCAATCTGCTCTATTTAATCCATGCACGTCTCTGCCAGAAAGCAAATGAAAACAGTGTCCCCATTCTATCTTTCTGAATAGAAATGCTCTGCTACTGTACAAGTGTCAGGAAGAGACAATCCTTCATGGTATCTTTACTACAGCACTTCCATGATTATAAAGAGTCAAGACTTGCAGACAAACATAGGACTGAGAGACCTGTACACTGATCCAAATGCTGCCAACATCCAAATGCTGCTGCTACACAAATGCAGTGTAGTACTGCACTTGAAAGATCTCTTTGTAATACATACTCATGTTGTTTCAGATTGCTGTGATTTAGATAGAAGGGCTAGAGCTAGTGGTAAAAACTGTAGCAAAAGTAGTTCTCACACTTATATTGACATCTCTTTTTCCTTTTTGCTCATATTCCTGGAAAGACCATGAATTATCTCTGTTCATTTACAAAAAAGAAGCCTGAACAAAATTACATATTGGTCAAACAAGAACAAAGCAGAGATTAACTGCATCTACTATACATAGACTCCATGCAAAATCTTGAGTAAAAAGGCTACTCTTTTTGATTGTTTGGCAATTTACAAAGCACAATTCATATGCATGTCCCTGGTGTTTCTGGAAATCATTGCTGAAGGAACACCAGTGGAGAATTCTGTGTACATCCATCACACTCTTTCCTAATGATTGTCAATAGGCCAAACAATCTCACCAGACTCATTGGAGTATTTTTTTTAGCAATTTATCAACCTTCAGGCTGGCCCAAATGCAGAGATGAAGGCCTTGGGTTTCAGATGAAGGCCTGGACTGCAACAGGTTTATAGCTATTGCCTCTTGCATTTATTGGGATTGATTCTTAATACTTCCCTCAACATCATCAAAGAAAGCAAGGGTAGTCCTACCTGTTAATTCACGGGAAAGCATGAGGATAAATAATTTTTCAGGGCACTCAAATGTCACTGTATAAAGCTTATAAGTGGCAAACAAGAGGCAGACAAACTACAAGAATTTCTTTAAACAGAAGAAAGCTGAATGAACTATTCAAGACAATCAAATGCAAGTAGTAAGAACTGGCTGATGATTCCATCTGAACAGAGTTCAAAACACAAATTCCATGTCACCAGTCAGATTACTCCATCAGCTGCTAAGAACTAGTTATCTGTAAAGATTACATATCTGATGTCTGTAACTGGTTATATCTTTCAAAACAGCAGTAAGAGTCAGCAACCACATTCTAACCAGAAAGTTAGAATGCCATCAGGGATGGCAGTAAACATTAGAAGGAACAAGGTGAAGATGAAAAAATGTATTTGGCAACCCAGTCTTTCTGCTGCCATGGAAATGTTACTGAAAACTGACATTTAAATATTCCCTGCATTCAACCGCCTGGGAGAAACACAACACTGAACTGTAAGTACTAGAACAGAAGAGAACAGTTTTCATGAAGCTTATTACTCTTTTTTTCATGAAATCTATTATTTTATGTGCTTTTTCATGCTTGAGCAAACATTTCTTTCACAGTAGATCTACCTGTTCCATCAGCTGCCTCCTATATCTTCAATAACCACCAGGAAAAAGGAAATCTACTATTAAAAAATGGTAGTATTTCCATGAAGTAAAAATAAACTAACTAAAATCCTTGATCTTACATGTTAAAAACACACACCAAAAACTTTGCTGGAAAGGACTTTCAAATTAAAAAACAAACAAACAAACAAACAAATATCACCCAATCCCATGTCTCAGTCTATAATACCATATCATAAAGTCTTGGGAAATTAAAGTCTAAGCATCATGTACCCCACAAGTTATATTCTTACTGATAATACTCCAATTTTTCCTCTGCTGAACCATCATTACAAGGTTTTTGGTGTAATTGCATCCATTGCAAAATTTAATGAACTAAAATTTTAATCTAAATTCAGTATATGGGATGAAAACTGACTAGAAGTTTCCTCTGTTCCTCAACTAGCAATATCCATTAACTGTGATGATGATGTTCTTTGTCAAATACCACACATGTTCCCCAGTGCTTAGTATTTAACTGACAAGATTCTTGTCATTCTGGGTAAACATTAGTACAATATGGTAATAGAAACCTGTTATGAATCCATGAAGTTAGAATCTGTAATACATTAAATACTTTTCCAGTCATAAGTATGTGCATGGCTATGCTGGGCACTATTGAAAGACATTTAAAGAACGATGCAATCATCAGGTACCATCAACATGAGTTCAAAAAGAGAAAGACTGTTTAAGTAATTTGATAACCTTCTATGACAAGGTCACCTACCTGGAATTACGAATTAGACAGTGGATGTATTTTCTCTGGATTTTAGTAAGGCTTTTGATACTGTCCCTCTCAGCACCCTTCTGTCCAGCTGTGAGATGAGCTCTGAGTGAAAAACTGGGCTCCAAGGGTTGTAGTGAATGGGACTACATTTGCTTGGCAGCCAGTCACCAGAACTGTTCCTCAGAGCTCAGCTCTAGCATGTGTTCAATATGTTTATCAACTGTTTGGAACCAAGAATCAAATGCACCATTAGCACGTGTCATGATGATGATACAAAACTGAGAAATTCTGCTGATTCTGTTGAGGGACAAGATGCCTTGCAGAGGGATCTAGATAAATTGGAGCAGGGAAATGATTAATGGCATGAAATTTAACAAGCTGAATTGCCAGATTCTGCACCTGGTATGGATTAACACCAGGCACAAGTATGAATTAGGAGAGAAGTGGCTCGAGAGCAGCCCTGCAGAAAGGGGTCTGGGGTTCTGGGTTGACAGCAGGATCCATGTGAGTCAGCAGTGCCCAGCAGCCAGGAGGGCAAAGCCCATCCTGGGATCACCAAACCCAGCATCACCAGCTGGTCAAAAGAGGTGACTGTCCTGCTGTCTTCAGAGTTGGTGCAGCCTCACCTTCAGCACTGGGTGGAGATCCAGGCCTCACCATTTAGGAAGGATGTGAAGGGTCTTGGATGCATCTCTAGAGGACAACAAAGCTGGTGAAAGGGCTGGAAGGAGTGTCCTGTGAGGAGTGGCTCAGAACCTTAGGTTTGTCTAGTTTGGAGAGAATGAGACTGAGAGGTGACCTCATTGCTCTCTAAAGCTTCTTTGAAGCAAGGAAAGTAGAAAGGGAGATGCTGAGCTCTTTTCCCTAGTATCCATTGACAAGACACATGGGAATGGTTCAAAGCTGCACCAGGGAAGGTTCAGACTGGACATAAGGAAGCATTTCTTTACAGAGAGGGTGACCAAACATTGGAACCAGCTTCCTAGAGCAGTGTTTATGAGGTATTTGGACAATGCCTTGGCTTTTGATGAGCCATGAAGTGACCAGGCAGTCAGACCACAGATCATGGTTCAAGTGATCCCTTTCAACTGAAAGACTCTATTCTTTTCTAAAGTTTTTTTAAAAAAAAATCAGAAACCCAACAGGAAAAAAAATCAAACCAAAAACCCAATCAAACCAAAAAACACCTCAGCACCCAACAAAAACCCAATCATAAACCCACCCCAATAGTCTGATATTCAATTAATTGCGGGCAGGACTCCACCAAGGTCCCTAACATTTCTGAAACAAAGTGAAGATTTTGTTAGCCATCCCATTCAATCCAACTCATTAGAAGATGTTTTTTATAAGGGGCACCAAAACCACCCCCAGATCCAAGCCACTTGTAGATAAAAGGGGAAGTGTGAATAACCTTGGTAAGGTGATAACTGTACAGTATATTGAAGTGCTGAATAATTTATTTTCTTTTTATTACAGGAAAACAAAGGTTTATTTTTGTGTCTTTTTTGTGTCAAGTACACAGAAACAGTATTTAATTCCATCACCAGATCAATACTTCAGGGTGAGTCACACCCAGCAGAAACACACTATTTCTGCAGTTAAACCTATGTCTTGTATTTTTATGTCTAATAAAGAACACAAACTCACCAGGGTACAGAAGATGCATTGGCATTGTGCTATTGTTGTCATCTGCTCCACAGGGTATTCACCAAGGCAGAGCTTACAGGACACTAATGGGTCAAGTACCAAGTCCCAGGTAGGCCTGTATCTTGCTGTAGTCATTGCAGAGCAGTCTGAAGAACATCACAAAAAGTAAAGATACTCCATTATTTCCATATATTGATACTCAGTACACTTGTGCCATTGGAAATCACATTGTCAGCTATTGCCTGTTGGGTTTGTTTTTTCCAATGACTTAACTAACCAACAACAGTTAACTTGAGAGTGCCAGTACTTGCATTCCCTTTTATATCCCCTGCCTGATAGAACTTGCATATAGAAAGCAGAAGGAAAGATGACCCCACACATAACACACTAAACATATGAAAGCAAGCAGGAATACCCTTAAGTCACAGGCTTTTGTCGCACATTACAAATGCAAAAATCTCCTTTCCAGTTCCTGTGATTTTCATCACTAATTACAAGCCTTCTCTCACCAACATTAAAACTTACTCATGATGTTCCTTAACCTGCACTACCCAGGCAAGACTCAAAAGGTCTTTCATAAGCCAGGCATTTATTATGCCCTTTTCCAGCATGATATTTCAATTCACAGAGCCAGATTTTTTTTTGTTCCCAGGAGCATGACAGATCAGTTTGCTGTTAATTTTAGCAAGAACAATAAATATTTTGAGTACACTGCAAGTTTTAGCCTGCGTTTTCCTCCAACCCTTTGATATGTTGAGAGCACAACTTTGTTGTAGCAACTAACTGAGGCAAATAAAAGCAGAAAGTGAGCTATAAGAAGAGGCTATAATAACCCATATATCCCCTCCAAGACAATGACAGGATAGGCTCATGCAGAGCATCTTTATCCTAGGCTTCAGGGCCCAGATGGTGTGCTGTCAACTGACTAAGCAGAAAAAAAACTTTGCACATAAGAAATGTATTCCCAGAAAGAGGAAAGCAAATTTATGAATTTTACATGAAGAAAAACAAAACAAAAACCCACGCACTCCCCCAAAACATCTAGGGTAACTTATGGAACACATCAAATCTTAACAACATATTTACTAGTAATGTTTTATCACTGAGACACTGAACTTCTAAGTACAGAAAATTCACATTCCAAGGTGCTGAGAAGTTCACATTATCATGCCTTCCTTCTTCCCAAAATTAGGTGGTTCCTTACCATTGTCACACCAGCAGTTACGTTAGTCAAATCATGGTTATAGTTTTTTGGGGTTTTGTTGTTGTTTTGTTTGTTTGGTTTGGTTTTAGGGGGTTTTTTCCCCTCTGCCTCCACTATCCCATGCAGGGACTGCTAATTTTTAACTCTCATCTGTGAACTTTGCAAGACCTCCAGAACAGCAACAAACTAGTGCTTACTAGACTAGATTTAGGCAAATGTTCAAGAGAAAAATGTTTTTTGTCCCCCGAAAAATCACATGCAGACTTCACAAACATTTCATTGAAGTCCCCCTCCTTTGATATTCATTAATTGTGGGCATGACTTCACCAAGGTCCCTAACATTTCTGAAACAAAGTGAAGATTTTGTCAGCCCTTCCATTCAGTCCAACTTGTGAGAAGATGCTTTTTATGATGTACATAAGTACCATCAAAAGATTTTTTTCTAGTGCAGTCAACAGGGAGAAGGGGGAAGAGAATAAAGGTTAAGCAACCCCATTTCCAGGGCTGCTCTAGAGCACTTCCTCTGAAAGCCCAGACACAAACTCCACACTGTTTCAAAGGAAACAGATTGAACAGCCCCTCAGAACAGCACATGAATAATGGCTCCACCTCACAAAATACAACCTGTGCTGTGCAGTCCTTTCAGAGATCTCAACATGAAAGCGCGACATAGTGATGATGAATGAAACCCATGATTTCTAAGGCTACTAGACTGCTGCTTTACTTCACCACTACCTTTTCATTTCACACAAATTACTAGCAAAACCAGTTTTCTGCTTCCAAACTTTGGTTTATCTGACATTTACAGACAGATTCATGAGGTATTTGAACACATCTGAACTGTCTGTTATTAGTTATTTGCTTGTACTGCCTAGTTTATTGCATATCTGATACTTATGGCTGCAGGTAGATGAAACTAGGGAATGAACAAAGAAAGACAGATTTATGTTAAGAACGCACTTGCATACATCAGGCAGACCAAAATCATAGCAAATTTTATGGCTAAGATGTAGAATCTGACACAATTCAGACTAAGCTCACCAAATATATGACATGGTTCAATTCAGAAAAAAAATTTACATATATATATATATTCAGTGTGGGTCAATAGTGACAACAAAGGGAAAATATCAAGTTTTCAGAACCAAGGCTTAGTCTTGTTTTCTAGGGTACTCAACAGAGCTTACTGGTATCACTGTGGTAACTCCACTTTTGCAGAATAACTATACTGCAATAACACCTGACTGGGAAATATTTGTCCTCTTTGTCTTCTGCAAAGCAAGAATGAATCAAATGAAAATGCCTTTTAAGTTGGCTTTCGACAGGCCAGCAGAAATTAGCTGCCCCATACAGCTGGTATGTAATCCATGCTGAATTCAGCCATGGCGATAACCGGGCAAAATCTAAACTCAGCCTCAAATCATAGCAGAGCCATTCCTATTCTCCCCTCCTTCCCAAACACCACCTTTTAAGAAAGAAATTTTACATTCATTATGGGGCAAGGGGAGGACACTGGTCACAGGTGCCATTAAAGCAAGAACCAAGAAATTCGCCACCTAGCCTAAAAAAGCTCGTACAAAAAGCCTCCACACACCACTGGATCATCTCTCCTGGGTACCCCTTTAAAGGAACAGAGAATGAAGCTTTCCAAAGCATGGACTAGGTCTTGTTTCGTGATCATCCAGCACACTGCTGCAACTAAATAATAAGCTTCTATGTTTACATCCCAACGCTTAAAAAAGCTTAAAAAAAAAAAAGCAGCATAAAACCAAACAACAAACTTGTAAGAGAAATGCAAAAAAACAAACACCACCTGTCAAAACCCGATTAAAACTCCTTCTGTTCCACAAGTGTGGCCATGAGATTGTATTCTCATGCTTTCTATGTGCAATACTTCAGGGAAAATGGTAAGTAATTGCAAGAAAGACAAGGTAACTAAAAGGATTTCTAGAGGAACAAGATATTGAAAAATATCTTGGTGTGTCATTGTGTTGAATGACAGCACTAGTTGCACAAACAGCCAGTAGAAAATTTTGCCCAGTGGTTTGGCTATTTACTAGGAGGTCCCAAGAAATAGAGCTAGTGAGGGTACAGAACTACAGTTCAAGAGACCTTAGCACACCAAATACATCGATCACTGAAGATGGTGTTGCTTGCCAAACACAGTCCAAACATCAATACTGATAGCAGGCACACCAAATCAGAGGCACAGAAAATCATAAGAGAAGCTGGTCATCAGTTCAGACTCCCAGTTCTACTGCAGTCAAGGTCAGTCTCATTTACGTATTTTTGCTAACTGTGGCCCATATCTGGTGATATTGAATTTCTAAGATACATGGCAAGACACCACAAGATTTTCTGGGACAGTATCCCAAAGCAAACTGGAAGTCAGAAGTAAGGAAATAGATTTCGTAAGAGTTTGTTCAGAGAAGTCCTGTCATAAATAATTAACAACCTGACTGACTGTTCAATTCTTCTATCATGTGCATGTCCACACTAAAAGGGAACATCTGCATAAAGAGAGAGAAGTGACTGAAGTCTTCTTACTGTAATAACACATTAATATATATGAATGTGACTCCTGGAATGAATGTGACATTCCCAGAGATGTGCATGGAATGAAAAGGAAACTTTCATTATTTCTAAAGAACAACTAATGAATTAAGTGAACATGAACTGTATTTCTGAACAATAATCCCTCAGTTTTTGGCCCACCTACACAGACTACATTTTCTAGTGAGAACAAGTGGCTGATGATCTCTAGTAAGTCAGGAATAGAACAATCCTTTTTAAGCCTCAAAGAGTTGCAGAAAACAGTGAAGCAGAAATACTGTGAAAACTTTTATGAAAGCAGGAAATAATGTAACTTTCTTACATACAAGTCATTCAAGAAATCATAAAACAATATGATTTTTCCTACTGCACACTAATCAAGTATTTCACAGCATTGTACATTTAAACTGCAATTGTATCATCAACACTTAGTACAAATGACTGCCTACGTGAGAAGAGAGACTAGAAAAAAGGGCTGAATAGAAGTCATATGTAGCACACAAGCTGGTGTGTCTTTTCCACCAAGGAAGACTCAAAATAGAGATTTCAGCAGAATCGCAATTTCAGCTTTAGGTCAGGGATGAGTTTAATTTCTAAATTAAGGGCTTCAGTCCCCTCTCCTACCAGACAGATAGTTAATCAGGTACACTTAAGTCATCTGCCTTAAGGAGTTAACTTAACCTGAACTTATTGACATGATGAAAAGCAGCTCTTTTAGAAATCAAAGGAAAGGACTTAAATGCGATTTAAAATTTGGTCTCAATCTTCTTGTTCCTCTATCAAAATAACTCGAATTAAAGTAATACAGGCTACTAGATGAAATCAGACATCTGCTATAGTACAGTTTTAGTATTGTGTAAATGTATTTATAGATTAAACAAGTATATAATACAGACTACATTTCCTCCTACATAAAGTCAAACATCTGTCTGTAGAATTGTATGTATTTATTTAATATATGAAGTATGTTTCTATACTAGATATTTATACAACCAATATTTATAAAAATATAAATCTATACAAAAACCTACAGATTTTTACTTACATGGAAGAAGCCCACAGATGTCTTAAATGCAGTCATCTGTAGAACAGCTACTACACTGCACCCTGGAACTGGCACTGCCTGCCACATCTTTTAAGTCAATATTTTTGACTTTGAGCCTTCCTCTGCAGCCACAGCTGTGGCTCACTGCACGTGATCCCACAGCTGTGGGCCACCCTCACAGCAGCAGGGACCACCTCTCATGATCCAGGTTGGTGCCTAAGGGCATTCAGCAACAGTCCTGGAACTTGCATTATTTGCTACCCTTCTGTCAGAGCTGGAACTTGATGCCATTTTTTATTGTTCCTAGGCTTTTCCAAAGATCTTCAGAAGGATCATATGAAAGAAGCCTACATGACATAATTAACCACTTCACAATGGTTTTGTGTTGGTGGCACCAGTTTTTATTATGCAACCATATCGCAGATAAGGTCACTTTAAAGTTGCTTTATAAAACAAATTGATTATTACATCCACCCACCAGGTAGATTTTACAATAACACAAACTGGCTGGCAGACTTAGTAACTCTCACTTATCAATCACAGTTAGTTACTGGCATCTGTCACTGCAGTAACTGTGTCTCCAAGTCTTCATCTACACAGAACTAACTGCCTGGTAAAGCAGAATCACTCTCTCTGATAGGTGTCAGTCACACTAACACAAGACTGACTTGCATGGATGTTTAGAGATGACTAAATTCAGAGTTTTGATGTCTGCCTTCCTTAGGTTCTTAAATCCTGTCAACCTGTCAAATATCTACCTAAGTCTCCAGGCTCACTCATAAATCTGATCCACAATCAACTGCACAAGTCTAGCAGATAGGTATCATCCTTTAAATTCCAGACAATCCTAACCACTAAAGCCACATTCTTTATTCCAGCAGTATAACAGGCCACTGTTTATAGGCATAACTCTTTTCAACATGTAGGAAACTTCAACTTATATGTAGAGTAGTGAGGAAAGTCATGTCAACACATTATCTATCATGAACTCTTCAGTCCTAGCCTTTAAGTCCCTACACAGACTAACCAGCAACTTCAGCCTCTCCAGGTTCTTATCTTCAAGCTATTCCAGGGCCCAAGCCCAGAAGAGATAAAAGACCATGTATAAGCATTAGGACACTGTCAGCAACTTTAGTCTCTTGGACAATAAAGCACATGGGAAACAAGATCTTACTTTGGGTTGAAATAATTATTCCAGGGAATTCAGTCCACTCATGAATAGCCACAATGTTTCTTTGCTTTACCTCCCTGATGGATAAAATCCTATATTTTAAATATATACATACAAAACATATATATATACACACATATGTATATATGTGTATAGATATAGCTGTATAAATATATATGTATAAAGATTACATTGAAACATTCCAATGCCAAGGGAAAAAAAAAAAAAGAATGTGTCTCTTCACTGATAAAAGGTATCTGAACAGTAACATTGAGTGCAAAACAAATCTCGTTGATTGTTCCAGGGACGTATCACCATTAAGGTATGTTAAAAGAAGAAAAAAAACCACCCCACACCAATTTCTTTCCTAAATACCTGGGTACATTTTTTTCTTGTTTCTTTCTGAGAGAAATTAGTGTATTATATACAGCATCCACCAGTGTCAAAACCTTACACCATGTAGTTTGATTACTGCACCAACCATGAAAGATTTTAAAGATTAGAAAAGCAATGGACTGTTTCCAGATCTATGGATATGAGAATACTGCCTATCAAATACATGGGTGGGTATAGAGGTAAAGATGATATGGCGACAAACACATAAAACAAGAGATTGTTAAAACTCCTCCTTCAAAAGAATACTACAAATAGACATGCCATAAACTGTCCATGCAAAAGTGTCCCAGAGAGCTAGATCCTTGCACATAGTGCAAAAAAATACAGCCACTGAATGCGACAGAGCCAAGGACTTTCCTGACCTTGCATTTTCCTATGTTTGTCACCAGCACTGGTGCCACTGTGGCTTCTTGTAGCACTGCCAAACAGCAGCAACCTGAAATAAACTGGGTGAGGCTGTTATTCAGATCCTGTAGGCAAGGGTGAAAACATTTCAAAGAAAGAAAGAAAATTACTTAATTTCATCTGAAAGAAACTGCAGATGGGAAAGGCAAACAGCAGAAGGGAAAGAACTGGAAGAGTCAAAGGTAAGAAAAAATATAATAAAAAGAAAAATAGTGTAATAAGTAAGACAATAAAAAACATCAGAAAGATGGGAGGAATCTGGAGAAAATAGATGAAATAGATCAACCTCCTGGCTCTTCCCAGAAGCAGTGTACTCTGTTATACAGAGTAAAATAACAATTGAAGTGGAATCCCACTGCAACATGACCCAAACATTCAATACTCCTAAAAGATGACATGAACAAAAGAACAGGTGTGTAACTGCTAAAGCACATTGCTCAGAATTCATGTGTCTAATCAATGTTTGCGATCCAAGAGATTATAAAGCCATTGGAGCAGCAGATGACCTCAGGCAAAAGCTGGCACCATGCCATTTCCCAGTACTGGAGTCCCAGATCCTCTGCACACCTCAGAGCACTCTCAGCAGCCAGAGGCACAAGGCTTAAGATAATATGAAACAGCAAGGTCAAGATGCATTTTAAAGCATCCTCATCTCTGGTGGATGGGAAAACTCCATCCCACATTATAGGGGAGAAAAGCCAGGACACTGTATAACTGGTTTATCAACTAGACCTAAACCTGACAGTAGTGCAACACATTTTAGTCTTGAGAGAATGAGCCTGCCTGTCTCATTTTCTTGCTTTAAGAGTCATGAACCTATTAGATCCTTATTAGAAACTTCCATAAACTTTACTGCAGTCAACCACTGCCTTTGAATACTGGGGCCAACACCAACACACTACCTGTGAATTACTGTGGCAACAACTAAACCTATACAAAATTGTGGGAGGCCACAGGTTAAATCACTAACAGTCAAAATACTTAAGCTCTGAGTATTTTAGAGAAGGGAATATCAGCTGCACACAGAAGAGGTCTTAAAGTGAGGCAAGATGAAGCCAACCTGTAAGAGACTGATCTTGAAGTCAGCTGTAACTTAAGCACAACTGCAAAAATGCCTCAGCATTATTTGGCTTTAGTGACTCAAGACTGAAGTGTCCTAGCTGCTAAAGACCACAATAATAAGGTCACAGACAATTCCACTGCTCTCTAGGGAAACACCTTATTATTTTCCAGAAATTCCTAGACCACCCACTCCAAAACAACTGCTTTGTTTTGGAGTGGGTGGTCTAGGAATTTCTGGAAAAACTATGTCTTTCCTCCCATCCCTTATATCGCTCTGTGTTTTTATTTTCTCTTCCTCATATCTTTTCCCCTCCACCCCCTTACTTGTTTCCTCCTATTCTTTCCCTCCCCTCTGCTTACAAGAGTTGATGAATTAAGGCACTCTGCCCTGTCTCCACACTAGCAATAAATCAGTAAGGAGCTGTTTGAAGCTTTGACATACCACAAGCTTTTTCCTTCTCCACAGGTAGTCACCTGACTCTCAGAAAAGTAAGAGCTGTATTTACACGAAGTCCAAATAACACCAGGTTTGAGCTCCGTAAGAGCTTTCTTTCTGGGGGGAAAGAGAAAAGCCTTAGAAGCTTGAAGCTAGAAACCACATGAAAAGATATGCAAAGTTACTGTGAAACTGAAAATAGGAGCAAGGGGAATGGAGCCCTAGTTCTGAGACACCTGGACCACCTCTCAAAAGGAAATCAAAACTGTTCTTCTTGCAGCTATGACAAATGCTTAGGGCATGCTGTATTTCCACTGTGCTTTGCAAGTCTCAGATGAGGAACAGAATACATGGGATTGAAAAATCCATCACAAACACATTCAAGGTGTCATTTCCATACTAACAGTGGAGTTCAGGTTTGAACAACAGCTCCCAGGTTAGTTGTAAGACAACTTATTTAAGCACCATCCCTTCCTATGCTAAATCTGAAATGCAAAGCAGATATGCTGCTGCCTGAAAGCAGCATTCAGAGTGGGGTGAAGTCTGGTTAATCTCCCTGTAGCTCTTTGTTCTTTTGACTCAGTAACAATCACTAAATTCCAGGTAGATATTGGTAATAGACAGCATCTTTCACAGCTCTCAGCGTGGACAAGTTCCAGGTCTCATGTCCCAGATCTATCCCTCAGACAGAAGGTTTCTCTTGTTCTGAAGGATTATCCTCCACAAACATTATTAAGAGGATGGAGAACCAAGAGAGCACATTTAATCAATAGGAGTACAAAGAATGTATTGCCAAAACACAGGAAAAGAGGAAGATTCTTCATAGAGTAAATCTTTATAAACGTGTTTTGTGTACTCATTACAATCACATGGAAAGTTACTTTTACTTTTTCCAAAACTATGCCTAAAACCAGCAACTCAAATGATAAGTCAGACAACTTCTCTCCCAAACCACCAGTTTCTGTTATACTGTTTCATACTGTGAAACAAACCACCACATGTGTTTCTGTAAGAATTCTGTCCCCTAATAATAAACCAAATAGCTTGAGCTATGCTAATTCAGCAGTGGGCTGAATTATATATCAGTAAATTTCCCCCCTCTCAAACACTGAAAAAAACTGATACAGCCTGCTCAGTATATCCTGCAGACAGGATCTAGTCTAATCAACACTAGCTACTACTCACTGTTTTTCTTACTAGTAGTATTAAATTTAAAAATAGATAAGAGAACAAAATATTGTTATCATTATTCATATCATCTAATGCTTTACATGATAAAAATTACAACTATCAGCTAGGACATTTTACAAGTCTTCTGACCTGACAAACTTGATGACTCTGTATTCAAATCCTTCTTTTTGCACGGTTCAAATCCAATTGATTATTCCCCATCATCCTCCATGAAGTTTTGTCCTTTTATCTCCTGTTGTTCTAATTTCCTCCTGCTTGAAGTAGCATGCCCTCTCCCCATCCTATCATCTATAGTACAGTTCAGTTCTTCACTCTCACTGTCTTAATAGGCAACTGTCTTCTCCTTTCCTCTCTGGGAAAGGGCCATTTTGCCTCTAACCACAATGTTACAAAATTTAATTATATTTTGGTCTATGGTAATATCTCAGCCATGCTAGCTTGATGAATAAAAGTGGTGTTTCTTTCCAAGTTTCATCTCACACACCCAAAATTCCATGTTCCAACTATGTATCTCCATGTCTTTGTGTGACAGCCAGCACATGCATGTGCACAAATATGTCACACAGGCCAGGGAACTTAAAGACAGATGTTTAATATAAAACAGCACTTGGATTAGGGATAGACGCTTATTTTCTCTCTCTCTTCTAAGTGATGGTCTGGTCAAGTCATTTAGCACAGGCCTTGCAAGGCCTTCAACAAACACAATCAAGGGTAAATTCTTATGCCAGTGGGAGCCACTAAGATTGCATGCACCAAAGAAAATAAAAAGTATCTGATGATTAGAACATCACCGGAGTTATAAGAAACAACTGATAAGCTCTTCTGCCCCAAACTTAATGCATAACTGAACAGCTCACAAAGCTTAGTCAGACAGACACATCAGCTGGTACCTACCACACCACATGGGCTGAGCAGAGAATGGGGGGATGAGTAGTGCATTAGCTGCCTGAGTACATTTTTTCCTGCACTTCTCCCTCTGCAGAGAATCAGCATATTCTCAGTACTCTCAGAGATACATATATTAGCCTCAACACCAGCCCCAATCCACCAGCTCTAATCCTTCACAGTAATATTACTGTTGCCCAGTAATGCTTCCAGCTTTGTTGCTGTTCTTTCCTCCCTCCCCATCTCAAAACAACATTTGCAGTACACACATATATAACCCTTGTTTACTGCAGAAAGCAGCAGCACATGGCAGAGACTGTGCCTAACACAACCACACAGGAAGAGATACCAAAACCAAAGGCTGAGGGCACATAGAGATAACTGTAAACATAACAGGGAAGGAGCAAAGAGCACAGAATCACCACAGTGATGGAAATGCTTCCTTCAGGGCTCCCCTTGTCTAGGTAACAAATACAGCAAGTTACAGACCTCCTGATTTTGGAACACATGCAGACAAATGCTATTGGGATTTCCTCTGTACCACTTTGTACACTTGAGGACAGCTCAAAAATCAATAGGTTGGTCTCTGGTTTATTACTTCTAGTTTACATTTCATTTTCTCCTTTTACTTATGAATAATTGTAGTAAATTAAGACTAAATATTAAATTTTAGCACTTGAACTATAATTTCCTTCCTCATTTACAACAAAACATTAAGAACAAGTTACTGAAAGTTCTACAGTGGCAAATCACTTTCCCTACCAATTAATTCATTTAGTAATGAATATGACAAAGAACTTCTTTACTGTGGAGGTAACTGCACAGGAACAGGTTTCCCAAAGAGGTTATGGAGTCTCCCTCACTGGAGAAATTCAATAACTGCTTTTTTCAGACATAACTGATGTCCAAGGTAAAAGGCTTGACATAGATATTTTAGATAGGGAAAAGCATGTTTTCAAAGAACTATTAGCCTTTTCCTGGATCTTGTTTTTGTGGGACAAGCTTTAGTTACCTTTTTAGTTACCTTTTAGGTAATGGACATAGGCTGATCATTTGTACCTGTGGAAGGAGCTCATTTTATGAAGTGACTTAGTAAATATATTGTGTATGTTAATGCTTTAGATATAAGCATCACTGCTTTATTTCCTTCTTTAGGAAATAAAGTTACTTAATTCTGATATTTTTCCCTTCTTCTAAAAACCATCAGGACTCACTGAAAAAGCTCTTTGTTTGATTTTTTTTTTAAAGCTTCTCTTTATAAACCCCTAGAATAATAGCCACAAGCTTAAGCTGCCCTAAAAATGCTTTTCTCCTTGCCAGAATAAGTCCATGCAAATTTCAGTCACTTTATGCAGCAAACCAGGTATCTCCACTGGGAAACTGAAGAGTAAGTAGGTGTTTTCTATCCTTGTGCCCAGCTTTTCCTTGTGCTTTCTGCTAATAAGCAGGTCAGCACTATGAACCACAAGATGTGCAGCGAGGGCTGTGTCTCAGCATCCTTCCTGCCCATGTACATGAGCACATGAAAGTCACAGACTGAGCAGGATGCAGGTGGTTTGTACAGGTACAAAACCCAAACATGCTCCAATGAATGTTCAGCATGGGGTGTATCCTGAACACCAGGACCAGTTGCAACATCTGTGTTAATTTGAGGAAGGGGTTAATATAGTCTGGGAATGCTAGGAGATGATGCAAAATGCTAGCAGGCAATTCCTCTCTTGAGTAGGCTGTCATATTCACTGCATGCCAAATCTACAGCACTTATTTAAAGCATTTACGTACACAATATATTTCCCTAAGCCACTTCATAAAATGAGCTCCTTCCACAGATACAAAGGACCAGCCTATGTCCATTACCTAAAAGGTAACTAAAGCTTGTCCCACAAAAACAAGATCCAGGAAAAGGCTAATAGTTCTTTGAAAACATGCTTTTCCCTATATAAAATATCTATGTCAAGCTTTTTATCTTGGACATCAGTTACACTTGAAAAAAACCTTTTCAGGAGCTTGACATATACTCATAGGGGTACTCAGAACAGTCCCAAACAGTTTATTAACAGAAATCAACTGCAAGTTCTCTTATGTTTGCATGGTGCACACTGCAGTGAAGCAGAGGTTTCAGAAGTTTACATCAATACAAACAAGCTGTAAGACAAACTCAACTAATATCAATAGCCTTGGTACTAAATTCTCTGTCTCAGAAAAGATGAGTAGCTGAATTTAGTGAGCAATCATTTTCTGCAGAGTTGTTTGAGCATCAGGAAGTATCCTGATACAATATTTGTCTGAGCAGTTCTGTGATTCCTGTAGCTTCCATCCCTTTCTATACAACCCAAAAAAAGCAGACCAATCAAGTCAACATTAAAATAAGTAATAAAGAAAATAAAAAGGCTTTTTTCTTGAAAAAATTATGACTAAAAGGCTGAATTAAAAATGGCAGGCAAAGATACTCTATCCTTCCCAGAGGTCAAGTGTACATTTCAGATAGTAGGAAACTTTCCAAGTTCAACTCATGCTTTCCCAAACCAAACAAGACACAAACCACAGAAGCCTGCCCTCTTTCCAGCTGCTGAGAAGATCACAGATGAGGTTGTTCATTATGGTCCCAACCAAGTAACATGGTACACACACCACCACCCACCTCTTCAAACATACCTCTATTTAAAGGGAATCCACTGTACTATTTTTTTTAAAAAGTTCTGTAGTTGTTACTTTTTCCTATTTACTTTAGTGCTTTTATGTTCCGGACGTTGTGGAAAAAAAAAAGCCAGAGGTCTGATGCACCAGTTTAAAATAGACATTTGGAAAGGAATTAATGCAGGGGTTCTAAATCAAACAGCATGGATTACAACCCACTGTTTAAAATTAGATTTTGTGGTTGGTTTTTATATATTCCTAGTAACTAACTCAATCTGAGTGCTCTTTCTTATCTGAAGTTATTGCATCTAGCCATCAAGGAGGTCAATAATAGAAATTTATTTTAAATATGGCTAATAATATTCTTAAATATAGTCTACTATATGACTGAGCTGTGTCATAGCCCTTAAGTCATTCTCTAGGTTTTGGGGTTGGTTTTTTTTTTTTTTGATCAAAGGACAGTAAATGCTTGACTAGGACTTAAAAGTTTGACATGCTATTGGGATTAAATAGTTGTCAATATAAAAACTATACAGGAAAAAAGAAAGCTTTCAGGAAGGAACTAAACTTGGAACATCTTTGAATTCCTATTGCATGTTTAATGACAAGAACCCACCACCAAAGAACAACTGTTCAACCATCAAAGGTATCCCACGTTTCTGTTCTGAAATCCTTGGGTAACCTACATTGTCTACTAACAGAGTATTTTGTCCTAGCTAATTGGCAAAGGCAGCCCTTGATTTTCCTTCCAGCAGGAAACCAATTAAATAGATTCAAGAGCAAAGTGGTGCTACTTTAAAAAAAAAAACAAGAGGGAAGAGCGCAGGAACTGGCTGCCATTCTTCAAAAGAGTTGGAGCAAGCCATTGCTTTAAAAACTGGACACAAAGCAGTTCGTCTCCTTTATACTGGTGAGCACAGATGGGAGCAAGAGCACCACAACTTGAACCAAGGTGCTTGGTGGGCTTCACAACTCACTTAGCTGGGAAAGGCTAGAGCAGAGCAGTGTAAGAAGACCCCATAATGCAACAGAATAAATTCAGGGTTTTTTTTAAGCCACACCAAACTCTGTTCTAGATCGAGAATAGGGAGGATTTAGCATCACTCATAGTGGACCAACTGTAAGCCAAGTTCTTTATAAACTCTAAATCTGTGAAGTCTAATAGCTGAAGTCATACAGTTAAGTTAATGAGGAGTTTGGGAATATGGCTGACAAAACAACTAGGCCAGTAACTACCAGTACATTCATAATGCACATATCTGTACTTGAAAAGAACAAAAAACCCCAAACCCCACTAAAGAAGACCCATGGGAAACTGAAAATGAGAAGGATCTTTAGACTAGGAATCATCCAAATACTAGATTTAAAAACATATAAAGCAAAGGCTGACCACATGGGGCTTCTAACCATGTAGTTGTTAGAAATTAATAAAAGTAACTAACCACTTGTGAAAATAGCTAAAACAGATTTAAAAAGTATAAAAAATAATTGAAGCACTATATAAAGAAACTAATTATGGACACAGATAAATGGCACTAGAGTAAGAATTCAGAGTGCTGGGCAGAGATCTCTTCACCCAGGTGCTGAACAGCAATGCAGGTTCTCACACGTGGACACAACTCTTTAATACTGAATTAAACTGAGCTTAACTTCTAACCACAGATCTGAACCACCTGAGCTGGCTTGAAGAAGATGTACAATACCTGCTAGTGACCTGAAATAACCAGCAGGTCTGGGTTCTTGCAAAGACAGCAGTGGTCAGAGAGTTAGCAGATGGAAAAAGCAGACAAAGTGGTATGTAGTGCATAAGACAATATAATTATCTTGTGACACAGACAGTTTGTTCTCTCTCCTGCCTTCCCAACTAATACTCAAAATGAAATGTTTTCTTCTGTGGAGACTGGTTTTGCTGTTTGGTTAAAGAAAGCAGTGTTGAAAAGTAGCTGTTGGGCTTGGAACAGCAAGCACTGAGGTTTGAGAGGGCTCCCAAGTGCTTGGAGAAGTTCTTTCCATAGCCCCTGAGAAAACCAGCTTGCTTGCACAACTCAGCTTATGCCTGACAGTCCAGTCACCAACCTGCTTCCTCCTCACCCTTGAACTCAAGGCTTGACAGAAATGGGAACCAGCATCTCAATTTATAACAGAAACATTAAAAGGACTGCTGAATAATATGGCAAGCTATAAAGGAAAGGGATGAAGTGGGATGAAGCTCCCTCTCTGAGAGCCAGATCTCTGTAGCAGCCTCATTCCCATTGGCAGTTCTTATTCTGCAGTGCTACTTCAAGCCAACCTGCAAATTTTATAGAAAAGTGAAACCGGATTGAGACATGCAAAACGCAAGCCAGAAGAAAGCAGGAAGAGCTGAATTTGTAACTGCTGGGGATGGGAGGAAGATTTAGTAATACTGACATGACAGGAAACACAGAAAGAGCTATCAATCCTTGTTAGGATCAATGATGAAAAGGAGAATGGAAAACTGATCAGAGAAAATTAGAGGCTCCACTTTAATGTCTGAACCTAGGGACAAGAAAATTTCTCAAGCACTACTGTAATGGAGTTGGGTACATTGCATTAAAGAAATAGAAAAAGTGGAAGAAAGCTTGTGAAAGCTTAGGAATTGACTGTTATGCAGCAACAAAATTCTTTTGCACATGACAAAAAAATTGCTGCATGGTGTGCAGTGGTTGCTTAACATTACAAAGGTCAAAGTACACAAGAGCAGACAATTGTCTTGACTTGTGCCTCTTTCTCTGCTTCATACATTGCCAGTACGTTCCAACACATTTCATATATTTGCTGTAGTCAGTGTCCTCTATTTCCTTTCTCATGCACTGATCTGGAGAAAATGAACCATCCCTAACTCCACTAACTCTTGCAATCCCCTCTTAATAGAAAGGTGATTAATTTTACAGAACCTGGAACAAACTACAAAGAGCCAATGCTACATATACATAGCATCCATATAAAAAGTAAACATTCAGAGCCAGACTTAGTTCTACAAACTTCTAAAGAGGTGAGAAATAACTCCTAGTTAGGTTTTGGTATATAGTACAACCCCAAAATGCTCCTATGTTAGAAGCTAACACTGGTTCTAAAAAAAGCCAGCCTGCAACAAAAAAACAACAAAAATGCAGAAAAACCAAAAAACCTTCAACATTTGAAACAAAGTCTCAGAAATGTAACCTACAGCTATTTATTTCAATAGGATGCTAAGTTCTTCTGCAGCACCAGAGGGGTACTCAAAACTAAGAATTAAAAACCATGAAGGCTGAGAAGGCCGTGCATCGTCAGAACCACTTCCATGTTGATCTGAGCTAGCCCTGACCCAACATATAAACACAACCAGGAAAACAAAGAAATGCAGATGGCTTTAGAATGAGCAGAGATGGTTTACTTTTAAAAATCTGCATACTGATAAATATTTCCCATCTTCAAACCCTTCTTTATTAGTGGGAAAGATTTTTGTTACTAAAGCCAATAAATACATTTAGTTTTTCATCTTGTTTCATGAACTACAATTAAAAAGAAATTTTACTTTGTAGCTGACATCACAGAATGAGTTGGTCACCTCCCCAATGCAATTCCCTCCTCATGTCACAGGCTGAAAAAACACTTTGACTTTTGTGGACAGATACTTACATCTCTATTAAATTTTATTTTAGTGACCAGTTTCCTATGTTGGACTGAGCCAAGTTGTGAAGTTGTGCCTTTGGCTACTGCTATAATACATAACATGATAATGATGATTATGATAATAATAATAATTCAAATTATTAATGTATCACTAGACCGTGATCACCCACTTGTCACTAAATTATGGTACAATGATTCAGTTTATATAGGTCTCAACTGTCACTAAGGTTACAGACAGCTACTTAGAAAACATCTTTATTTGAAGCAAAGCCAAAATATTGTGATTGTTTCCTTCCACAGTGAAATATTAGAACTATTTTAAGGTTGTAAACAATGAGACAAATTATCAACTTTAATAGAAAATCTGACAATTTCAAGCCAACACTAGATCATTAGAGGAGAATTTTGCATTTTACTGGCAAACTCTGACTTTCCCCATCTGCTCCCTTCTCTCCCTACTAATGAGCAGGAGCAAGCTATGAAAGCATGTCTAAAGATGACAAGAGCACAAACCTGTCTAGATGCTTAGGAAAGATCAATGAGCTGTCCCCCTATGTTCACTATCACACAGACAGGAGTGGCAGGGTCTTGCCTGCCAGACGAGGAAAATCAGAGGGCAATGCTTCTCTGCTTTGTATTAATCCCCAGAGCTATGTATGGTATGTTCTTGTTCTTTACACAAATACCTCATGATCATCTGTATGCCACAAGTATTTTCCAATACAGATCTCTGCCAGGACATGCTCCATTTCAGTAATCCCTTCGAGTCATTTCAGTGAAACAGGGTTGGAAGGCAGCAGAAAGATTCAAGATCTCAAGGCACATTTTAACTGTATTATGTTCACAAGATGTCAGAGCTGCCCTCACCCTGATCGAAGGCCAGGAAAAATCACAGAAGTTCACAGTTGTTTGACTTTTGCCAGAACATATCACACTCAACTTCGATTTCCACTTGTTAGATGAACTGAAGAAAAGACTGACCAGTTATGCATGCTTTTCCAAAACAATGGACACAGCTCCTGAGAGTACATTACACACGTTTTTCCCCTCATTTCAGAAAATGGGATATATGGTGCCTGGAGAAGCTTGAGGATCTTTAGAGGCACCACAGCAGGAAACTAAGCAAACAGCAAGGTGAGAAGAGAACAAGCTGCACTGCTGAAAGAACACAGTGGTGAATGGGTGCAAAGGCAGATCACTATGCCTGAAGGCATCCAGGAGAGGGATGGAGAGCTGAAGGAAGGGAGAGAGAGGCAGAGGGGCCTTGGATCATTTAGCTTCCCACATGGAAATCAAGAAAAGATATGGTCACTCCCTGAATACCCACGATGCAGGGTAAAGTACGTCACTAAATGGGAAAGGAACTATTTCAAGAAATCATTGACCCCAAGGACAGACATGTGTAAACTTGCCATTTCCCACTTCTTATAAGGATTTTCTTAAAGTTTCAAAGTATCAGGAATGAATGATATGTTCCTAGCCCAGCTTGCTAAAAGTAGGAAAAATGCTGATTACTTGTAAGTTGAAAGTTTATAAAAGGATTAACTATGTGAGAGACACTGTGAGAGACAAAGAAAAATCTTTCTGCTTCTTTGTATTTAAATTTTAAATCAAACAGTTAAAGAAAAAAAACAATAAAACTGTAAATTTATTTTTTAACCTCAACTTTTTTTAAAGCAAGGGATATGAAAGACCATATCAGACATTTTGGTTTTAAAATAAATGTTATCTCTTTTCTTTCCCCCTACCATTTAGGTTTTCTGCTTGTAAAAAAAGATGTGAAAATACAGACTTTTCCACTTAGTACTAAAAATGGAGCAGAAAAAAAGGAAGACAAAAATATTTCAACCAGCTACATAATTAAGAAGTACTTCTTTATATTAAGATATGTTACTCAAGCAGAGCATACATATTGTTACGTTGAATCTTCAATACTTAAAATACAAGCCAATCAGAGAATGGTTATATTTTCACAAGAGGTTTTTCCTGTAATGAAAAGGAGTCAAGTAAGAACACTACACTTCGATAACTAAGCTAAGAACAAAACTTTCAAAGAAAAAGAGGGAAAAAATTGTACAGTCTGCTAGTCAATAAGTATATGACTTCTTAGTACAATTTCCAGAAAAAGAATGTGGGCAAAAGCAGTGTCGCTTGGAAAAATGGAAAACTACCAACAGCAAGTCACAAGCTCAGACAAATAAAAGAAATCTAAAAATGCCATTATTTCTGCATGTAGCCATATATTAGAGCAAGCATAATGCAGAACTTGCAACTCTAGTGATATTCACAGGATAACCTTTTCCAAATCACAGAGAAATAAATAGATTTTCATTATTTAAACAGAAGTTCTGTTGCCTTCTAAAAGATCTGAAGATAAATATGTGCTACATTTTTTGTTTGACTGAAGACACATTTACCAGTTATATCAGTAGTTTGCTATGGAGTACATATAAAAATGGAGCTATCTCAGAAAGGAAATAATTTTATTATCTCACTCCCTTATTTGGAGTGGGAACATATGGTGTACATGGGAAACAGAACTATTAAATCAAAAACCATATATGAAAGCACAACAGACTCTGTTACAGAGATGAAGATATATTTTTACATGTGTTTTATACATATATATATGCACATATATATTGTACGTAGAGGTTTAAAAGTGAAAGCCTAGTAAGCCCATTTTAGGTGGTATGATTAAACTGTGCTTTGAGGATTGCTATCAAACAAGTCTCTGTGACTTGGATTTTGCTAGGAAGCTAATTAGAATGCAGATTTGGTTGTTTTCCTACATTTCTTTGGTAAATGAACCAACCCTTTCCATGTTAGAGCTCCATAATTAAAAGCAAACTTTGACAAATTCCCTCCTCTTATACTACCCCAGGCTATGTGGCTTCCACTTTTATGGGGAACCACAAGAGCAATTCCAAAGACTGTAAAACCCATCTCTCAGGCATATTTTTCCCCTCCCATGGCTTCTGTTGGCATCAAAGTCCTACGAAAGTGTGGCTGCATTGAAAATTGCATCTGTCTGTGCCCCGGCCAAGTGTTATCAAGACAGTCAAGGCAAACACCTACCACAACAATCTCTCCTTTGTCAGTCACAGGGATCCCATGAGAAAGCACCAACCAGTCTACGATTTTGGTAGTGTTAGACAAGTCTGAAAGACAAAAGATAGGGGTCACACTTTATTTCAACTGACTGTATAAAACCAGAACTAAGAGTTCCATTTTGCCAAGCAGCTTTTAAATTGTGTGATAGCAAATCTTAGCAGGCAAAATTTCATGGTGGACTTGGCAGAGCAGAGTTAGCGTTGGACTTGACCTTAGAGGTCTTTTTCAACTAAACAATTTTATGATCTATGAATTCAGAAAACAGCAATTGGCAGAGTCCTACTTTCACTGCAAGCTATTTACCACTTTTCAGATTTATCCAAGAGTGTTTTCTCTCAGAAATAAACCATCATCTGAGTTCCTTTCCAACAAATACTCATAAAACTTATTTACTCAAACTTTGTATGTAGATTTTAAACACAAAACCTGACACTTGTTACCAAATATAAAAAAAAATGCAGCTAGGAAAAAGTTTATAGCCAAACACACAAAATTCTTATCTTCCTTATTCATCTTAAGTTTTAAACAACATGTTTTTTAAAAATATTTGTAATTATTGAAGTATGGCTTAACATTAAAAATTCCTAAAAGTAAGCATTTAATTTCTGCAACATTTTCATCCTCCACTGATTTCCATTTAGAGGGAGATGTGATAGGGGAAAAATATCTATCATACTTCTAGAAAAAACAAACAGTAATTACTGTTACTCAGGCAACCAACGTTCAAAAAAAGCTCAGATATATGTACTCCAAAATTCTAGGCTACTTATCAGTTATTCAGCCAACAGCTGTGTCATCAAAACAAGGTTCCCCCCCCACTTCTTCCACATCCTCCTCACTTCCACCTTCCCCCCTCCTACTTCTTTAAAGCAAATCTTGCTTGAAAATTAGGAAAACTGACAAAAATTGTTATTGCCCTCTTCCTAAATTATCTTGACCTTTCAGGAGGAAAATCAAAATCTATTTTCATCATTGTGTATCTACTTGTAAAATAAGAACACTCTTTCCTGTACCTTGGGGTCAGAAGGTCCATGGCATGTATCAGACTGTGAACCTGAACACTACAAATCATTACACATTTTCCAAGTACCCGGACAGCAAGATAAGAAGCTTTTACATGGACAACAAGTACTGCCTGGGCATACAACCTGCCTTGGGCTGGAAACCTCGAGAGATTCACCACTTTCTCTAATGGCAGGAAGGGTAATTTACTGGGTTTGAAGAGCTACAGTTGTTCACCTTTCCATTTAGCTCTTCAGACAGTGTTTCTAGTTATGCTTATCACTCTCTAAATGGGAGGAGGAAAATAAATTGAAAAAGGAAAGTAAAAGAATTGAGAACAACACACCTTCGTATCAAGGTAGCTAAGATGTTCAGTCTCTTGTACAGTCAGGGTATGGTTAGTGCTTAAGCTGCTTTCAGACTCATTCCCTAAAGCTCTACCACAGATGTTTTTCATTTCTTGTGCCAGGTCTCCTTTTTAGCACACAACTTATTCTGGGCCAGCACTCTTAGTCATTGCATCAGCTTCATCTGACTTATGCATCTCCTAATCTCTTTCTTCCTCTTAAAACCTTGTCCTTGCCAGCACCTTGCTCAGCACTTCACTAACCACTCTACCAGCACCGCCCTCCTGGGGCCCTGTCTCCCACTTCTATCTTGGAAAGGCAGGAGGGATCCTGAGGAAACAAATAGTTTTTATCAGCAGTGTTTGTCACTCCTCCTGTTTGCTCCTGGGCAATCTCTTCCAACACCAAAAATTCCGTTTATCCTCTCTACAGAAGGACCTCATAAATTTACCTCCTACTCCAAGTCTCTCTCTCTCTTTATCCAAACTGGAAATTTCAACCCTTCTGACATTTCCTTGGACTTATCCAGCTATTAGGTTAAGCTCTACACAGATGGACAAACCACTTATCTCCCCTCCCATACAAACCTTCCCAAGAGGCTCTTATTAAATAGACAGGATCCTGCCAGTCCCCCAGCCTGCAGGCTGAACAAGACTTCAACAAGAAGTTGTGTGTCTAAATCCTGTAGAAAGAACATGCATATAATGTACATAAAATGCAGTCTTTTTTCTGATCTCTTAGACAACTAAAATGGTTATACTGGTGTATAAAATTGTATCCTTTTCTCTTGAAAGATCTACCTCCTTTTCTCAGGCTTCAACCAAGTGAACCCAACTTCGAGAATTTCTGAAAGGACATAATCAATGGTCATCTCCTACACATGCCACTGGGCTATTTTAACTCTTTTATTGCTATTTAATTCATGTAAACTCCCCCCCCATCCCAAATGCTTTTCCCATCATTTTAATAAGCTTCTCAGTCTTCTCTGCATTTTCTCTTGATCATTTTTTACTAGTGTTTTTGAATCCATCAGCAACAAAGCAATTCATCTCACAAGGATGATCTGACTAATCAATCTATTCAACATTTATTAGACATTTGTCTTTGGATGACATGAAGTCTGTATTAAAATTATCTGGACAGAAATCCAGTAACTACTAACAAAAATGCAGGTGGAAAAAAAAAAAAAAGCAGCTGCTCACACTCCACCCTTTTCATATTACATCACTTCCAGGAATTTTTTCACCACTAATAATTATTGTGGCTCTTTCTATACCACGCAAAGGTTTCAAAAGACTTTTAAAGATGTAAGAACTAGGATCAGATACAGAATTTGAGTGTTATTGTCATTAGTGATACCTCTACCATGCCAGGAGAAAAATGCTTATTTTATAAATCCCATCAACCAAGGATTAAATTAGCCCTCTCTCCTCTTCCTATAACGGTGCACTGATACCTTAAGAGTTCTGTATTCAGCTTGATCCCTACACTTTTGCAGAGTTTTCCAGGATGCAGACTCTCATGCTTCATGTCTGGAAAACTTTTTACCAAGAAACCTAAACAGCTACATCCTGTATACGTATCTTTGGTTTTACTAACCAAAAAGAAATAAATCATTGCTTGTAGCTCCTTACTTATTAGAATCTGCTAAAAAGCATAATTGGATGCTTTTTTTTTTAAGCTTTTGTCTTCGAAACAAAAATGTTAAATGGTGTTTTGCCTAGGCCCAGTCCTGGAATATTTTGATTCTCAGTTTATTTCCCACAAATACATATCTACTTGCTTATATTTTACAGCTGGCTGCTGCTCCATTCACCTAACAGGCTGTGCTGATGTGCTGTGATGGTTTTCCCAACAAGAAGGCTGCATTGTACAGAGCCACAAGCTGACAGGCAGAAGAATTAAGAAACCTGCATCAGTCTCAGCACAGGACCCGTGGCAGATGTGGAAAGAAAGGCTATGGGATCTACTCTGTATTTGTGTGACAGCCCATCATCTGTTTTTTTGTGTCAGCCAAGAGTAGCCAGGAGGCACAAATGGCCGTGAACTCATCTCTCTCCACTTCATCCTGTCAGAGCTTATGATGCAGCTCACAGCCCGGCAGCCACAGGGTCCAAGGACAAACGCTAAAGGGCACATGGGAAACAGGATGAGGTTTGACAGGTTATATGCACAAGAAGGAATTTCAGCTTTGGATTCTCACTTTACATATAGTGGTGACAACTTGTGATTATGCAAAACATGTCCAAAACCAGCCTTCTTAGCTTTGTCAGGACACAGCATTTCATAGAGTCCTACACTGTCAGCTGCACTCACAGGGGGAAGGGACACGGGGTGAAAGATGAAGTCCCTCAGCAATGCCAGCTCCTGCAGCAGCCAGGGGCACTACACATTGATCAAAGGGAAACTCTGCTGTGCCAGGTATTTACAGGCCACAAACAAACTGAAGCCCTGTGCCAAGGAGACACAGGGTTACATCCTGGAAACTTAAGCAAAATTTAAGTGTACAGCTTAGAGTAGAGAGAAGCACTTAACAACTCTGGGTTAAACTCCTTGCTACACAGTGCCAGCTTAAGTATGCTGTTACTCAAGCCAGAAGATGAAATTCCCATGGATTCCCTGAAGCAGAGTAGGAAGCTACCCACCTGCCACAGTCCTTCCCCTCCTTCCCTCTGGTTTACATATCCCACATCATTTTCTCTTGACAAGTGCTATTCAGGTTACCATGGCTGAACAGCTATTTGACTGGCTGGTTCCCAACTGAGGTGCTTTTCATCAGATCAGATGTGGGAAGCTCTTTAAAGGCTTTTTAGAGAAAGCAGCTACATGATTTCATAAAGACAGAAAAGCTCAAAGCACAGTGATAAAAAGGCATTTTAATAGATCCATTCATACTAATACAGGAGATACTGTATGCTGAAAACAGGGAAATATAATACATTTCTAGCATGATAGGCCAGAAGATTTAATTGCTAGCTTTGCTTTGAACCTGACAGCTATTACTACTCCACTAACTCTTGGATGCACTTCTAAAGAAGCTTTGTCATTTTAGATTTTTTAAGAAGAGATGGTTGGATTTAACTATCAGGTTTATTATAATATATATAATAGAAAAGCACACAGAATTAAGCCTTCATGAGAAGACAATTCTCCACCACATACACACCTGCTTATTAAAAAGCTGGAATGGAAAATGTCTTCCTTGTATTTATTTTTCCCTCCAATGAAGAACAAACAATCAAAACCTTTGGTTAAAATAATGAAATCACGATTTCATATTCATTTTACAGGATGAGCTTTTCTAAGCCTTCCAGAAGATCCCCAAATGCAGAAAAGTTGACTAAATATTGTATGCTTTCCTATAAAAAAGCAGAGGTAGGCATATCACACCATTTAAAAAAATAATATAATTGGGTAGGGGAAAAATGCTTTTCCTTTGTGGCTAGTCTAATTTCCAAGGGAAAAAATGTAAAAATAATTTGACCACAATTAGGGTCTGAATGCAGTGTAAAAACAGTCTAAATTTTGCAACTTTCTCATAATTGTATGAGAACATAAACCCACTTTTAATTTCTTCATTTGCAAATATTTTTTAAATTATTGTCCACTTACAGGTACTAGAGAGAAATTAAACTAAAGAGGGTCTAAGGTTCAGTCTGACCTAGAAATCAACACAGACTTAACCTGACCTTATTTTGTCAGTCAATCAAAAATGGACCAAAGTAGTTGCCCATAATCTCAGATACATTGAAACACACAAGGTATTTGACTGACAGAAAAAAAAAGAAAACAATCTTTTTCATTTTGAAGACCCTAGATCCACATTCCTTCCTTCTTGAAACTTGACCACACAGGAGATAGACTGAGTGAAGTGAAACACACCGGGCAACTCCTTTCAGGCTACAAAGTGGCCACACAACACATGGAGAGGCACAGATGTGAACTGAGGTGCAACTGCATTTTGAACAGCCTAAACCAGATGGACTGACTTGGCAATGGCTCCATCACTTCGACTGGCAGTGAGCTGCACAGCCAAAATAAAGGCAAAACAGGAGGCAAGAAGAAATTGATACAATGGCATTATCCCAAGGCATATGCTCCCTGTAACCCTGGAACATTTGGGGATAGTCTCCCTATGCCTGTTGGATGAAAACTGTCTCAAGGTGACTGTCAGTACTCTTCTATATCTTGTGCCATATCAGACATTTCTATCAGTTAAGAGAAGGCTACGATTCTTGGATGGAAAAGGGATTACATATGCAAATTACCTTCGGGTTTTTTTGCCTCAAGTTTTCCATGGACTCTCAAAACTAAGTCAACTAACCAACACCCCCTCCTAACACATACAGAACACAGGGACAGCCTGTAAAAAGAGGGAAAAGATCCAAATAAGAATTGTCATGAAGGAAAATACAGCTCCACATATAGAGCACACAGCCCCTTCCCTGTGTGCTCATTTATGACAAGGCATGCAATGCTGCAAATTCATAACACCACAGTAGCCAAAGGCCCATTCAACCTGGCTGCCTTCATGGCTAACACCAGACAATCCTCTGAGAGGGTTCTTTAATAATTCTCATCACATAGCACTGCTCATTCATTGGTGGGCACATCAAGCCTTCCCACTTAAAAGTTCATACAGTTTAAGATGTACCATCAGATGTCCAATATTTGTTCATTTTGGGACAGACTGCCCCAAAGCCACTCTTTGCATCTGCATACTTTGCATATGTGGTACTTCCCTGGAATAGATGACATCAACAAAAGTATACTGCATTGAGAGGAAAACTACTGTATTTACATTATTGCTTTCTAAGGAGTTCATATCTTTTTTTCATTGATAGTTTCATTATACTCATTAACTGCTAACATCCACAGAAAATGTCAACATTCAAATCCAGCAAATATTTTTGGAAATAATTTGTGCAAAGTATCCCTATTTCAAAATATCCTCATTTCCTTATTTCCATGTACTGAATGACTGCTGAGTAGGAAGAAGAATATGGAGGAGAAGAAACTGGAGGAGGCTTTTTGTATTATTATTATTATGAAAAGTAACTTGTTTTAAAGAAATATGAAAGCAGTATATTCAGGAAAAAAGTTCTCTGCTAAATGAGGGAATTTTTTCTGATCCCTGCAGACTTTCCATCACTGTCTGTGTGTAATAGTTTTAAATGTCAGGAGCCACCTCAATTAAAGAGAAAGTCAAATTGGCACTTAGACTCCCCTAAGAACATAATGATGCAATCACAGAAGGTTCTGTTACAAAGCCCTTTTGAGCATTCAACAAATGCATTAAAACATGATGTGCTTTACCTGATGCACATACTCAAAAATGAAGTGACCATATAAAATAGGAACACAAGTCTTCAAAATTATTCTTTAATTTCTTGTTACAGCATTTACTGTTTTCAGGTAGGGGAGTTGTACATATTTTCATTGAATGAACAAAATCAAAGCCTGATGAATGTCTGGGAACAATCTCCTTGAGTAACCTTTGATTTTCTCCCACTCAAGCACTGAAACAGTTGGAGAGCAAACACAAAGACTTTAGCTAATATGAAAAACCTACGCTCAGGTCTACAGCTCCCACAAAGAGCATTTCCTACACATTTCTAGGAAGACCTATTTGCTGATGATCAGATACTAACTTTCTGCAGCCTCTTGGCAATTTCCAAGAGCTCAGACACATACCATCTTTCATTTAAGCCTGCTTGTTTGAAGTTTCTTTGACTGTAAAGATTTATTTTTTTTTAATGAGAATGACTTCCTCTCTTTCCTGTAAAACTCCAGATACTGTCAATTCTTCATAACCAGCAGGGCTGGATAAGTCCCACGTTAAGGCAATCACATAGAAACTCCCTTGTTATTGAGAAAACAAGAAGAGCTTCACATTAGTTGAGGTAATTTTGATAGGACATCCTTATGTGCACATATTGTTTTACCCTGGAACTCTCTAGGTTATAGTTCTAGTAACATCCTGTCCAGCACAGCACAAAAAATGTTTTGTTTTGCAAGGTTTTTTGTAGGTCTTCTTCCCCTCCAAAAATAGCACCATCTTTGCCCTTCCACAGTTCAAGATCAGAATTGGTTGAGTGAAAATAGCACAGTGAAAATACACTGTTATTTCAATGAAAAGGATGGATTCAGTCTCATGGGGTGAGAAACAAAGCTGCACGAGACAAGATACTAAGGTGAAAGGGAAAAAGCAGAGAGATCCTCACTGCCCTTGCAGCAATCCCTCCTGAAGCTGCCACTAACAGCAGTGTTGCCAGCCAGCAAAATGGTACATCACTATTATTAGCACAATGAAGGGGCACGATGGTTTGACTCTTCCTTATATTGGCAGCTGTGGTGAATCATCCCATCCAAAAACAACTATTCCTGTTAATAAAAGTTACAAGGACAAGCCTGTGCTGGTCTTAAGTCCAATACAGTAGAATCATGGAGAACAGGAAACAAAATCAAACCAAAGAAACACCCAAAAAACCTCATGCAGACCCTTCAGAGAAGACAGAGCAAAACAGCAAACTTCCCAAAAAAGAGCAGCCTATGAAAACACATTTATCTGTAACTATAAGAAAGCTTCACAGCCATAGTCTAAATTGAAAAGCAGGGAACAGAGTCAAACATTATATTTCATTCAAATCTGTGAACTTCAGCTTTCTAAGGAGCTAATGGAAATGTGAAGTGACTGATGCAAATATTTAGCACTAACTGACAGTTGCTAAAAAGACTATCACATTCTTTGGATTCTTGAGTTGTCTATGAATTTGTCATACCTTGATTTTTGACTAAATGTGTAACATGAACTGAAGCTAGAACTACCCTGTTGCTCCCTCTGAAGTGAGATTTTATTTTTAAGAACAAAAGAGTAGACAAGTGGCTTATCACACTCCTAGTGACTCTACAGATACAAAGAGGCTAAGACAGTAAAACCACTAAGAACTATTATATTTCACCTTCAATAAAAGCCAGTGGTAAAACCTTTAAGAATGGATTTTCAGACATAAATCCATGCAGCCAATGCTGCTGCTCCAGTAGGACATCACATCATGCAAGAAAGGAGATAGGTGATGTGAGGTTACATATTTTAAACACCACCACAGCTGATGCCCAGTGACAGCAGTTTGATGGAGCCAAGCTGTTTGTTTCAACAAGCAGCAGAGGTGAAAAACTACAGTGGAGAGAAGGATGAACTCACACTGCAGAGAATGGCTCCCTCAGAGCCACAAGAATCCAAAGTACAGGGCACAACCAAATACACAGAGCAGAGCCAACAACAGCATGGAGAGGTGCCAGGGTCAGCAGCACTGCTTTGAGCAAGCTTCACACAGCACCAATTCTTCCAGCACAACCTTCCCCAAGGCCAGGGACTGTCACATCACATTGTGAAGAGAAAAAAACAAGCCTGTAGCCTTGAGATAAACTTACACCCTGCAGATGAGTATGAACAGATGAGCATCCATAAATTTCAAAGGTTTTTAAGTGCTTACCATCAGAACTAGAGATAATACATACTGCACCCTTAGGAAGCAGCTACCAGGTTCACCACCACGTTGTGCTTAACCTGCATGGGTTTCACTTCTCAGTGATTAATAAGAAGAGACAACTGCTCTCTTCTGCCTGAGGCACAAAGCTTAGGGCCTCAGCTCAGTCTTTGGAGCAAGCCAGAGCACAGCAAGTTCTAATGTGGTCCTGAGGATCAATGAGACCAAACAAGAAGATGGAATAAGCGTCAACAGCCCACTTGAGCTGGCACAGGCATCCTACAGCTGTGATGTGGTTATCCGACCTCTCACAGCTTTCCACCACCAATGAACACTGTCACAACTTTGCTAGAAAGTTACACACACCCCTAAGAAACAGTAATTGACAACAGCAAAACCTGGTGATTTAAAAGTAGAGAGAAATCACCAGCAAACCTTTCAAAGTACAAGACGTCAATAAATATCAGAAGTACAAAGAAAAAAACCTGAAAGCTATAATAAAAATTGGGGTTTGGTTTGGTGTTGTGTTTATTTGTTTGGTTTTATTTTTTTGCTTTTGTTTTTTGGTGTTTTTTTTTTAATTTAAATATGGTCTGCCTTTCCACAAATTAAACACACCTTATACACCCTCAACCTATATCTTTTGGTCAGCACTTTTCCCACAAAAGTAAGAACAGACAGTACACATCAAAGGTAAAAAGCAATGCATAATTAATCTAAGAAAGTAGGTGTAGGTGTTTTCTCCTCTAGGCTCCAACTGCATGACAGGAAATACATTATTCATGAAGGAAGATGATGGTCCAACATTAATCAAGTCAGCATGACAAGACAAACAAAGACCACAAGACTATTCAACAGATAGAAATATGCAAAAGTGATCAGCTAACTGAAAGGTTCACACAGAGTCTGTTTACAGAAAACAAATACTAAGGAGAAATACAGAAATAAGACTGAACTATTTCAGTTCACATCATATTCTTGTTCCATTTGGGGAACAATCCTTATACAACTACAAAAAAAATGTTCCTGGGTGTCTAAAGAATTGCTATTACAAAGTAAAATTAATAAAAGACAAGAGTTAAAATAATTAACAATCAGGAATTCACATAAGCAGGATGTATGAAGAACAATAATAAAATAAAGTCTTCTAAAAAACACATGAATCTTTTCTCATCATGCATGTTCTACCATATTATAAAGCTGCTCGGGGCAAAAAACTAAACACTTGTTTTTTTCATATTCAAAACTGTTGTAAAAATATTAAGAAATTAAGGAACAGTATCATTTGAAAGTGCCAAAAAATAGGAAAAATGTAAGTTGATTTGTAAGCAACTGAGCCAGTAAAACCCAATTTCTTACGAATCTATATCAAAGTTGCAGGAAGGGTTCTGACTTCAATATGTCCTTCAGCAGGCATCTTTCCACCTGCCAAGGCTACCTACTGCCAGAAGAGGGGTGGGTTTATTGGAGAGAAGATACCGCTCTCTTGCAAATGCAACTGGAATTGCTCAAAAGGTTTAGAAATTAAGAGCAAGATGAAAGTCAGACACTCAGAGTTGCACACAATCTCTATTTTCTCAGAAAACCAGGCTAAAAATACATATACATGGACTGCACATAGCTTTGTCTTGAACTTGCAGTTTCTGTTACAAGACTGTACTGAAGACATGAGCCTGACCACACAAGTCATAGAGCATTGCTCTCATTCTGTCTGGATGGATGTATTTCTTAATACGGGAATAGAGAGATGAAGGGAAAACTGTTTCCCTTAAGTAGTAATAGAAGGAAACCCAGATTTAAAAAACATTCATTTTCCTCCTAAGAGGACAAACACTGTTTGAAGCACCAGGCCCAGAAAAATACAGTTGCTTTACAGAATGCAGAAAGACCCCTCCTGTCACCCCAGGGAAGGGGTGTTTGGGCAAGGAACAGACTCTGCTCATCCATATCACCACAACCATCCTGTGTGGTCACTGCAGGGAGGCAGCCCTGAATGGAAAATGTTGTGTAGGAGGACAGAATGCAACAACTTCTGATGCTTCTGTCAGACCTGCCCCCATCAGATACTGTTTAGAGAAATGAAAAGTAAAAAAGATATATTTATATACATACATTGTATAAAATGTTGTATATAGCATGTTTTATATACATATGCATAAAAATGTAAATATAGAAGGGAATTAATATCTGTGGGATTATAAAATCCACACACAGATCCTCATCTGCAATCAAATATGAAGCAAATCAACTGCTGAACATCAATGACAGAAATAATAAGCATAGGAAGAAGCTGATCATGATTATCAAGGGCTAATAATGGATTTTTGCCTCAATATATTTTCCTAATTAATTTTCATATTCCTCATATTTCATATTCCTGGCTAAATACAAGAGTCCTCTGCAAGGACTGGACATGTAGAACAGTATACAATTCTTATTCTATATATGACCTATTTATTAGGGAGTAGAATTGAGACAAAGGCTGGTCAGCTGAAACTGTCTCCACAAACCATAGCGATAGCTTGCATAGCTTGTAGTTCACACTGGAGTTTTATGATTACAGGAAATAACCCAAATACTCCAAAAACAGAATAGTCAGTAAATTTCCAAGTGAAGATCAAAAATAAAGACTCCAAAACTATGAAGTCTGTCTGGTCGCAAGCAAAGCAGTGATCAGTGCAAAAAAGCTGAACATTTGTACATAATGAAAAAAACTACACCTGAACCCGGTAAGCTAGAATTTTATTTTCCAGGCAACCTGCAAGATTCATCCACATTCTGAAGTGAAGTATTTCAGATGATCCATTGGACATCATAAAGAAGAAAAAGTTTGTATTTAATAAGCTTTAGTGCATTTCTTCAATCACTAGTCATTTCCATTCAATATAAACAGGATGAAGTCGTATTAAACTGTCATACTGGTACCAGGAGGACAACAGCAAGGTGTTTCAATGCAAAAAGCTACCACTCAGTTGATATTCTTTGAATGAAAAGGTGAAAATGCTGCTGTAATAAGGAAATCAAACAGTCATGCCAAGTCTAGAACCATCTGACAAGTTATTCTGTCTTCACAGTAAATAAAAAGTTTCCAGGCACACTGATTCACTTTCTCTGTTTCTCATTTTCTTCAGCCTTTTTGAGAAAACACTTAATGGTGTTGCCACTATAAATGGCACCATCAGCAAACAACCAAGCTATCTGAAAATCTGTATTATACTATCACTGCCAGCTCCAGAATTTGCTGACTGCATATGCAGAAAAACTGTAAGCATTTCTGATCTCAGCTGATTAGGAAACACAAAAAAACCCCATTCCTATCACTTTGCAGCAAGCAGCAAAAGAGCAAGTATATTTTCAACAGTTCCTCCCAGCCATCAGAAGTGAAAAACAGATATTATCATTATGATCTTTTTGTCTGATCTCCTTCAAAAGGTCAGGGAAAGATGAATTTTATGAGCTTGTTTCTGCAAAGCAATACAGAAAAGGATATTGCCTTATAAAAAGAACAGCTGACCACAGCCTAAGTTAGACACAGCAGGATCACTACACCATTCAAAATGAGTGGTGGGTTAGTTTGTAATTGTTTTCCACTTCCCTTTTGTAACTCAAGATATAAAAAGGAACACAGTGAAAAGCAAATCTTCTAATCAAACCACAGACTACAACTCAATTGCATAACTATTGATACTAATCCACAGGAAATAATGGTGGTTAGTATAACAGGTTCCAGTTCCCCTGCTGCATCAGGTCTCTAGGAGAGAAAAGAGCTGTGCTCACCAACCAGGCTGCAGGACGATCAGAATCGTTATTTTTCCCTGATTCAGCACTGGGAGGGCAAATAAGAGTTTTCTGCCAGCCTGTGAAAGCATTCTTGAAAATACAGCAGATACACTGAAGCCATTCATACCCACTGTATGACACTGCAGCCAAAACTCATGTTTAAGACAGCAGCTTTGTCCTCTGGCTTAACTGAAAGAAAAGTTGCCAGAAGTTACAAAAAAACACCCTACATGAAACCTGACAAATTATGGGAATGTAGTATTGGGAGAAAAAAAAAAAAAAAACCAAAAAAAAACCACACCCACAAACAAACAAACAACCCCCCAAAAAATACAACCACAAACAACGCACACTAAAAACTAAAAAAGTTAAGCAGCTACACACACAACTATACTTTTTTCCCCCTACAAATTATTGCCTTAAAATACCAAATTAGAGAAAACAGTCTGTATTTCTTTTAATAGTATAAAAGTATAACTTTTAATACTGTACTTCAAGGGCAAAAATCTACAATAACTACAGAAAACAAACATGTGATTTGATCTAGCAGCTCCTAGGATATGAATCATGGTGATTTAGATATGAGAGGAAATCAATCCTCTGTTTTACGTAGAGGATGACTTATTGAAAGTAGTTATATCAAATTTAACCACCCATCACTGTAGTATTATTTCAATCACAGATGGTTTCTCCCCCTCATAATACACAGACTGCACAAGAGGATAATGATAACGAAACATGATGGCTGGGGAAGGTGGGGGGAGTAAAGAAATTAAACTTCATCCCAAGGGGGAAGGATGGTGGTGGGGGAAATCCTGCCTTTTTCAAGACACTCCTAAACAAAAGGAACTATTTTTCCCCCTACCACCACTCTTCTTGCTTGACCTTGCCTGTCTTGGGTATTTAACAAACTTCATGTCAGGATACCTTGACATGCTCACTGCCAGGAAAAAATAATCTAAGTTTTCCCACATTGTAAAATACCATTAAAGTATAAACTTAAGCATTTTCATTAAAGGTACAACCCCCCAAACTTTTATCCCCCCAGTCACCCACTCACTAGTCTCTGATGTCTGTGAGAGAAGCACAAACAATCGGACAGGCCAGTCACCAGAAGTCTAAACTACTGATGTAATCTCTCCAGTAGCACTCTGCCCAAGAACATGTAACTTCAGTTTAGCCACTCCTGGGCCAGCACTGATAAGCTAATGTGAAATGAAGCAATCCGTTTCCCAATGTAAACACTTGTTTGGCTACGCAGGGAGCAATATAAACAAATGGATCTATTTATAAATCATCATTTATGCTTGTTGTAGAACAGGAATGTTATGTTCCAGGGCAGAAGTGACAGTACTTCCAAGAATACAGCAAAAATTCAAACAGCTGGTACCTTCTTCCACCAGCCTGCCCCGCTGACACTCTCTCCGTTCCAGTTCTATAGAAGCAATAAACACATGATGCAGGGCCTGATCTGTTTAGGAACAAGATAACCTTGATCCAGCGGGTGGGGAGACAACCTCATTATCGTACCTATGTCACCTATGGGTTCTTCCAACAGCTCAAAAAAAGTCAACGGTTACATCACTTCAGCTCATGGAAGGAAAACGCGAGCTTTACTCTTAATTCTTCCACCCCTGCAACCCAAACGATCTGGTTTCTCCCCAGGCTGCACACTCCGTTTGTACTGAGAACACTGGCTGGGGGTGGCACTCCACAGACCCCTACACTCATTATTTCGCCCTCCCCGAAGCATGGCTGCTGCACTCCAGAGCACAGGGCTCTTCCGAGACGTTTTCGCTCGTTTATGGACACCCCAAGGCAGAGCACACGCGGGGTTGGGGAGCCGCTGTCGTTACGCTCCCAACGCTTCCCGCCGGCAGCTGCGCCCCGCCGTGCCCGCCCCGCGGCCAGGCACGGCTCCCGGCACAGCGCCCTGCCGGCCGGGGCTCCCGGCGGGCAGCAGCGATGGGGATACCGCCGCCGCCGCGGCGAACGCCCGCACAGCCCTACACGTAAAGCGGTTGTGGGTGCCCCCGCGCTCCGGCGCCGCCTCCCGCTGCCCCACCGCGGGGAGCGACGCCTTCCCACCGCCCCGGGAGGCTCCCCCGCCCGCCGCCTTACCGTGCCGCTGCAGTCCCTGCCGGCGCGGGGCGGCCCGCGGGCGGTGCGCGGCGCTGTCCCGCGCTATCCCGCGGAGCCGCGGCAGGACGCCGCCGCCCCAGCCATGGTCTCCACCCCCCGCGGAGCCGGAGTGTGCGCGGCGGGCGCCGCTCCCGGTCTTTTCTCGGGCGGGGGAGGAGGAGGGTGGGGTGAGGGCGGGCGGGGGCGGGCGCGCCCGCGGCGGGCGGGCGCCATTAACGGCCGCGCTCGCGCCGCCGCCCACTTTAAAGCGGCCGCGCCGGGCTCAGCCGCGCCCCCTGGCGGCCGAGGGAGGCGCCGCCCGGCCCCGGGCTCGGGGATCCCGGGATTTCCCGCTTGGCAGCGCCGCCGGCCCGGGCGTGCCGAGCCGAGCCGAGCCGAGCCGCGCCGAGCCGCCGGTTTTACCGTGGGGCTTTTCATCTGCTTGAAGCAATAGCACGTCGGGCTGCCTGAGCGTGATGAGCCGGGCCCAGCAGGTCCGTCAGCGGCAGAGAGAACGACGGGGCTGGTTGTGCAGAGGAGGCGGGGGGTTTGTCCTGCCTGCCAGGGGAGGAAGCGGGCAAGGCACGGGAACCATGACGGGCACGGCTGCTCTGCGGGAGCTGTTCAAGTTTCCCTGCTGTTGGTGTCTGTGCGGAGCAAGGGCCGGTGCTCCTGCGGCAGGCAGGAGGCAGGGCAGGAACCGCAGCGAGGGGAGGCGATGGGAGCTGCCTGGCGGATCCATCCGGCGGAGCTCAGCCCTCGCCCGCGCCGCTGCGGGCACGACACAGCCCGGCAGCCAGCCCGGGGTGACACAGACACAGACACAGACACACACACACACACACACACACACACACACACAGAGCCCAGCAGCCAGCCCGGGGTGACACAGACACAGACACACACACACACACACACACACAGAGCCTAGCAGCCAGCCCGGGGTGACACAGACACAGACACACACACACACAGAGCCCAGCAGCCAGCCCGGGGTGACACAGACACAGACACACACACACAGAGCCCAGCAGCCAGCCCGGGGTGACACAGACACACACACACAGACACACACACACACACACACAGAGCCCAGCAGCCAGCCCGGGGTGACACAGACACAGACACACACACACATGCACATGCACACACACACACACAGAGCCCAGCAGCCAGCCCGGGGTGACACAGACACACACACACACACACAGAGCCCAGCAGCCAGCCTGGGGTGACACAGACACAGACACACACACACATGCACATGCACACACACACACACAGAGCCCAGCAGCCAGCCCGGGGTGACACAGACACACACACACACACACAGAGCCCAGCAGCCAGCCTGGGGTGACACAGACACACACACACACACAGAGCCCAGCAGCCCCGGGCACGGGACACACAGCATCTCACTGCAGCACTGCTGCTGGGCACCCTCACACCACCGCAATGTGCGGAGGAGACGGCAAAGCTAAGGGGTAAAAAGCTAAGCATCCTCTCACACCAAATAGTGTGAAAAGCTCAATTTGAGGTTATCTAGTACGAGAGTTTACACCGAGCCTGAAGATGGAAGATGAGCTTGAGAAGCTGCTTATCTTCAGTCTTCTAAATAGACTGGCTTTTCTCTCTTATTTACCATAACAGAAGATAATCTTATTTTTGTCCTCGGATATTTATGGATAGCTGTGCCTTTGGTGTCGGCTGCCATCTGAACAGCGCAAGGTATTTGAACTGTCTTCTCCCAGCACAGACCAGTCCACTCAGGCTTGTAACAAGTGCCTTTCATCAGGAGGAGAATCACCACCATTGTTCTCCGTTTCGGCCCAGATGCTGCCCTTGGCACCGTGCAAAGAACCCCCCCACCGCCCCCCACTAAATACAGACTAAATGCATCCAGAATTACAGATCTCTTGTGAATGCAGCCATGCATTCGGCTAGTATGGCTTACATTACAGAAAAAAAAAAATTACAGACAAACTTAGGAAAATAGAAACATTTATTGAAAGGTGCAACACACTCATGAAATGCTTAGCACTAATTATTTGACAGTATTACTCCAAAATTCATCATTTGTAACATGTAACAAATATATCAGCATCCTTCATAGTGAAAAAGAGGGGAACCTAAAGTGCATTTTAAGTGACAATTTTACCCATTACACAAGGTATAGCCACAATTTTATCAGGAGTCATCCTCCCAAAACATTCATTCTCTAAATATTTTACAAATGGAAACAATTGTATAATGTCAGTAGAATGCAGTGTCAGTTCCTTCCCAATCCAGCATTTTTAGCAGCCGTGTGGCTGCAATACTATGCTACTATACACAAACATACAATTAAGCATATCTGTGCTTATAAATCTTAAATTTAATCCCGACTTTTCAGGATCACAGCATACCTGTAATCACTAAGCCTGGGAGTAACCCTGTTGAATTTAGTTTTATTTTTCTAGTCCCATACTGAAAGGTAGCCCCTACCATATAATGAAAGCCTAAAGTCCACTTTTGGTCCAATATGAACTGTGTTTAGAATTATTTTCTTAAAATAAACTAAATTAATCAACTGTAACCAATTTTCTTGTTGTTTAACACAATGATAAATTTTGCACATAAAAATGCCAATAGCTGTTCATTAACTTAAATGACTCTCAAACTATAATGTGATTTTCTTCATTTCCAATGTACACAACTCATATTTCCTTTGAAAAAGAGTATCACACAGAGCAGAAGCTTTTTACTAATTATGGATGGTAACAAGAGACAATGTGAAATCCCTAACATTTTAAGAAGGTAAGAACATGTAGCCTTCTAACAAAAGCCATCTTAAATGTCTGTGCATTATTTACTGGATTTTGACGTTTTCAGCTCCTTGTTTCTCCTGCAGCTTCCTCTGTAGGCACAGAGGAAGCAAAATAATAGCCACTTACAGGGTAAAATGCAAAGCAAGAATGGGAGGATTTCTGGATCTGAACAGGAGTTTGTGTATGTCATATCTGTGTGCTGTGCTGCAGCTGGCATTTTCTGCAGAAGCTGCAGGGTGGTAGAGTTTTTGGTACACTGATGTGCTAGATCTTTCCCCATCCTGGGACTGAGCCAGCAGCAAAGGAAAATGCTTCTTTTCTATCAGTGTGGTGTAGGTACTGAGGAAGAGACTAGATTTAATATTTGAGCAGGGGAATTCAAACCTCAGTTACATAAATTTGCACTGCCCATGGAGCCAGGGAGAACTCCAGCCAAGGTCAGTGAAATAGCTGCCAAAGGACTGTGGGGTTACTGTGTGTGGGCCACATTTTAAATGTCACTTAGTGTTAATACAAGGAAAAAAAACCACTGAAACGTCAGTGTCTAGGAAGTGTTGTGATTGCAAAATGCAAAATACAAAGGGACAAAAGAGCACCACTGAGTATATTTACAGTTAGGACAGTAAAAATAGAAACTGAATTATAAATGGAAATATTTTCACAGTGTATTCAGAGGAGCACTTTTCTTTACACAGAAGTAACAGCTCCTACTTAAGCATTTTCCCCCTTCAACTCTGAAGATGCATTAGGTGAATGTAAAACATTTCTTTCAAAAACTTCTTAAAAAAATCACCTAGCATTTCCAAAACAATGAGAAAAGGTGTCATTTTTTTTTCTACGTGGTACATTTAATGCATGCTGGCTCCCAGCTGCTGCAAATATTTAAATGTGTGAGACAGTCCAGACGTTGAGTTCAGTGGACAGGATGAATGAGTAGTGCTGTCTCACTTCTGCTCTGTGCAATGCCTGTCCCCATGGCCCTCAGGCAGAAGGTGCATGGGATTAGTTAAATTTGAAAACCTACAATTATAAAGCCATAACAATTGCCAGAAAATTGAGAATGAGGGCAGTATATTAGATTATTTTTCAGGTTTTGGAGATTTTTTTACATATTTTATATTGTTGCTACCTGCTCTTAAAGGCAGCTCTCACAAAAACAAATTAGCTTCATTTAGTGTCTGCAGGTTAAAACAAGGTTTAAAACAAGATTGCTTGATATATGAACTCTGTTGTTTGTAGTTCCATGGCTTAGCAAAATAAAAAGCTTGCATGCAACAGAAATGTTAGATTATTCTATATGGTATTAATAATTTGAGAAGGAACCTTTATCAGAAATGTATACCCACAGTTCAAAAATAGTTTAAAATAATAAATCGATATTTGCAGATGAAAGGAAAATGGAGATATTAACAAAATTTCAATGTCAACAATGTTTCACTATAAATATTTGTTAGAACTAAGAACATTGCCAATATGAAATATGATGTTGCTTATCATCAGGTAAAACGTACCTCAAAGTTTTAGGATGGATTAATACAGTATCTTTTCATGACTAAAAATATGTTTTCATAGAAAATTATATCCCCCAACATTTTTGCAAATATCATGTGTATACACAGAGGATAGGGAGAAGCTGCTGTTACAATTAGGTCTTAAAAAATAAAAATTGCCAATTTTTTTCACCTTGATTTCCTTTTGAATACATTATTACTTAATCATACCTAGGTTCTGATCTTTTATTACCCCTGAAAAAAGCAGAGAGTGTTTTCAGAGGCCTGCCAGCTGGCCCTCCAGTGATCTACCCAGGAACTGCAATCCTTCTTTCCCTGAGAAACAGGCAGAATACATTCCTCGGTAAGAATTTTGACTTCTCCATCATTACAACTGTTTAGAATGAATTAGATATTAGGGTGTTTTTTGGTTTGTTAATGAATTAGATATTATGGTGTTTTTTGGTTTGTTATCTGGCATGCACACTCATGTAGTATTTAAAAAAAAAAAAGTTTGCCTTTAAGTCCTTGGTGTAATAGACTAGAAAGTTTATTTCAGAGACTTGTTCATGTGAAAGCTCTGAAAGTATTTGGTCATGCTCTAGAAAATAATAAACAATGTAATTTGCATTTAAGAAACATGTAAAATATTCACATACAGAGTTACACTGAACATCAGTCTGTATAAAATACCAAGCGTAGCTAAAAGCATTAGATACAAGTATACACTCACCCATAAATACACACCTATTTTTACAGAATGCACTGCCCTAACTCAATATATTGAGTCACCAGTCCAGTTTCATATCGGCTTTACTCCACACATACTTTCCTCCTCTTCTTAGGAACATCTTCTCATCAAATCCACTGAATTTTATAGCTGCTTCTACACCAACGTCCAGGATAGACTTGGAAGGTTCTTTCCGTCCATTTCTACAGTTTAGAAAACGCATCTGGATCGTAAGATAGATAAGATGATGAGATGTTAGAAAGTCAATTTGCAAAAGCTTAATTTTTCTACAGACCTAAGCAAGCTGCACTGCAATTCCACAAAAGCCTATCTAAGTGCATGAAGAGGTTCACTCTAGTCCTTAGAAGGCTCAGAAACTCACGGTTAGACATGTTGCCATACCTTAGTAGGAACAAAACAATATCATAATTCTTGAAGATTAAATGTTGGCTCTACAGTTACATGTAAACTAAGTGGGCAATCTGAAACTTAACTTCCAGGGCAAGTTCTGTATTTTTATATTAAAGAAAAAATAGCAAAGATGTCCTGCAAAATTGTACATCTATACTTTATGATTTGTGATGCAAGTATTACACATGCAGGCTGATGGTAACGTCTCCTTAGGTCATACTGTATTATAGTTGACAATATGTCTGATGGGAATAAGTCACATCTGTTCCATGTGTTACATGGTAAAATTGTTTTATAAGATGCAGAGTAAATTTAACAGGTTACCACTGTTGTATACATACATATATTAGCATACAAATACCATGTATCATATAAAGACTTACATATTCATCCAGAATGAGGTATGAATCCCTCATCTGTAATAGATCAAAAGAAAAAAACTAAATTAATACACAAATCAAAATTCCATTCTAAGGAAAAATAAGGGGAAAAAAATAACCACCAATTCATTCAAAGTCTGATACAAATCTTTGAAACAGTTGCTCTATCACCACGATTACAGTGAGCTTTTATAAAATTATTTATTAAAAAGTTATAAAAGTAAATGACAGAATTACTAGAATAACTTAATGTCCGAATAAGCTAGTAATTCCTGGACTACGACCTTTCCAGTGTCTAATTGAAATGTGGGTCCCCAACTGGATACAGGGGTTTTAAATAATATCCAAGCTTTCTGTTAACTTCTACACCAGAAGAACGTAGAGTTTTGCACACTAGAATGATTATGCCACTTTCCAAAGAAATTACACGGCCATTTAAACTGGGGGGTTTAATCATTACCCCACTAAATAAAGGTGTTCTCCCGGCTCAAAGGTAAAAACCTCTCTGGTCTACACAAAGAAATATGCCAACAGCTGAAATAAGACAGGTTTGCTTAGCTAAATGTCCTAAACCCTCCTTAAAATTGTCTGGGTAGCTGGAGCTTGCTGCTGTGTAGAACAGGAAATCTGATCAATTTGGTGTCTGCCTTTCACACAGGTTTACCAACAATCAGAAACAGTCTTCTGGAACCAAACCTACAATGGAACCTTTTTTGTAGGACTTCTATTATGAAGGGGAAAAAAAAAAAGTAGAATCTGTTCTGGGTTCTTATCTTAATCCTTTCTCTGATGAATGCTCCCTCCCTCCAAACGCCTTAAATGCTAACTGCACAGCTCCACTTTTATGTCTTACATAGCAAAGGCAACCCAGTCTGCTCACTTCACCTCTACATACATTATGAACTGTAAATGGAGTCTTAATCAGTGGAGAGGAAAAGGAACACAAGATGGGAGATTTAAGGCATTCCTGAACTTGGTTCAACTTGCTATTTCTTCACTTAGTTCATAAACTTTCCTAACGGTGAGTCTTTTAACTCTCCCCATCCCTTGTTTAGGGTCTGTAGGCATTTACAAAATGGCCTGAGCTCCACCCTTAAGCACCAAAGTCCTTCAGTGTGGTTAAAGTAAGCTGGATGGCAGCTGATCAAGTTAACTGGCAGGCTCTGCAGGAGCACAAGGAATCTCCTGAATAAAGAGCCTGAGTGTGCAATCCAAAAGCATTCAGACAGAAAAAGTTAAAAGTGCAACTTTATTGTGAGAGGGATTACCTAAAAATACTATTAGTTGGCTATTGTTCCTCAGTACCCAACACAATGCTGGTTGGGATCTTGTCTTATTCATGTAGGTTGATGACACTGGCATAATGTGACATCATAGTCAATCTCTATTAGGAGACTATACTTAGATTATAAAGTGTATTTATATTAACTTTGAACCTTTTCAGGATCTTGTGCCCAAGCCAGGAAGAATACTCCCACTGGTGTCCACAGGACTGGGAACAATGGGTTTTTACTCTTCTCCTAATAACTTTGTAGTCAATGAAAAGACTTAAAGAAAATTAAAAATCTTGGCTTCCACCACAACAAAACCAGTTGCTGATAAAGTTGTACTGTACCTCTTCTAAGCCCCTATTAATAGGGAAAGTATTAATTGCCATGAAAGTTTCTTGTTTCTTTCAAATTTTCTAGTATTTTTTTTAAAAAAAGTTACAAAGGGAAAGTTACAAGGGATTTTTACCTTCTGGTTAGATTCAGGTACCAAACAGGAGACATCTTTGTGGCGATCCAGGAATCGATCAAAGTCTTCATCACTGATAACAAATTTTTCTGCTTCTCTTAGAGCATCCTCACCACTGTTCTCCCCTTCAATAAGCAGACACTGGAATACCTGAAAGAAAGCACCTGGTTAAGACTTTATGTTTTCACTTGCCTTGAAGATAAGAGAGTTCAGGCTCAGTAGCAATGTCTTTAATTTTTCTGTCAGTGGAGCCAAAATGACACAACTTGTGATAACTAAATACTCCACAAAAGGCATGGTGCAGATTTTTTGCTTGTAAATTAACATTACAGCGTTCTGAGTGTTATAAATGATGATTTTCCTTATTATCTGAGGTTCCATTTGCACTGTTTTTTGGGGTTGTTTTTTTTCCTGAGTAATTCTGTGTGTATAACAATAACCATGAGGCAGATAATGAGAAATTATTCCACAAGTTCTCCTATATTTATGTCACATTATCTCTACCCATTTTCAAACTTCTTTCTAGTAAAAAAAATCATAATATATGTAAACCAACTCTAATACTCTATAGGAGAAAATTAATATAGACTTATATCTTGCTAACAATATATTGACTTTAATTTAATGTTCAGTAATTTTTTCCTAATTTCTCTACACCGTAACATATTTTCACATGTTAAAGGCTTTCTGTGTTAATTTTAATATACTAAAACAACCTAGATCTGAAATAGTATTTTCTGTACATAACACAACCAAAAAAGATTCTTGACCTACTGGGCTCCTACATTTAAGTGTAGAATGGGATAGAGCCTATCCCAGCACCATGCAACGTTGACAAGAAGGCACCTAACTACAGCCCAGGCTGGATCTGAAGGAAAGACTCAGTTCAATAGAGATTCAGACAACTCTAGGACTTAATTTAATTTTTACTTTTCTTTGAACAGGAAACATGTGGTATATACTGCTTTCTTACCTTCCAGCGCACAGGGTTGAGCGCCTTGATCTGCTCATTCATATCTTCCTCGACATTAAATCTGTTGATGACTGAATTTATTTTAAAAGCAACAGCATACTCTCGGCACCACTGTCTCAGTTTATGCAGATTTTCCACATGGTTCTTCTTTCCTTGACGACGGCCAATTAAAATGTTGACATCCTCATCAAAACTATCACATGAAATTGCCAGAATATCTAAATATTCACCTGAAAACAAGTTTTAAAATTTGATTAATATCCAGTCCATCACATAAAAACTGTCAGGACTCTGCTCACTTTCACTTCCTTGTCATCTGTCACAAAATGCCATGTAAATGCAGTTCTGTGGAGTTATCCCATCAACTACAAAAGCCACATCAACAGCAGCATCAAAACATATAGTTTGTGTGTGTCCCCAGCATCATGGAGACAAACAAAACTGTTGTTTTATATACACCATTATACCAAAAAGTTTTTGTAGTATAATGCCTATGTTTACAACAGATAATGAACACTGTTTCCCTGGTATTTACGTTTAGTTGGCATTTCCTATAACTGAACCACTATGAAACCATCTCCCACTTGCCCCCAAGCCCATCTATGGGTGAGGCTGCCCCAGGGAGGCTCCCCAGCCCTGCCAGTGCAGCTGTGCCAAGTGCTTCCTCCTTACCGTACTTCTCGAACCACTGCTTTCTGATCAGGCTGCCATTGCTAACGATGCTGACACTTGGGAGCTCCAACTCCTGCTTGCAAAACTGGACCAGTTTGCCTACAAATTCGCCTCTGTCCTGAATAAACGGCTCTCCTCCCGAGAAATTGATTTTCTCCATTCCTAGAGAAGGACCAAAGAAAGATGCTATGAACCTCTGCTGCCCATCGCCTGGTCCTCCTGCTCAATGCCAGCAATGCCCCACGGCAGCGGGACAAGGGACATCCCCGGGATAATTTTCCACGGCAGTTGGTCCTGCGAGGTCCCCCCTCCCCGGTTCCCTCCGGCCTCACCTTCCCTGGACTCACCCGCTTCCTTGAGCATCGCCAGCCCCCGCTTGGCCTCCTCCAGGGGCAGCACGAAGGAGGTCTTGGCCGTGTGGAAGCAGAAGCCGCACTTGTAGTTGCACTGCCGGGTGAAGTGATAATTGACGCTGGTGGGTGTCGGGAGCGTGTCGTCCCATTCCTGCTCCCGCTGCGGCCGAGGGGCCGAGTCCCGCCCGCCGGGCAGCGGCAGGGGCAGGGGCACCAGGCTCCAGCACAGCGCGCCCAGGCGCCCTCGCAGCGCCGCCAGCACCGCCCGCCCGACGGACAGCAGCCGGGCCAGCAGGACCAGCTGCATGGCTCGGCTCGGCTCGGCTCGGCTCGGATCGGATCGGATCGGACCCGGCGGGATGTGCTGCTGCTTTGGACCCGTCTGAGCACGGTTCGACTGGACTTGGTTCGGCTGCGGTCGGTTCGGCTGCTCTTGGTTCAGCTCAATGCTCGGCTCGGCTCGCAGGCTGCAGAGAGGGGTCCGGCGCTCCGCACTTAAATGCGCAGTGACCGCCTCCCCTCCCCTCCCCTCCCGTCCCGTCCCGCCGTGCCTGACCGCGGGGAACCGCTCGGTTTCGTTTTCCCTTCTTCCAGACTACGAAACTTGGCACGGAGATGCGGGTGTGGTGTTTTCCTTCTCTCGCCTTGCCCCGCCCGTGACCCCACTGTCCCCACGTTCCAGAGCCGCTTCTCGGCCACGGCCCCCGCAGAACTCAGCTGCCTAGAAAAAATAGGTTCAAAATACTTAGTTTCCAAAGTCGGTGAAGAATCTTTGGTGATTATAAATTTCTCTCAACACAAGACTTATATCTGATACCCAAACACTCCAAAAACATGTCAGGAAAATATTGCTCAAGGAATCAGAAAATGAAAACATTACCATCTTTCTTGACTGTTTTCCTTTGAAAACACAGATCTCTGTTTCAAGGAATAAAACCTGCAGAGAACTTTGCACCCAAGTGTACTCAAGGCTTCCTGTTCTTTGTAATTCTATCAGTGTTTTCTTAGAAAATGGCAATTATAGTTCTTTTTACTTGTTGCCTCAACTAAGTATGTTCTCAGATGACACACTCTGCATTACTCTAAAGCCTCACAAAGTAAACCCAGACCGGGATGTGCTCCCTACATATGTACAAGTCCCAGCAGCATCAAAAAAGACTTTCATGTTTTATATCCCAAACTGTCTTAGCTCACACTCTCTGTGGTGAGACCAACACAAATGTGCATTTTTATATACAGGCTTTGAATCTACGAGAAATATTGCAAGCAAGAACTGTAATGAAATTTTCTGTCCTGATGTCTTCTGGAAGATTCTCAAAAAAGCAGGCATAAATGTTCTTCAAAAATGGTAGGAAGTATGACTCCTTCTTCTTCCTACAGAAGCCATCTTCCAGTGGCACGATGGAATCCCAGTAATAAAAAAGTTTCTGTTCTCCAAATCTGTATCTAAAAACCGCTTAAAGATTAATATAATTTTTCAAAAATTATTGAATGATGTTATCAACATGCACTAGATAAGTACAAAACTAGCATGGAAGAATCCAAATGAATAAACATAGATAATTCTCTTGTGCCTAGTTTCTAGGAAAGCAAAACTTTTAAAACAACTATATTATATTTATCTTATATATAATATATATTATGTATATAATATATAATATAATATATATATTATATTGTATATTTATAAAATAATTAATATTATTTTTATTTTATATTTTATATTTTAAATAAATATATTGCTTTCTCCAGAATGGCTATTTGGCAGTTCCAGTCAAACAGTATCTTGCTAGGCAAACCAAACTACTGATACAACCCAGTAACATAAAAAAGGTTAAAGGAGGAGTCATATTACATCATCTTGGGAGGACCAGAAATGGTCCAAGGACAACCAGGCCAATCATGCAACTTATGCAATGGCAGATGCAATTTTAGCATTTGATAAATGTATCCGTTCATGCTCTAGTCTCATCTGGAAATTATCTTTTTCTCATTGCATCCATGCCACTATAAATGCAAATCTGTCAAGGACCCTGTATTTTGAGTGACTCAGCTCTCCTTGGGATGCAGAAATCCAAGGGGAAATTACCAAACAGAAAGCTTAAACCCACATGCAATTAAGTTATGAAAGACATATGAAATGTGCAATATAAATATAGATACAGATTAGACACATTTGAAAGAAGTCCATCATGAGCCCTTAATGGTGTATATGGGATTTCCCATTCAGAAAATCTTTAAAAAGATGGTTTCTATGATCTAGAAAAAGATCATAGAATTGTAGAATGATAGAATACTAGGTTGGGAGGGACCTCGAGGATCGTCAGATCCTTTCTTGACAAAAATATGTTAAGAGAAGAATGGTTCTGTGTCCTTTCCCTAGCTTTCCCCAAACATCTGGCAGTGGCCACTATCGTGGGCAGATGAGGAATCTCTTGGCCTGACACTATACTTACTTCTGTGTTCTTCTGGCCTTATCCTCACATATCTTTCTTTACTGGAGGTTCCTTTACTGATATTCTTTAAAGTATATTCTACATTAAAAGAGCAGTTTTATTTGCATGTGTTCTATGTACCTATACATTTTATGGGCCTTCGACTTAAGATTTTCCTGTCTGTGTATCTGACAGCTGTTTACAAGACTGTACACTTAGATATATTTTTAAGTTTCAGGCTTGTAAATTTCCAGGTTGTTTTTGTTTGTTGTTTTTTTTTCTCTTTTTCCACTTTGTGTGGATCAGAATTTTTTGAATATTCATGTGGCCTCTTGTTGTCTCTGTATCTCAACCCTACAGCTCTGTATAAGCACAGTGGACACTCAAAGATGTGAAAATGCTCCTGAAGAATGTTTTGTACATAATGAGCACATTTGTTCTTCAACATTGTTTCATACTATACAGAGGACAAAATTATAGAGGTCCCTGTAAAGAGGCTGCAAAATGCTTAACATAGGTTAATTTCAAAACTGAGTCATACTGTTTTCACTGATTTGAAGTACAACAAAACATCTTGGACATAAAAGACAACTTGGGCAAAAAAGACAATCAGTATTTTTACTTAAATCCTGCAAGAGGGTACTTTTAAGTAATTAGGCAGGAGAATAGGCATCACATGCCTATTATGAATGATCTCATAAGCTTATTATAAATGAAAAGAATCACCACCGGCTTGGCTCAGGAATGGTTGTAACAAGGTTATGTAAAGGCAGTGAGACGTGAAAAGGGAAAAGGGAAAATGAAAGTAAGTGCTTCCCATTTGTTCAGCAGAGAGAGGAAAGGCAACAGTAGCATTGGGAAAAAAAAAAAACCAACACCACCACCACAACAAAAACGCCCAGAAGAGAAAGAAGCTGATAGGTCAGTGAGGGAAATGGCCAGTTTTACAAGAGCTTTTGAAACGAAACTTGGCTGCAAGTCAGTTGGACCTCACACAAACAAATGAACAGGAAAGTGGCAGATAAGTTTCAGTCTAGATAAAGGTGAGGCAGTGCAGATCCTAAAGTCATTGAAACCTTGTACTTGATGCTGAGCTCAGCAGTGGCACTTGTGCTCAGGAAGGGGATCTTAGTCACAGTTTCTTCTCCTCTGAAATCAATGGCTCTGTGGGAGGCAGCAGAGAAAAATGTCAACTTAAAGCTTAGTATCACCCAGAAATAAGAGAGATTGCATTACTCTGCTGGTCTGTAAAACGTTGGTAAGTGTAATCAAATCCTGGCTTAGTGGTCCAGTTCCGGTCTCCACATCTTGGCAGGACCTTACAGTTAAAGAAGTTATCCTTGTTTCTAAATGATTAAGGGGATGAAGCAGCTGCCTTACCAAGGGATGGAGGCTGTAATTTCTGACATAAAAAAGCCAAAGGGGAAATCTGAGTGACCTTTAAAAAATCCAGTAGGTAATAAAAAAATTGAATGTTGAACTGTTATTCACCAAAATCAGTAATACTATTAGAAGGAGCACTTGTTGAAATAAGTAGGATGTGAGTTTAAAACTTATAAAATTTTTATGCAACAGTAGCATTGCTGGAATTGACTGCCACTGAGGGTTGTGGAGGTAGATTGTATCAGTCAAAAAGAGATTTAGGCAACTCCATGAGCAAGGGTCCACAACGTGCTGAAAGGGAAATATGAGGATGTACGGTTTAATTTTCCTAATTTGGTGACTGTGGAGTCTGGAGGAGCACAAGGACTAGGAAAAGGGACCATGGATAAGCCAGGCATATGTACAACACATCATTCTGACAGACAAAACATCGGCTGAGAAGAGACCCTACTCTTAATTAGTGCATATTGTTATGGTCTTAAAACTACCTTTTGGCTTCCTGTATAATGAGCCATGTTTCACCCCGTGTCTTCTGGCATCCATACCCAGATGGCATAGCCATGTGTTTGAGTGATGTGGAATGGTGCTGAAGTTCTCAGGTATAAAACAGCCTTAAAAAATAAAATAAAATAAAATAAAATAAAATAAAATAAAATAAAATAAAATAAAATAAAATAAAATAAAATAAAATAATTGGTTCATGATACTGGGACTGTGTTGAAGAGCTTCCAAGGCTATGTTCCCAGTTTTGGCTCTAGCCCAGCCTTGCATCAGCTTCTTTGGGATGGGCAGTTTCCAACTAGTACAGATGATTTGCAACTGGTACTGCCTGCCAGCCACTCCCCTCTCCCCACAGTTACACCAAGTAAAAGAAAGGTATTTGTGCAGGTGTTTGAGATGACTAGAGGAAGGCAAGTTTCCAAATAATTTCTTGTAGAGTATATTAGTTCAGAAAACACATCAGAAGTTTAACTTTAGATATCCCTAAGCGGCAGTTCTCCAACTATTGAAAAAGAGGAGTTTTCTACAGAGATGCAGGTTCTCAAATATTTTAAGTTACATCTTCTGAAAACTCAAAAATTGCGTATTGGGCAATGTTACTCATAGCAGTGGTCACAAACCTAAGTCAGTGCTATTGCTATTTGCAGTGCTTCTGGTTCCTACCTCAGAGACGATGAAAGCTGAAATTGGACATTGCAAAATTATGAAAACAAGCTTGTAAAAATCCAGTTTACTCCCAAAATTATTTGTTGTTGGTCTTGATATCAATGCACTGAATAACCAAAATATGCGGTCAAGTTACTGATATGCCCCACAGCCCAGTGCTGCTTGGGCATTGCAACTCAATAAAGTAGTTCAGTTTGGGTTAGGACTTGTCGTTTTGGGCCAGTCCTAAGCAGTGGAGCACATTTGCACTTCTATTTTTATTTATATTTTCTTTTTCCTTTTTAGAAGATCGCCAGGATTCAGCCACGAGAGCCCGTGGGAATGTGACCCTTTGCTGCTGGCGGGAGGGCAGACCGGATCCCGAGGCTGGGACCTCACACCCCGTGTTTGCTGGAGCCCATCCGCGCACAGAGCCGTTCCCCGAGGGACCGAACCCGTTCACCCCGGTGCCACTGGCGCGGGGCGGGTAAGGCAGAAACTCCGAGGAGCTGCCCCTTGCTCCGGGCTGGTCCCCGCAGCACGGCTCTTTCCGGGCCGGCCGGGCCAGTTTCGTTTCCCGCTGGCTCCTCCTCCGCCCGCCCCGCTTCGCCCCGCCGCTGGCCCGGCTCCCCGCTCCCGGCTTTCGGCTCCCCGCTCCCGGCTCCCCGCTCCCGGCTCTCGGCTCCCCGCTCCCGGCTCTGGGCTCCCCGCTCCCGGCTTTCGGCTCCCGGCTCCCCGCTCCCGGTTTTCGGCTCCCCGCTCCCGGGCTCCCCGCTCCCGGCTCCTGGCTCCCCGCTCCCGGCTTTCGGCTCCCCGCTCCTGGCTCTGGGCTCCCCGCTCCCGGCTCTCGGTTCTCTGCTCCCGGTTCCCCGATCCCGGCTCCCCGCTCCCGCTCTCGGTTCTCTGCTCCCGGCTCCCCGCTCCCGGCTCTCGGTTCTCTGCTCCCGTTCTCGGCTCCCGGCTCCGGGCCCGGCGATGCTGCGGCACTGCGCCCCGGGGTCACCGCGGCCCCGGGCCGTGGTCCGCGCCCTGCCGCCCTCCGCCAGCGCCCTCCGCCAGCGCCTGCGCCAGGTCAGCACCGCGGGCGCGGAGCCGACGTTTGGCTCTTCAGCGCCGTGGGGCGGGCGGGTGCCAAGGGGACGAGGGATAATCGTTTTAAACGGAGGGAGGGCAGGTTCTGACCAGATGTAAGGAAGAAGCTTTTTTATGATGAGGGTGGCATAGTTTGCCCAGAGGTGATGGATGTCCCATCTCTTGAAACATTCCGAGTCAGGTTGGACAGGGCTTTAAGAAACCTCACGTAGTTTAGGATGGTCCAGTGCACTGTATGGGGGTTGGACTTGATGGTCTTTAAGAGCCCCTTCCGACCCAGCCCATTCTGTGATTCTATGATCTCTCCTTGCAGTGTGCAGAACGGATCCCAGAGGCTGAAGCAGTACTCGACCTGCTGGAGAAATGTCCAGAGCACCAAAAAAAAGGAGATTTTCCCGTCATAGTTTTTGAGGGGCTGGATGCCACGGGTAAGAGCCACGTGTGGTTGAAGATCTACAGATGAGAAATTGTTGAAAGGAACAACTGCTATGTTTTTTATTAGGCATAAGGCTTTAAAATAATAATAAAAAAAACCAACTCGGAAACCTGTGACAGATAAGGAATTAATACTTACAAAATGCCAATCTGTCTTCTTTTACTTGTAAAAGATTAGTGTATGCTAATTTGCATTCAGTGGTTTAATCCTTGCCTATGCAAATGAAAGAATACAGAGTGGAGTATTGAAAATTAAATTTCTTGTACAGATGATGAAACATAATTTTACTGGAGAGTTTTCAGATAAAATAAATTAAAATAGTAGTAGTCTGGGAAACTGTCAGCAGTTTGTCTGACAGAGAAATATTTCTTGCCTCTGACTAGCTTTGTTTTCTGACTTGTCAGTTAAAGAGAACTTAAAATCCCCATGAAAAGAAGGGATTGGATGAGCAGCATGGCAACATTCACATAAATTACAACCTATAAAAATACTATAAATGAATATATAGGGAAATTGCCATAAATACACAGAGAAATTGCCATGCACCTAATGCCTTTAAGGGAGTGAAGACTTGGCTAAAGGAAAGCCCAGAGAGCAGGAAGGGGAGTAATAACTCCTGCAACCAGACTCAGAATCATTTTCTGCTGGAAACCTTATGACAAGATACTTGGGTTACATATTCAGATATCAGAACCTGTGCTCCACATGAACAGACAGGAGAGTTTTTTAGTTTTCAAAGCTCAGGTGTATCTGGTAAATAATATAATGAATGTTTCCTTCTGTAAATGAAATGTAGGCAAAACCACGGTGACCCAGGCTGTCAAGGATACCCTGAATGGCATTCTGCTGCGGTCCCCACCCGCTTGCATCAGCCAGTGGAGGACTGTATTTGATGATGAGCCAACACCCATTAAAAGAGCATTTTATGCTGCGGGCAACTACATTCTGGCTTCAGAGATAGCGAAAGCATCCACTCAGGCACCTGTGATCATAGACAGGTTTGTGTATTTAAGGAGCCCTTTTATATCAGTGCCATCATACAGTTGCTCAATGTTATAAGCAGTCAGTGATTGTCTCTGTGTTTCTTAAGGGGTTTTGTTTTGGTTTTTTTGTTGTTGTTCTTTGTTTGGGTTTTTTTTTGTAGATTGTTTAGGGGTTTTTTTTGTTTGCTTGTTTTTTTGGAAGCACTCTGCAGAGAATCAGATAAATATTATGTCTTCTAAAGAGTAACACTTATGATAACAGTAAAATAGGGAACTTAGGACACATGAAAATTGTTACAATTTTCAGTTAGGAATAGTGGAGGCACAGATTGTGCATCCTGAGCTAAACCAGTGTTTTGTGACAAACCAGAGGAGACTGTGGGCTGCTGGTCATGGCTGTCTCTAAGATGTGTCTGAGATATGAGTGGATTGGAATGACTGAGTTTTAGGTAGATTCACTCTTTGTGAATTTAAAGCCAGAGATATGCTTCCCACTTTTTTGCATTTGTTTGTGTTATTTCTGGTTTTCACTAACTGTGTAGGCAGCTTACAGTATTACTGTTAATAAAAAAGTCTAGATGTACTTTGAACCCTCTGGCTTATTTCAGTACATGTACTGTAACCTCCTGCTACAACACACACACACACACACATATGTGATGTGCATGTGAGTGCTATTTTCAACCAGCCTCAAATCCACTGAGATCTGTCAAGCACAGTGCCTTGTAGTGGGGAGAATGTTAAATGCAAGTGAAATTAGTAACATCAATAATGCCTGTGTTCATTCACATGTTTGTGAAGACTGCAACTTTGAGAAGACTACCAAATCTATTGCATTAAGTAGGATGGGAACCACAAAAAAGGGGACTCAGAACAAAGGATTTTGAGATATATTGTAACTCTTTGAACTGTCTCAATATATGAAGAGACTTTCTTTTGGTAGGAGCATCTGAAAGTCTCTACATAATGATTTAATTAAGAGTTCACATTAACTCTGAATAGTGCACTATTATAATTGTTAAGAAATAATGGGTAGCATAGAACTGATATTTGGATTTCCCTTCTAAACCATGGTGTCACCTATCCCATCATCAGGCCTCCACACCAACTGTCTCCTATATTACTGAAGAACTAATGTTCTCTTTAAAATTTCTCTCCCTCCATTTTATATTTTCCTGACAGATACTGGCACAGCACGGCTGCCTACACAATTGCCACAGAAACAAGTGGGAAAGTCCAGGATCTTCCACCAGCTCAAGATGAGGTGTATCAGTGGCCTGAAGATCTGCTTAAACCTGATCTTGTTCTTCTCCTGACTGTTGATCCTGAGGAGCGAGTCCGGAGACTTCAGCATCGGGGGCTGGAGAAAACAAAGGAGGAAGCTGAGTTGGAATCTAACAGCTTGTTTCGCCAAAGGTACACTTCAATGGGGAATAAGAGGTTGGAAGCAATCTTGGCTCCTGTGGGCTCAATAACAAATGTGCCTCTCACATTATTGGGACAAGAATTTCCTTTGTATAAGCTTTTGTTTTGTTTCTGGTTTTTTTTTTTTTTTTTGGAAAGAATGCATGGCTGTCAGGGAGGGCAAATTCTATCGCTTCTAATTGAAAGTGTTTGAAAGATGCAGATACAATTTAATTGTCCTGTAAAGGAGCTTTGAGTTAAAATACTCATATTTTGCTTTGCTGCTTTTATTTTAGTGTCTTTCTTAGCAAGGTCATGAAGGAGATGGAGTTAAGAGTTACAGGACTGGGGCCCAAGAAGTTGAAACACACAGGTTCCTCAGGAAATTCTGGATTTGAGCTCCAGATTAAGAGAATAAAATTTAAACATGCTCTTGTAGATGTCTTTAGTTGTGCAAAATGTCTAAGACACCAGTATAGTCAATACATTCAATAGACCCTTCAAAGTGATTTATCTCATCACTCCTTTGGAGCTCAGTGATCTAAACTTAAGTATCTAAAAGCCTTTTGATATGACATGTGATGCAGAACCTGTGGACACTTTGTGGGCTAGGAACTGGAAGCTAAATGAGATAGCCCAGGCCATCTCAAGCAGTACTAGGTACATTAACTTAAGCAACTGAATGGCACCCTAGGTATCCTGCTTCAGGGTGTGCTGAATTGTTGTCTAGGCTCTGCCAAATGTATTGGTTAGATCATCTTTGTCTAAGGTGGAAACTCAAATACCTAGTGTTTGTGTAGATACCTCAGCAGAGACACCTGAATATTGGATTCCCTATCTACAAGTAAAGCTGAAATCTGCCTTTAGGCTTTTGAATTTCCAGTGGTGATTTATCTTAGAAATACTCACTGGCAACAGCCCAAGTGGCTTTACAAAGGGGAGGTCCTGCCTGACAAATTTAACACTGGTGTATGGAGCAAGAGCAACAGACGACATCTGCCTGAACTTCTGCAAAGTTTGGCAGCGTCCCACGTGACATCCTCATCTTCAGATTGGAGAGACCTGGATTTGATCGATGGATCATTCAGTGAAAGAAGATTTGGCTGGATGGCAGCACACAAGGAGTTGTGGCCAATGGCTTGTTGTCCGCATGGGAACCAGTGACAAGTGGTGTCCCCTGGGGTAGCTACTGGGGCTGATACTCTCCAGCATCTTTTTGGTGACATGGACAGGGGGAGCGAGTGTGCCCTCAGCAGATTTGCTTACGAGAACAAGCTGTGTGGTGCAGTGGACATACTGGAGGGAAGGGGCACCATTCAGAGGGACCTGGACAGGCTTGAGAGGTGGGCCTGTGCAAACTTCATGAAATTCAACAAAGGGAAGTACAGTGTCCTGTACCTGGGTCTTGGCAATCCCGAGCACATCTACAGGTTGGATGGAGAAGTGATTGAGAGTGCTCTGCAGAGGAAGACTGGAGGGTGATGCTTGATGAAAAACTCATTGTGAGCTGGCAGTGTGCAGTCACAGCCCAGAATGCCAACTGTGCCCTGGGCTGCATCAAAAGCACCATGGCCAGCAGGTTGAAGCAGGGGATTCTCCTCCTATACATTGCTCTTGTGAGACCCCACCTGAAGTGCTGAGTCCAGGTTTGGTGTCCTCAACATAAGAAGGACATGGAACTGTTGGAGCAAGCTCAGAGGAAGGTCACAAAGTTGATAAGAGAACTGGAGCATCTCCTCTATGAAGACAGACTGAGAAAGGGAAGCTGTTCAGCCTGGAAAAGAAAAGGTTGAGTGGACACCTCATAGCAACCTTCCAGTACCTGAAGGGACCTTCAGGGAAGCCAGAGAGGGACTCTTCATCATGAACTGTAGAGGTAGAACAAGGATTAATGAATACAGATAGAAAGAGGGGAAATTTATGTTAGCCATTAGGAAGAAATTTTTAACTGTGAGGGTGGTAAGGTACTGAAACAAGTTGCCCAGAGATGCTATGGATGCCCCAACTGTTCAATGTCAGGTTGGATAAGGCCTGAAGCAACCTGGTCTGGTGCAAGGTGTCCCTGCCCATGGTAGGAGCACTGGGACTAGATGATCTTTAAGGTTCATTCCAGACTCTTAACATTCTATGATTCTGTGATTCTCTGGTTGCTTACTTTTGACAGAAACTCTGTGTAAACATACAGCTTGTATAGTGGGACCTGCAGAGGGATGAGGAACATACTGCCATTTAAGAATCTTTCACATTTTAATTCTGTTACTTCATTTTCGTGTCAAAAAGCCTTTAGTTATTTCTACATGTTAATTACGTCAATCTGAATATGGGAACGTCCAGAATATTCCTTGATTTGTCTTTTGACTTCTTTCCTGAATGGCATTATGAGAACATAGAAAATAATATTCGCATCCTCATTCACACCCCCAAAGACTAAATGTGGAAGATTTCTGCATTATGCTTATAGGCTAAGTGGAGTTCATCCTGTATTTTATCCTGTTATTCATCTGGTTAGTTGATCAGAGGAAGGGATTGAATGATATGTCAACTCTGTAATCCAGTGAGTCAAAGCTGAGATCAGTCAATAAGCACAACTACACAATGCAATGCCATATAGTTCAGAGACACCTTAGCAGAAAGTGCAAAAAAAATTAATTCAGGTGACAGAAGACTGTTCACTCTACTGCTATACCAGACTCTATCCAGTGATAAGCCATAAAGAAAGAAATACTTTATGCCATGCCATGTTAATATGGCTGGAGCTCTGGGAATCAGTGTCAAGAAAACTATGTGCTTTGAGATTTACATTGTAATAGTTACTAATGGTTTATTACTCTTTGCAGTAGATTTTATTCTTAGCTTCATATTAGATTTTCTATCATCTGTCTCTGCAGTGTGAGCACTGTCTTCTAAGACTGATGACTAATTTCGTTTCATACCCCTGCATTTTGAAGTTTAATTTAATTTCTCTTGTTTCATTTTTAGAGTTGAAGAGTCATACAGAAGGATGGTGAATCCTGCATGCCAAGAGGTTGATGCCAGCCCCTCCAAGGAGGAGGTTCTCAAGACTGTTCTACAACTAATTAAGAAACACTGCTCTTTTTGAAAGCAACTTTTGTGCTACTACACAAAAGTTTTTTAAGTAGCACTTAAAAGATACTTTTTTATTGCCCCAATGGTTTTGGTATCTGAAAATGCACCGTGATGTGTTTTGTCTCACAGAAATACTGAATATGGTTTTATTCTTCAGCAGTAATCTGTGCAGGTTATCTGTTTTGTGGTTGCTATTGTACTTTTCTGCATAAGGCAAAATGCTACTCATGTCATTCAGCACAAACACACTGCAGTCATACATGAAGTACCTCAGAGTGCTCTCTGACACCAGGACATTTTGAGATGCTATCATGTTGCATCTTCATCACCAGGAAAACCTGTTCCCCAGTCCATTGTATACCAAAATTTGCTGCACTGCATCAAGAGCATTAGATGCCCAAGGAGAGGCTGAAATATCATCAGCACTAAAACAATAAAATGATCATAACACTTAGGAACAGAAAAATCCAGTGCCCAGTGTTGTTTTTATTTTGAATAGAGGAAAAGCAGCTGTTGCTGTGATGGGCATGCTGGAAAAAAACTTGTTGTAAATGAGTGCCAGTAAACACCAAGGGCTTTAAGTAATAAAGTCCAAGCCTGTTCATATATGCAACTGAAATATCAATTATTTTCAGAGGGAAACCAGACAGTGACAGCCAATGAGAAACAGAGACCTGAGGAGAACCCAAAATTAGAAACTTATAAATGATTGCTGAAATATTTTTTACAAAACTTTATCTTATTAATATTTGTTAATGAGACCTAGTATTCTTTTGAGAGAACACAAAATGAAAAATTGCAGAGATTCTGAGCAATGGCAATGATTGTACCTTTTCAGTTCATCTTTTCTTTCTTGTGTGGGTGTTTGAACAGGTTGAATGTGAAAGCAGGCTACATCAAGATTTCAGGTCTGCAAAGGCTTATTTTTATGTACATTAGTTTAACTATTGTTATTCCTAAGTGCAAAATTAAACATATGGATAAGCCTTTGTGAGGTCAGAAATAAAGCTGCAGTTCCAGGAAAAAAAATCTTAAAATGTAAATTTGATTTAAGTCACTTTACTTACTTTTCTGTTATAAGCAAGTGCAATTACCAATGAATCTGTCCTCTAAATAGAAATATTCTCAATACTGTAGTTCCTATATCTAGTCTGTATATACAGGTGATAGAAAGGTGATAGAAAGAAAAACTTCTAAAATACATTTTATTCATGCACTGTTTAAAGGTTTTGAGTATGTTATTAATATATCCTTTATACATTCTATAAATTTATAAATTCTAGAAATAGATGTTGTTTTGTTTGGTGTATTATTTGTATTTCAGCAGCCTTTGGCTTTGCCATATATGCAGACTGAAAATGAATACTTGTACATGCTCCAATTACTTTAGAAATTGTAAAGCATTCAGGTATTCAGTCCTGGATAGAGGAAATTCTTGTAGAGAAGACACTACTGTGTATGAATGACCTGGGTGCAAATATGTGCTTATCCTAAATATTGTGTAGCCTTAGCTCATCCAGGTAAAAGGTCACTTGGCTTGAGAAACTCCACTAGCCCTTCCTTCTGATTCAAACTTGCCCATGAAGCCAGACTTTCTGGGTTTTGATGCTGGGTTCTTAGAAGTGTAGGTTCGTATTTGAAATGGTGCTGATAATATATATCTGCAAAAACTGACATCAGACATTATTAATTACACACATACAGAATATATTCATGGTCTAAATTTTTCTATAACCCAAAGCAGACTAGGAGAACAGCAAAGCAAGGCAGACAAAACAAATATTCCCTTTCTCATGTCTTTATTAGAATTAAAGATCTGAAGAAGCTGTGTGCCACATGCAGGATGTTAATATGCAGAACCACTCCCATACTTCCCATTTCTGTGGCATTTCTGCCAGATTTTTGTCGATAGTGTCTAAGAAGACTGCATTTCACTTACATTTAGGACATCAAGAATCAAGAAAATGGTTTAGGTTAAAGGGGACATAAGGATTATCTAATTCCAAACCCCTGCTGTGGACTGGGATACCACTCATTAGATCAGGTTTCTCAGAGGCCCATTAAATCTGGACTTGAATACATCCAGGGGTGAGGCATCCTCAACTTCTCTAGGCAACCTGTTTCAGTGCCTCAATAGCCTCACAGTAAAGAATAGCTTCCAATTATCTCTTATTTTTGTTTAAAACTATTTCACCTTGTCCTGTCACTATCTGCCCATATGAAAAGTCACTCTCCCTCTTGTTTATAAGACCCTTTTAGATATTGGAAGGCTGTTTTAAGGTCTCCCCAAAGCTTTCACTTCTCCAGGCTGAACAGCCCCAGCTCTCTCAGCCTGCCTTTGTAGGAGAGGTGCTCCAGGCCTCTGATCACGTTTGTGGCCTCCTCTGAACCCACAGAGATGTTCAAATGTGAGGTTTGTCAATGACTCCTGGTACACAGGCAGGTCTGGGAGAGGAGCAGCAGGAATCCACAGATGGCCATCCTGCGGCCGGCAAGAGCATCACCTGGGCTAGAGAGTGACAGAAACTTTAGCTGGACAGCTCGCTGGCCACAAGAGGTCAGGATTTTTGGTTAAGTGTTTGAAAGGCCTGTAATCTCCAAGAATTTCCATGCAGATTCAGAAACTTAGGCTGTTCTTTAAAAGTGGTTTTTTTCAGCTTTGGAGGGTGCTTGCTGTGTAAGGCCGGCTGTGTGAGGGAGGTTAAACAGTGACAAAGCGCTGGCTGTGGCCGCTGCCGGGCAGTCCCGGGTGTGGCCAGCCCCGAGAGCATCCCTGCGGACCTGCAGCCAGCGCATGCTGGACACCAGGAGTCTGCTGCTAACAGAGAAGGGCTGCTCTCTGTCAGTCACCCTCAGGACAGAAAACATGTCAAAGCCTGTTTCATTTATTACTATCCCAGCAAAATTAGTAATTTGATAATTTATTGATTTACTAGCTTTGGGATATGGTCCTGCAACGATTCTGATGATGCAGCCCTCAGAGCAAGTGGGGCATTAGGCCAGTATATTGCACAAACAGAAACTGAATCTCAAGCTTTGAAATTATTCTGTTAAAGCCAGTGAATTCAGCCCTTACTGAAAAATAAATGCAATTTGTAAAATTCAGCTGTTTCTTGAAGTATGAAACAAAACTTCTGTTGCTGTCAGATTAAGTAAGCTTTGTATACTTTTTAGTTCATTTTAAAAAAGAGTTTGAAATAAAATTCTATTTTTATTATTTTATTTATTTTATGTTGTGTATTTTATTTCATAGAACACACCATAATTTTTCAAGCATCTCCTTTCTCATTTTTAATCTCATTTGCTTCAATTTTTCTGGTCTAGAGGGGAATAGATGCTAAAATAAAATGGTATTCAGTTGTCTAAACATAGACATCCACAGCAGTTAGTGTCCCTAAGGTATCTGAGATGTCTGCATGGGGCTGCCAGATATGACACGAGACATTTGGTTGAGCTGTTGATCTGCAGAGTGGCAGCTGGAGGCCTGCAGGGATACCATATGGTGCCTAAAATGGCACTATTCACCCATTTAAACAGTGAGAGGGTTACAAAGCAGCAGTGCAGCCTCTTTGGGTTGTGTCTACATTAGCAGGTGGCCTGGAACAAGTAGGGATGATCTGTAGTACAGAGGAGCTGGCACGGGGGACCCAGTGTGTGCCCTCCATGTATTTCAGAGATTCATTTTAGACCAGCTCTAATCTGGTCACACTGACTGGCTTCGTGTTAGCAGCTGTGTTGCAGTAAGTGCACTCTTACACCAGATCTTTTTTGTCTGGATGCAATCCAGTTGATAGATGTCACAACTGTTTCAGCACGTGAAGCAAAGTGTGGCAAGGATGGGTGGTCACAAGGAAAGCTGCCACAGCACTCTCCTGATCCAAGCTGAAGTGCTAATGTGGATGTATTGTGTAGAGGAGATGTAGAAGCATCATAGATCTCTTGGAAAGGTTTCTTTGGAGTCAAAACAGACTTTGGGGCCACTTTCATCAGTCTCCTAATTGAGGGCAAAGTTGGAATATGCTACAGCTCCCTTTGGTCCATGTTCCTGGGCTACCTGCCAAATATAACCTCTGGGACAGGTGCAAAGAGTCACTTTTGGTGCGTGTTTGACCTCATTCTGCCATGAGGTGTAGCCATGGGGCTCACCCAGTGTAGCAGTAGTGAGTGCTGCTGTCAGTCTGGGGGGTGAGGAAGCTACTTGCAAGCAAATACCAAACTTCAGCAGTGAAAGGCAAGGCAGGTGTCTAGCCACTCCCCTTCCAAAAATAGGTTTGCAAGAGAATTTCCCCAAAGTCAGATGCTAGAAGGTGACGTGCAGGCTCTCTCAGAAGACATGAAATGTCTATCTCCACTACAGCTAGTTTCAAACTCATGATTTTTACCATTATTTTCTGTGGAGTTACCAGGCAATACAAACTGATATTTTATCAAGTAGGAGTTCACTAGTGCCTGGAGCTAGCACTAGTAGTGGAAGCTAGAGAGGCCAGTTCTTTACTAGGTTTTCTTCACTGTACTGTGCCTTTTCCCCACAGCATTAACAGCTTCTAGAAATTTGTCTAAAACTGTGCATGCTGCCTCTGCTATCAATTCCTGCCTTTTCAGAGGCAGGAGAGTCAGGACACTCAATGCGACTTTGATGAAAGGAAAAATGTCTCTCTCAATATTCAGAATAAACAAAGCCCCTGAGGAGTTTTTATTTTTATTTTTATTTTTTTTCTCTTTTTTCTTGCTTGTTCAGTCCCAGTTACCATATTTTATTAATTTGAATAGTTGGAGAAACTTTTAAGTTGTTGCTGCAGGGGGCTGCACTGTCTTTGATCTTTTAAATAGAAAGCTTTGTTCAATAAAATATAATCAACTCTTTTGTAAAGACGAAGATCATCACCCTCTGGCTTAACTTAACCAAACAGATGTAAGGTTTACATAAATATGCAGTCATTGCAATATGAAATAAAAGCTAGAATACCTTGCCATTAGTGTAAAAATGCATTTTGTATTACCAGCTGGCCAGTCATGACCTTTTATTCAGCCATAATGACAGTGCATGTCGTGAACTCCAAAGGAGGGGAAATATGATGAAAAGTGCTATGTTTGCAACCTTATTGCCTATGAAAATACCCAGACAGAAAAGCTGCACTTTAAGCATGTGGCAAGTACAGAATGAGTTCCAGTAGGGTAATTTATTTTTCTGCTGCTCTCCCCCTCCCTGGAGCCAGCTACACTGGTGAAAGCTAAGTGCAGGCTGCAGAATTGCTTGGGCTTTCAGTTTTATTTCAGGAAAGATGTTGTAACCAAGTAGTCACATCTTTCCTTGAGAAGACAGAAGACACTAATTTTGCAGATGTTTCAGACCACATCCCACATCTGTAAGTCTCCTGAGCTGGTGCTGAGGCTTTTGTTGGTGACACAAATGCCACACCTTGGGTACTGTGCTTGAGAGACCCTCAGTACAAGAAAGGCATTGAGGTGCTGGAGTGTGTCCAAAGAAGAGCAACAAAGCTGGTGAAAGGTCTAGACCACAAATCCTGTGAGGAACGGCTGAGTGAGCTGGGGGCATTTAGCCTGGAGAAAAGGAGGCTTGGTGGAGATGTTATCACTATCTACAGCTGGCTGAGAGGAGGTTGTAGTGAGGTGGGGGTTAGTCTTTTCTTCCAAATAAAAAAGCAATAGGACAGGAGAAAATGGTTTTAAGTTGTACCAGGAAAGGTTAAGAATTGATATTAGAAAAAAATTATTAATGGAAAGGTTTGTCCAGCATTGTAACAGGCTGCTCAGGGAAGTGGTGAGCATCCCTGAAGGTATCTAAAAAATGTGTAGATGTGGTATTTGGTGGTGGGCTTGGCAGTGCTGGGTTAACAGTTGGACTTGACCACCTCAGAGGTCTGAGTAAGTCTTCCTTGACTCTGGAGTTTGGAGTGGTGACAATGCACCAGGTTAAGGAATCTCATCAGCTGATGGAAGCAGATTTTGTAATATTGACACACATACGATATTGTGCTGCTGCTGTCTCTGAAGATTGGTCTGTATCCAGCTCCTTGCATTCCTTGTTCCCAGCCAGCAAATTTTTGGGGTCAATACTCTGGTTCATGACAGCAGCTACCAGAAACTTGCCTTTCCCTCCTGTATTCCAAAATGGTGGCAGCCCAAGCTTCAGTCATGCCTGATACCAGTCTTGTCCCTGCAAAACAGAAATCCTCAAACATCTTAAGACTATTTATTGTTTTCTTTGAGAATGGGATGCAATGTTTTTGAGTCAGGCAAAAATATCTGCACTCATATTTTAATTTGGAAAATTGATTCACCCTACAACAATATTTTACTAGTTACTTACCTAAATGTCAAATGAGCCATATAGACATTCCTTGGCAGTGCAGCTTGTGTATCATGTTTGTGTACTATGTATATGTATTGCCCAAACAATATGGGTTTTGCTCTGCTTTTCCAATTTCCACATGAGATTTATTTGGTAAATGGAATGTAAGTTATTTTAGTAAAGGAAGACTACTTACAGTTAGCTTTTATTTAGCAGTTCACAGCTTCTGAACTGCTGTTAGGTTTAACTGTGATATTTAAGAACAGAAGCCTTGAAATGGGTGTGACTCTGCTTCCCCTGGCAGTGCAGCTCAGCTCCAAGCATCACTTCCATGTGACTCTGGTAACACAGCAAGGAGTTCAGCTCTAGAGTTCATCTACTTTACAATTACAGCTGCCTCCTCAGAAGATGCATCATCTCTGCAACAACTGTTCTCAAGGCACAGTGCAAAAGCCTCTCCTTTTTCTGTGTGGGAGTTTCACTGAGTAGACAGCTCAGAAATTATCTAAATGTGGGCTCTTTATAGGAAATTAGGACTTAGTTATCTGCAGCTGCAATTCAAAGGAAGCACCTATATGCAGCTTTGCCAGCAATCCCCCAAAATAGATTGCCTTTCTCAATGTGTTTGACCTTAGGAAGAAATTTCTTGTTTTTTTTACAAAGGTTTTCCAGTAAATCTAATTCTGTTGGGAGAAAACATGTTGCTAATGTAAGTCTCCAGAAGCACTGGATCTACAGGGTGGATTTTCAGGGCAATTTCATAATTATCAGAAGAGACAGATGTTGTTACCCTCATTTTTTCAGGGCAAAACAAAAGAGCCGCTGTAGAACTGTCCCAGAGAATGGTCTGCAGCCAGTTGTACACATAAATTCACCAGCCTTCCCCACCCTGGGGCACTGCCTTAGAAACCATATCAAACAAGATTGCAGGAGGCTGCAGAAAGCCGCTTGAGGAGGACAAAGGCAAGCAGGAAAAGTCTCCCAACAGAAACAAAACAACCTGGGACCTACTCCAAGTTTGCAGCCCACCAGGCAGAGGGGAGATCTGAGTTACAGGGGAACCAGCAAGCGCTGTGCTCAGTCCATGCCATTATAAAGAATGAGAGAGCAAAAAGAATGAGACAGTAAAAATGAGTAGTATTCTAACAAAAGGCAGTCTCAAAGGAACATACATATCCCTTCTGAAAGGCATGCCAAACAAAGCGCAGTAAATATCCCATACAAAATCAATACTGGAGAAAAAATTAAGAAATTGCAGAAGTAGTGGCATTTTTTGTTTCAAAAACTTATCATTTAGGATAGAATCACGCTGATGCAAAATTGAAAGGATGCAAAGATGCAAGGCTGAACTGAATGCACATCATCCTACACTGTGCACATGTGTTCCTGTGTGTGGGTATGTGTGCACACACATGTTCTGTGGGGAATTACATCTGTTTCTAATGTTATATGATGTGTATTGTGTTTCAAGTGTCTCCTGCCTGGAAGTTAATTTACATCCATCCCTAAGAAATGGCAGCTGTAGGTCCGTGGATCCCAGAAGTTTCCCTGGGCTCCCTCCCCATGTATAGCTCACCAACAGGGAGAGATGCTCCAGTGAGTGCAATGATCTGCATGCGTAGTTTTGGCTCTCTAGCCCTCAATGCCACCTAGCACGGTTCTAAAACCACTGTATATCTTCCTCAGAAAGCACTGTGATCCATTAGTAAGACATGACTTTCACATACGATAGACAAGGCTTGTGATTTCCTAATCTTTTCCCCACAGGGTTACATGAGCAAAAACTCTCTTATTCCCAAAGTAATTTCAGCCTGACTCTTACCAGAGAAAAGAGACAAGGGATTTAAGCTTTTAAAGCACATAACTTGTGGTTTATGTCTCCTTGGAGTGTATTGTGTCAATCTGTTGTATACAGGGAAAGCATTTATGTCCCTGTTCCTTCAAGACAGGTGGGTGAACCCTGGACAGGCTTTTCACTGGAAGGGTAACACCAAAGTAAGGTTGTGCTCCTGGGCAGATGTGAGTGGTGCACGTCATGCCAAGGAGGATCTAATGCGGGGCTTCTCAGTCTTTCCACTTTGATATTTTTGGAGACCTTTAAGATGTGCATAACTTCTGTAACAAGTTCCTTGATCAAAGTCTATACTCTGCATGTAAAATGCAGACACCTATTCCAATTTCTGACTTCATCTCTGGAAGACAGCAAAAACAAACAAAAAAAGGTGTGTTGATTAGAGATTAAAATCTTTAGATTTTAGGGAACAACAGCAATAGGCATGGGAGATTGTGCCAAAATTGTAGCCCAAGAAACTGATCAAGATGCTTCTGAAGCTGAACTTCTCCTTCTCTCATATCTCTCCTTGCCTTCACCCAAGACTATAAATGCTGAAGAGGTAAGATATCCTGCTCGCAGAGGGTATGTATCAATAAAAACACAGCAGGCTTGAAAGCTTTGCAGGAGGCTTGTTCTCACCATTGTTTTACCTCTCTGTTTGAGGGTTTGTTTTTGTTTTATTCTCTTCCTCACAGCTGTATTTACTGAGAGAGACATGAATATGTTGTGGATAGCGTTGATTCATATCCTGAAGGAAAAATTGAAGAGGTGATTGTAGCATTTCCCATTGCCAGGTTAAGGAGTAGAAAACAGCAGCAGAATTGGATGTATTGACATAAGAAGGGGTAAGGAGATGACCAGTGGGAAGCTGGAAAAGCTGCTGGCAGCTGATGGCTTGGACAGGAGCACTCTGTGCTGGGTTATGAACTGGCTGCATGGCCAGGCCCAGAGTGGTGAAGCATGCTGCATCCAGCTTTTGGTCAGTCACCAGTGGTGTCCCTCAGGGGTTGTGCTGGGACCAGTTCTGTTTAACATTTTTATTGATGACATGGATGAGGATATTGAGTCTTTCATTAGTAAATTTGCATATGACACTAAGCTGGGAGCATGTATCAATCTGTTGGAAGGTAGGAGGGCTCTACAGAGAGACCCGGAATGATTGGATGGATGGGCAGAATCCAATAGGATGAAGTTTAATAAGTCCAAGGGCTGAGTCCTGCACTTTGGCCACAATAACCCCCTGCAATGTTACAGGCTGGGGACGGTGTGGCTGGACAGTGACCAGGCAGAAAGGGACCTGGGGGTATTGGTGACAGCAGCTGAACATGAGCCAGCAGTGTGCCCTGGTGGCCAAGAAGGCCAATGGCATCCTGGCCTGGATCAGGAATGGTGTGGCCAGCAGGAGCAGGGAGGTCATTCTTCCCCTGTACTCAGCACTGGTGAGGCCACACCTCAAGTGCTGTGTCCAGCTCTGGCCCCTCAGTTCAGGAAGGACAGTGAGACGCTTGAGCGTGTCCAGAGGAGGGCAACGAGGCTGGTGAGGGGCTTGGAACACAAATCCTGTGAGGAACGACTGAGGGAGCTGGGGCTGTTTAGCCTGGAGAAAAGGAGACTCAGAGGTGACCTTATCACTCTCTACAGCTTCCTGAAAGGCGGCTGTAGTCAGGTGGGGGTTGGTCTCTTTCTCCAGGCAGCAGCTGACAGAACGAGAGGACACAGACTTAGGCTGCACCAAGGGAAATACAGGTTGGATATTACGGAAAGAGTGATAAAGTACTGGAATGGCCTGCCCGGGGAGGTGGTAGAGTCACTATCCCTGGATGTGTTTAAAAAAAGACTGGATATGGCACTCAGTGCCATGGTTTAGTTGAGGTGTTGGGGCATGTGTTGGACTCAATGATCTTGAGGGTCTCTTCCAACCTAGTGATTCTGTGAATTCTGTGAAGGAGGTGTTGAAAGATTTCTGTACTCAAGCTCTTTGTTCTCATTCCCACTCTGCACAGAAACAGCTTTTATGTAAATATCAAACCTTGCTTCACTTTTGTTTACAGTATTGAAAATAAGCAGGAACACACTAGCACACTGTAGGAGAAAGCAATCATGTCCTTTGCTTCCAGCCATGCCAGTGGTACAGCCAGTTGTGATAGGGAAAGCCTGTAATCCAGTTTCAGTAAATCAAGCACAGCTGGGACATCAGCAAGTCTGTGGTTTGCTTTTGTCTCCTGGGACTGGAGTTGTGTTAATGTTGCATGCACAGCCTGTGGAGCTAGGGTAAGTCTGGATCGGGGTCTGAGCTCCTTCAGAGGTCACAGCTGCTTTGGCTGGGGATTTTGGGTTAGGCTCATTACAGATTATCACTCTGAGCTCTGGTATTCTTTCTCAGTGTGGAGCTAACAGGATCCACATGGTGGATTTGGAATCTAATATTCAGATGTGGAGAGGCCTGGGCATTAAGCCCCGATCTTTAACAGGAGCTGTGCACACGCTGAGACTTGGGCTAGCAGGTCCTGCATGCTGGTCAGCAGTGAGAAGGTGTCTCACTGTTTCAGACAGTGGAAGGGGTGCATATCAAGGTATACTAATTTTCAAACATTTCAATAAGAAGAATCAAATACATGAAGCAACAAAGCCGTATGGGAAATACTTAAAAGAATTTCAAAGGGCTTCCCCTCCTCATAACCTATCTGTTCTAGCATAAAAGGGCATGGAAGGAACAGCATTTTGTTTAGACAAATAACTTAATTATTTTGTCAAACACTGTCCTTTTTAAGGGCTGTCTGCCAATCACAGACAGAAGCAGAGATCTCAGATTGCATGCTTTTTCCATCACTGGCTCTCTGCCTGCATGCCTGACCTATTGATGTCCGTGGTGATCTGTGCAGACGCTGGTACAGAAAGGAACAGTGCCTCTTGACATCAGGATCCTCTGTTTTGACCTCTGGGAAAAGGTATTTTAGAGTTAATTTTGCCTAAGGCAGGCTCTGTACTATGAAATCCTTTCCTTGCAGGACCATGGGGGCCCAAAGGGAGATAGATGCAGGGAACTGGATTCTGCTCCACAAAGCCTGTGAGGAGGTGGGGAGGGAGGGCAGAGCCCCGGAGACACACAGGAGGTGACCGGGGTTTGGCAGGCGCCCTCAGAGATCTACAGAGCCTGAGGCTTTATCTGCAGGATGGCCAACATCTGAAAAAACAATCTGCTGGAAGGCTCGTGGAGGGGACCTTGCAGACTTTCCTGATGCTTGCCCAGATTTCCCCACACAGGGAGCAGATCTGGCACGAGCTACGTGAGCAGTTCGATTTCCAAATGCACTCTGCCATAAATTCCATCAAAAGGGGAAACTGCAGATCAGATGGTGGGCTGCAACCTGCCCATCTCACTCCATTTGTGTGCCTGAACCAGCTGGGATACCAGTTCCCTTTCTTTAAGTTTCTTTGCTTTTGCTCGTTCTTTAATCCAGTGTACCGAGTACGTCGTGCATAAAGGGAAATCTGCGGCAGATCAGATTAATGCTGCCTCCTCTGAAGGGTTTGTGTGGGAGCCATCCCTTGGAGTCGGTGTGTGGGGAACAGCGAGCCACCAGAGGGAGCGAGAGTACTGAGTAAGGCAGTTTGAGATTTACGCTTTAGAGTGAGAGAAACGCAGAAATCGTCAAGAGCCAGGAGAGGAGGGGTGGCTCAGAAAGGATGTAGTCGCATTTAGATGTAGAAACCCCAGAGAAATTTTTAAGCCTATTTTGATGCATGTGGTAGGTGTTGGTTTTTTGGTTGTTTTAGTTTTGTTTCTCGGGGGGTTTTTTTGTAATTCTTGATTTCTTTTTATAATCAACACTGTTCTGATATGTTGTTTTGTTTGTTTTTCCTAGTTCATGATTTCTTTATATAATCAATACTGGCTAAACTGTATAAGCTGCCAAATGGAATAAAGATGTAGCTATTAGAAGTACTTTATACCATTCTTCTAAGAGAAAGACAAAAGTAGAATATTAAATAAAGTTATTTAAATGACCCTCAGTTGCACAGAATTTAAACACGGTACTGTATCTTTACAACAGCACTACTGAAGCAAGGTTTGCTTTTCCTTCACTTCTGCCTTGTGTGGCTGTGTGCAAATAATCCAAACCCAGATCCTCATAGACAATAAGGAAACTTAACACTCCGAAAACCAGCAGAACTCAAGTACCTAAATAATACTGTAGTCCTATTTCCCCTATGCCCCATTTGATCTGTGTCTCTGAACTGCAGCTTCTTTCCCTCACAGAGAAACAGACCATGCTCTAAAAAGTGCACTAAAGAGTGCAAGATTATATGTTTCAGGGACCTGGGACTTGGAGGCTTTGATTGTTACAACTAGCATAAGATAACTGGGACTTTTAACAACGTTATTTTTTGTTCAAGGACATCCTGGGCTGATTTTCCATGCAGCCATGCAGAAGGCATGCTGCTGGGGCTACAAGCCAGGCATTCTGATTAAAAAATCAAGATCTCCAGAACTCTGCTGCGTAGCATACATAGCATGGGTCTGTCTTGCTGTTACAGACGTAACTTTTGTGTTGCCCAAGTTTTATCAGTTCCCTTTATTGTACTGGGTTCATTCAGGATGCAATAATTAAGGGTGTGTCAAATTTTTCCATCCCAGATCTTATTTTTCAGCGAGTTATAAAATTTCATTATTGGCTGCAACCTGACATGTGTAGTTGAGAACCTGCTGCTTTTAAAGCATGCCTTGAAGCATTCTTTGAACCAAATTGGACTATTAAGGAAAAGGGGACTGCACTCCATAGAAAATTGGTTCTAAAATATGAATTCATCTCCATTCTTCTCCTGATATGTCTAAGGCCACACATAGGAGTATTATGCATTACTGATGTTAAATATCATAGCATCACTTAGGTTGGAAAAGACCTCCAAGACCATTGAGCCCAACCCTTAATCTAAAACATACAAATCTATCACTAGACAATGTTCCCAAGTGTCACATCTACACATCTTTTAAATACCTCCAGAGGTGGTGACTTAATTTCCATGTCATGTTCCAATGTTGGAAAAACCCCTTTCTGGGAAGAATTTTTTTTCCTAATATACAATCTAAACTGTTCCTGGCACAACTTGAAGCCTTTTCCTCTTGTCTATCACTTGTTAACTGTCAGAAAAAGCCAACCCCCACCCGGTTACAACCACCTTTCAGGTGTAGAGAGCAATAAGGTAACCCCTAAAACCTCCTTTTAGTCCAGGCTAAGCACCCCCTGCTTCCTCAGATGTGCCTCATATGATTTACTCTCCTTCACCAGTTCTGCTGTCCTTCTCTGGACTTCTCCAGCCCCTCAGTGTAGTGAGGGCTCCAGAGCTGAACACAGGACTTTAGGTGCAGTCTCATCAGTGTTGAGTACAGCAGGACAATCACTGCCTGCCCTGATCCTGCTGGTCACACTGTTTCTGATACAATCCAGGACTGACCTTCTTGGCCATCTTGGCTCGTGTTCAAGCCACTTCTCAGCCCCCCCAGATCCTTTTCCACCAGCCAGATTTCCAGCCACTCTGCCCCAAGCCTGCAGTTGTGATCCAAGGACAGGACCCAGCACTTGGACTTGTTGAATTTCCTACCACTGGCCTTGGCCCATCATCACTGTGCAGCTTTCCCATTCTCCAGCAGAACAACACACCTGCACAACTTGGTGATATCTGCCAACTGACTGGGTGTGCCCTCGATCCCCTTGCCAGATCATTGACAAAGCTATTAAATGGGACTGTCCCCAAAAGTGAGCCCTGAGGAACATCACTAGTGACTGGCTACTAGCTGGATGTAACTATGCACCACCACTCTCTGAGCCTGGACATCCAGCCAGTCCTATTTCATTGTGGACATAAAATGTAAGCTCTATAGGTAAGGCTATATTGAATTTTGATTTTAAAACAAGGGAAGTTTTAATGTTGAAAAATTAGTTGTAGTGCCTCAAAAATTACAGGTACTGTGTAAGTACATGCCTTTTCTAAACCATATAAATAATGGTTTTTATGGTGAATGTTGTTTGAAATGTGTTTTTTTAAGGCACCCTGTTTAGTTTCTCATAACTTTGCCAGTTTTTCTGAGTTGAAGTATTGTCTGCATCATGCTTGCCCCAGAGTTAATGCTTTTTGGAAAAGTGTTATCAAAACATTCATGAGAAACATTGCAAAACCAGTACCCTGATTTCACAGCATGGCACATAGGAAAAGACAAGATGCTTCACCCATTTTAGAAAGTTTTGGCCACCATTTGGCTAAAGGACTGGTCTCCATGGTTTGCAGTGCAGCAGAAACCTGGGTTATGAGCCACTTCTGACTGGGTATCAGAAACACGGAGGCAGCACTCACAAAAAAACCCAACCCAAAGCCTACCAGTGTCTGGGCAAGTTGTAAACCTCTGCACTGCGATGACAGCAGGGTTGTTAAAGAAACCTGACACTCCTGTTGGTGACCACGGTCTGGCAGAGCTGAGCAGAGCTCTTCCTGCAGCCTCATCACCCACATCCAGAACTGGGTATCAGGCACCAAGGCACGGGGCTGCTTCCACCAGCTCTCCCAGCTCACTGGGAAGAAGAACTCCATGATATCTGCCTAAGGATCAAAAAGTTTTGGGATGACCCAAAAGCAAGGATCTACGCACTTGAATCTGCACAGCAAAGAAGCACTCTATATGCAGCCAAAGGGCAGATTGCACTGTTTGAGGCTCATGTGCTGGTGAATGAGACAGGATTCACCAGATTCAGTCTGACAAAATGTTTTCTTCTCTGTCTCCACACACTATAGGAGGTGGATGGGATTCAGGAAATGGCTCAAGATTGGGTTTTAGCGATGTCTTGTTAAAAAGAACCTTCATCTCACCATGGAAATGGAAAGCAGTGAAGGTCTTGCAGCTGCAGGAAGTTCAGATGGGTCACTGAAGTAGTGTGTCCTCTGACTATGAAGCCTTTTGCCGTCCTCAGTGGGGACATAACGTGAAGGGAAAAGGGATACAACAATAACAATTTCCTCACCAGCCCCTCTAAGAAAACAGCCTAACAGCAGATCCAGTGTGGGACTGATTTTTTCAAGTATATATCAAATTCAAAGCAAATTGCCTAGATAACACACAGTCCCCAGAGCTGTCCCCTGAGGAGCCACCTCCTTCCTGCAACACACATGCCTTGTCCCCTGCCAGTCACCTCCATCCTTCTCTTTGTACAGGCAGAGGGGCCAAGGCTGGGGCAGGTCCAGTCAAGCACCAGTATTCTTGCAGGGTCATGTCACTCCATGTCACTGAGCAGGTGGCACAGGTCACTTTTTTTACACAGGTGATAACTAAGCATGTGTGTGTGTGTATGTGTGTGTGTGTGTGTGTGTGTTCCTTGCTGCACTGCCTACCAGGGGACACCTGGTGCCTGGCTGGCAGCAAGGCTGAGCTTTCAGAGAGAGTCTGAGTCAGTGGGAATTATACTTGGGGTAAATGAAACATTTTACCATAAATAAAGCACATTTTAACAACACAGTTTGAAAAATCTAGGGCTTGGCATTTAAAATCAGGATTTAACAAATGAGGAGGAGGTTTTGATGTGCATTTTGTATCATCTGTGGCAGAGAAAGGGAAGAACTATTAATGTCATAAGGATGTTATGAGGACAAATCCATTTGGGAAGCATTTATATACTGCTGTGATGGGCCTATAGACAAATTTGTCATGAAATGACTAATTTGTCTTCCATGACTGAAGCTTTCTTCAGGAATATTCCACTGAATTTTTATTTTCAGTACAAAACATACACAGTTTTTGCAACAAACTGTAAAAAGAAAAGGTTTTTATTTTTTAAAAAAGGCAGCTTTGCTCTATACAGGTTTTTTTTTCCTCTCAGAATTAATAAAAATATCTTTTTCTTTCAATTTGGGTAGAAACAATTTGAAATGTCAAAAACTTTTTTTAATTGGAAAGAAACCCCCACCAAAACGACCAGCCAAATAATTCTCTAAGATAACTGTTATTCTGAGAAAAATCTAGGAGCTCTTTTTGTCAATGGCTTCAGATGACTACAGTAGGACTAGAATTTTGTTCTTTGATCTTGTAAATGCATCCCTGTCATCAAAGTATGTGAAGTCCTTAGTAGCAGCATTTCTGCTTTCAGATTTGCATAAATCCAGGAAAGAGCATAGCATTACAGCTCAGTGTCAGAGATTAGCAAGGTACCATGTTTCAGCAAAGTGTGATTATTGCTGACCAAAGTGGATAAAGGAATACATGTGAATAAATCAAAGAGGCATATAAAATAGTGATAAAAGTAAAAATACAGCAT